>VWZE01010258.1:299345-347051 GCA_013396675.1 Eubucco bourcierii
TCCGGACCGAGCCACACCGTAGAAGTAAAGAGCTGAGTCGAGGAGAGCCAAGTCGAATTGGGACAAGCTCAGCAGCAACTTGCTGAGCTGTGCGGAGCAGGACCGGGTCCGGTACCGGGAGCAGACCGGAGAGAGCGGCGCGGTCCCGGCTGATCGGCGAGCAGGGCGGTTCGGAGCTCGGCAAAGTCCCGCTCAAGCTGGCCCTGTCCCGGCAGGAAATCCCTCCCCGGCCCGGCCTGATTGGAAAAGCCCGGCGGGTTGTGCGGGCTGGGCAGGGCCGGGGCCGCTGTCACTCACCGTGATGCGCCGGCAGATTTGGGCAGGGGCAGGGCCCTGGCAGCCGCCGCTCCAGGCGCGCTCCCGCCTCGCTTCGCACCGAGGGATACCCCTCGGCCTCCCGGGCAGTGAATGGCTTGGGACGGGGTCCGGCTGGAGAGCCAACGCGGGCCGGGAGCGGCTTCGGGGGGCGGGACCACCGTGGTACGGGACCAGCCCCGTTCTCTGGGACCGGCCTCGGTGGGAGGTCCCCCACCCCCGGGCCAGGAGCGACCACGGGAGGCGATCTCCACTACGCGACGTGGGGTCAACCCAGTCGCCCGGGGTGGATCGGGATGCGATCCGTAATCCTCGGCCCGGGACCGCGGCGGTGCTCAGGGACCCGCGCTGATGGGAGGTCCCCTATCCTCGAACGGGAACGGGTTCCGGTGAGAGGTCCAACATCCTCAACCCAGGACTGACCGGGTGGTCCGGCACCAGCCCCAGCGGACCTCCTTTAGCCCCAGCCCAACCCAGTCTGCCCCTTACCCCCTCCACTGCCACTCACCCAGACAGAGGGGCTGGACAAAGCTGTTGATGGCACCCACAGGACCCGAATCCACCGATCCCCATCTGCCCGAGCCCTGCACTAATTCTACTCTCACAAAGCACTAAAAACACCCCCAAAAAATCACCCATTTCTACCAGTCCTCAAGAGAAACACCAGAGTTGACTGCTTATCTGAGCAGAGCTCTCTTAAAACAAGCAACTGCCTAATAAAGCTGGACACTTTTTGCTGCATGATACCCGTGGATTATCATCAACTAATCAGATTAAAACCATACCAAAGCTTTGATTTTATTCACTAAGTGCCCAGCCCACTCCTCCCTCTCAAAGATCCAGCACCTCTTTGAACCAGGCCCGGAGACATTTCACTAAGTGATGGTTTCGTGAGCAATCCCAATCAGGAGGATCCTTGGAGGAGGAGGAGGAGGAGGAACCAACGCTTCAAGACACACCCTGTCTTTTCTGTTGGGGAATAAAGAGATTATTATGCACATCTAATTATAAATGTCAACATTTTACGGCTGCTATGTCGAAGCACAAAGCTCTAAGCAGCCCTGCTAGGAAGGGCTGCTAAGTGAAAGGTCTTCTTGTTCCTCCCATGAGTTTTGCCAGAGCTCGTAAAGCGCAGTGACATTTATAATAATCCCTTGAATTTATATAGCACCTTTTGTCCTTTTAAGGATCTTAATTGAGCTTTGCATCTCCCCTAGCACAGGCTAAACTCACTTTGCAGAAGAGGAGCCCAGGCCCTGCTTTGTACTGTGTCCTGTTTCGGACAGGGGGTAGGACTTTTTCACCACAACGATCTCTTTTACACCGCAGCCAAGGCAGACCACCCCAATAATCTCACCCAAAGGTTATACTGCTTCAGATACCCTCATGTGGTTTAATCTGGGTGATGTAGACTAATTTCTGGTGCCACATAAGCCTTTTGAAGAGAGTGTGCCACTGGAGGCTTTACCCCACTTTACTAGAACTACACAATTTCTAGCATAGCTTTGGAACGCCAAACCATGTCTTGGTGCTCCTTGCTCCACACTGAAGCCCAACACCCTTGCTTTGTGGCCCTCCAGCAGGCAGCAGCCCCCACTTCTATCACCTATCTCAGCTTTCCATTGGCTCTCAGAGGCTGAACAGCTGGTGGGTGGTCGCAGCACAAAGACCTCTGGCCATGTCCACCTTGCTGAGCTGACAGACCCACTACATTTCATCCCTTGTATCTGCAGAGAAGGTGCTGAGAGCAGCGATTGAGTTTCCACTGCAGAGAAACCCCATTGACATTTTGGTCCTGCAAGATGTTTGCGGTCTAGGGGGAGGTATCGGGGTGCAGACACCCTTGGGTGGCCGGCTCTGTCCTCAGCCCCTGCAGAAAGATACCCAAGGCAGCACCAATTCGTGTTCCCCACTTTGGGTAAGGCGCCTGGAGGCTCCCTCCGCATTCAGGCTGCTCGAGTCCGGCGGGGCCCCTGCTCTTGCTTGCAGCTCCTCAGATCGATGTTGCCATCTAGAGGACCGTGTTACAACCATCGCCTCCTTCCAAAGTACTGGGGAGGAGTTATGTTTTGGTTTTTTTTTCAGTTCAATGAAACGTTTCCCGGCAGCTTTTTTGGGTTAGGGGCTGAGAGGGAGGAGCAGCTAAGTTGCTCCTACAGATGATGTAGTTTTGACTCAAAATGTCACTGCCTAACACTTTGCCCTCTCTCCCCAGACCACGTCTTGGATGGCTGATTGATGACCACAGCCCATCCTCGCTCCTCTTGCAGCCCAAGCAGCTGTGCAAACTCCTCCTCTCTGCTCCTAGATTATTTGGAAGATGGGGCAAAAAAATCTCAAAGGGATTGCTGAGGGGGAAGCAGCCCCACTGGCAGAAGTGATGCATGCAGCAGCCACCAGAGTAGCTCCACTGCCAGTGTGGGCTCCAGGTGAGACCAGGAGAGACGTGGCTTCAAGATTGGAGAGTGCAAGGCTCCCACTCCCCAGTCTCACACATGAAAGCCAAAAACTTGGAAAGCCATGGCCATCACATCCCCTCCGAGCGGGTAGGAGGTCTGCAAAGGCCCTTACCAGACATCCAAAACATCTGAGGTATGTTACAAACCAGCTGGATGAAGATAAACTTCTCTCAGCTGTGGCTCAGGATCCTCTTTTTGCTGCTCTTTAAAAATCACAGGAACATGCCGAGCTCGACCTGAGGACTTGCTGCTGCTACCCCAAAGCTACGTCTGGCAGCCAGGGAGGGGGAGGCTTAGACTAACGTGGGAGGGAAGGCAGCCAGGCAGGCAGAGGAAGATTACAACAGGCAGACAAGGTTGCTTTCCCTGCGTGTGTGTGCAGATACCAATAGTTCAGGGTCAGAGCAGGGCTGGAGTCTGGTATCTGCCCACCCATGAGGGCAACACCAGCACAGTGGAGGCTGTGGGACCCCACATTGGTATCACAGGAAGCACCCACATTGATCCTGCAAGGAAGAAGGTGGTACAGGCTGAGGGCAAAGCAGGGTGAAGAAGAACTTCTGTTGTACAGAATGAGATTGTGGCAGAAAGCAGGTTATTGCTCAGGTTTAAAGCCACCCCAGGAGCCCTTCCTGCAGCTCCTGGCTCAGCAAGCACCAAAAGCCTATGGGTGCCTCACTGCAGGGCTTTGGTCCTGTCTATAAGCAGTCCAGCAAGTCTTAGTCGCATTCTTGGTGTTCAGCAGCCACATCCCATCCCAAAGGACCTTTTCCTGCATAGACGTCTATCCTCTCTCACACTGCATCCAGGACAGCCATTTCCCACCAGGCTTAACACTCCACCTTGCTGGCCACAATGTCAAGGGCAAAACTAGAAAAGAAGAGGAGGTCTAGCTGCAAAAGTGCTTATGTATGACTCCATCACCTCTTATAAACTCTGCTGGAAATAACTGCTACTGGAAGAAGTCCAAGGAGGAAAATAAGGGGGTGTTGATCAAGAGAGATGCACTGCTTGCAAGGAGAAGGAGGATGATGATGTGCTCCCAGGCTCTGGCAGAGAAGTGCTTGGGATGGTTTGGCCTCAGACACCCCACACTACATGCAGCACAGCTGCTGCTTGCAGTCTCTGGCCAGGCACTGCTCTTAGGAGGGCTTCAGTATCAGAACACATCCCAGGTCCAGGACAGAACCTTCACACAGTTCCATATGCAAGTGCCCAGTGAAGCTGAGCATCAGCTGCAGGATGAAAAGCAGCAGCAACTGCTATTAGCAGAGCTGGTGGTACCTGCTAGTGGCAGGCAGCAATAGAAACCACACCAAGAGTTGGCTCTCCAGCAGGTAACAGGGCTTTGGAAGCCATCTAGGAAGCTCTGCTCAGCTACAGTCCTTTCCAGCAAAGGCATTACACACATATATGTGACCTCAGCCCTCGATTACATCATTCTGCTGGAGTCTAGCTCCAAGCTCTCTCAAAAAGCAGCTCTACAGCCCCAGCTCAAACACGTGCGAGCAGGGAATTACACCCTGCACCGGCCTCTGCCCCGGCACGGCAAACCCTAGGCACAATCCCTTCCCTTGCATCCGCCTGGGAACTTGGGCAGGTGCTGGCATGGGGCTCTGGCAGGAGCAGCCACCCATCCCACGTGCCAGCGTGTGGCTCCTGCCAGACTCACCTCTCCAGGCACACGTGTGCTGTGCTGCTGCTCGCACTACCCTCCCGTCAACCCACTTTCCTCCTCCTCCGCCAGCCTCCCTGTGCTGACAGCACCACTCTTTTCTGGTCCTCTGCCTTTCTTTTCTCTCCGTCTCCCTTGCTCAGTCCCTCAACTCAGGAAATTAAGGATAATCCTCCCTTTTTTTCGCCGCCGGATCCCCTGTTTAACATTCGCTGCGTGTGCTTGCACCGATTCAAAACGGGATTAGACTTTCTATTGCTTTGATGTCACTTGGGCTTTGCACTTAAGGCAGAGGGGAAAAGAGAAAATGTCTGTTAACAAACCTCTTTGGCTCTGCCCATTCACTTGCACCCATCTCCTGGAAATGAAGGTCAGGCACACTGTTCTGCAGAAACCAAGTCCCCTTCCAGGATCCACATGAGGACGCTAGGCTGACCCACAGCCCCAGCACCACGGCAGGGTGTTACTCTCTGGGAACGCCCAGTTTCCACCCCGACTCCAGTATCATCCAGCAGCGTGGAGGCTGAATGGTTCCTGGGAGGGAGGGAGGTGTCATTAATCACCAGAAACCCACAACTCGGTGGTTGTCAGTGAATATTGCAACCTCCAGCTGCCGTGCGGCAGGGAGCATGTGGGCCACCAGCATCGCTTCAATGGAGATGGGAGCTCATGGCTCCCCACTGGGAATACCAGCAGCAGCTCATTTCTAAAGGAGAAGCAGGTGCTGTGGGATGGCTGAGGTGGGAAACCATACCCTGCTCCCTGTGGTGTGACACTTCTGCTACAGCACAGTCCAGGAATCAGGCATTTCACTTTGCTTCCTCAGGACTGAGCTTCTGCCTTTGGAGGAGAAGGACTTGGGGGTATTTTCACTGTCTGCTACCTTCAGCACCAGTCTGAAGTTGATAAAGATCATTTTTCTCATGCTATCTGCAACAGGCTTGCTTTGCCTTTGAGACATCACTCCTCAAGTATATATGATGTCCTAAGTAGCCCTCAGCTCCACTTCAGAGCTGGAGCTTGATATCCCTTCAAGATGCATACAGAACCATCCCAGCAGCTTCTGAAGGTTGTTTAGTAAAGTGGGTCCACAGCTGAATGCAGTCCAGCCACAGTCAAGATTCACTCCTCAGCCTGACCCCCAGAGAGAGGCACAGTTAGTGCCTGCAGAGCAGAAGCAAGGACAGACCTAAGCTCTCCCTGGGACCTGCCAGCTGTAATCCTGCTGCCACCCATCTCACATAACTGAGCTGCAGCCTCAGCTGGCACTGCCACCACATCAGGGGCATCCTCTAGGACTGCCCACGGACAGGGGGAGCACCTTGTCTTCCAGCACAGTGTCTAATCCATTTTGCCCACTGCATGCACACAGACTCGATTAATGCCTGCAATGAGCTCCATCCATCATCGGGGAGCAAAGGAGATTAACCGCGAGCGCCTGCCTCGCGCTGATCCCATTCGCCAGGCCTCCTGATTAATGGCGAGGCTGCCTTGTCTGCCAGGCCAGGAAACACGAGGGGATGAAGGGAAGCTGTGGGCACTCAGGCAACAGACAGGGTGCTGCTGGTCCAGCCATGGCCAGCTCTGCTGTCAGGGCTGTGCCAACACCCCTCTGCTCCCCATGCTGGAGTCCTGTTCCCCACTCCAATTTCTTTCTCCATTCCTGCTTCTCTCTGCACCCACGGACTCCATCCTCCCAGCCCTTTCGTGTCATGCTGGCAGGGATGGCTGGAGGGAGAGCAGCTACTGTAGCACCCCTACCTCCCTGCAGAAATGCAACACCAATCCCCAAAGTCTGGGGCTCCATTTCCCGTGGCGGCTGAGCAGGGAAGATGTCACTCCCCATCCACAGAGGGTATTTGAATGAGCCAATTTGGAGGCCTGGAGTAACCCAGGCAAATCCCCTCCTGGGGCGATGGGGGAGGCTGCAGCTGACCAGCGCTGCGGAGGGCAGCCACTCAGCCAGGCTCTTCCCGAGAGGACATGCGTGTGAAGTGGATGCAGGGAATTAGCGGTGCCATCTGGACGGGCTCCAGCTCCTGCCCCTGGCTCGCCACTGATGCTTCATTAACAGCTCCCTCCTTTCAGCTCCCGTCTCCTTGGCTTCTGCCGCGATCAGCTGGGCCGGAGTTTCGTTGGTTTGGGTTTTTTCCAAGTGGAAATTATTTCTCATTTCTTTTAACAATCAGGACACAGAGAAAGAGGCAGGAGAGGAAGGAATTTCCAGGAGATGAAAGGGCAGGATTAAGAACATGGCTCTCGCTTTGTTATCCCTCTAGTGTGGCTAAGAAATTCCTTTCAGGAGAAGGCTTTAATTAACTATGTTTTTTCTGACAGGAAAGAAAACCGAACCTAGAGATAGGTCTGGTTTCTCGGGTCTGCTGACAACCCCAGCTGTGACCTCAGCAGCCCAGATTTGCACACACACACACATGCTCCTACACAAAACTTAGCACAGTGCATTTCTATTTGCTTAACAAAGGCCTCAACTGTCAGCCTGGTCTGGAAAATAAGGCAGAGAGTGATAAAAAAAAAAACAACCAGGCAAGAGCGAGGCTACCATGCACGGAGCCAGCGGGAAGAGGATCTGAGTGCACTGAACCACAGGGCTGCGGTAGCTCAGGATGTCGGAAGGGGTCTTTGTGCAGAGGAATAACCCAGGGCAGGAGGTAGCAGAAAGATCTCCATTGCCTTCTAGACCAATAATCCTTCTCACACAGCGGGAAAAAATCAGGGGGAGAGGAGAGAAAGAGGCCCGGTGGCAAACTGGGACATTTAGAAACATGGCGCTGAGCTATCTGCATCCTCCGCTGCCGCAAAACCCTCCAGGAACTGAGTCAATCGAAAATAACATTTGGGGCTGATTTTTATCCAGATGAACTCTCTCCAAATATTTGAAGGCAACCAACAAAATGACCCAATTCCTGCCTTGTTTAACCCTTCTCCTGAAACCTGCACCAAGTCTGAAAGAAAGCACCACCTCAGAAAACATCTTGTTCTGTGAGTCTGACCTGCAAAACTGGACGTGGGACTGGGTTTGCCCATCCCCAGCACCACCCCAGTCACCTCCCTGTGCCCTGGCTCTGCCCTGACCCGCTTAGTCTCTCTGCAGCTTGGCTTTCTGTGTAAATCTGGACACAGAAGACCAAAAAATCCATGCAGGTCTCCAGAGGAAGTCTCACCCCCACCTTCCACAACCACAGTAACCCCTTACCAGGGAAATATCTCACCTGGTTCCTCCGAGAATCGCGTTTGCCTTTTTTTGAGCCATGTTAAACCAGGAACTCACACCAACCCACATCTTGCTCCTCTCCTGTCTTTCCAGCTAATGAACTCCCAGCTGATAACAAACGTTGATTGCTGCTGCTGAAACGTCTGCTTCTGCCCTTAGCATTTCACAGCCCACGGGGCTAAGTGCTTTGCCAATTATTGTTTTCATAAGTGAGCATCATTTTATTTTTTCATTATCATTTTAAAAGGTTCCCACCTCTCCCACTGCCCTCAGCCACTGCTTCCAACCCCAGCAGACATCTCTGTGCCCAGAGGCAGCACAAGGGCACATCTGGTTGATCTGCTGGGGGGGGGGGGAGAAGAGAGGAATGCAACATCTGGCTGCTCCAGCAACCCAACTGTTGGAGTGAGCAGAGTTTTCCCTGGGGCCTGCAGATCCATGTCAGGAGGTTTTCCCATCACCATGTTACTGCCACTAACAGCCCCCGCTTCTCAAGACAAGATTTAGTCTCCCTTGTGATTTAATTCCTCATTCATTTGACAGGCTTTGTGCTTCTCTGTGTCTTCACCAACATCAGAATTTCCTGGGAGATGCTGTATCAAACACTCTGTTGGACTTTAGGCAGACCTAATGTACTGCAGCTCAAAAATCAGCTATTGTTGTTTCCCTCTCTCCTGCCCCTGCTCAGCATCAGGGAGCAGGATTACAGTTTTTTGGTTATAAAACACCATATCTCTCTCTTTTTCTTCTTCCTTTTTATTATTATTTTTATTAGCTTTGTCATAAATCCTCATGGTTGGATTTGCAATTTCATGTGACAGCTCTTTCCAGGCACAGACTGGAGTTTATCTCGTCTCCTTGACTTGAACCTCTCAGGATTTTTATTCTTGCTCCATCTTAGATCTGTAATTTCCATTTCAAAGTTCAGCATCACCATTTTGGATTGAGCAGATGTCTGTTCTTGGTCACCAACTCCCCTGTATCACTTCTCCACTGCCTTCACTTGAGCCTTGTGCACAGTTATCTGCTACAGCTACAGATCCGAGCTAAAACTTTTTTTCCTCCCTGTGCAGACTCAGGAGGAATTCAGGTTACAGCTGCCTCCTCCTCGTGCTAGTGCCTGTTCTTGTGAAAGGGAAGTGCAGTGACTAACACCCTGTGGCAGAATCTGCCTCCCTGGGGGCTGCTGGCTGTTTCTCTTCAACACTGAGAGCTGCCAGCAGCTTCTTATCTCCGACAACTGGATCTGCCGTTTCATCAAGCGAGCATCCGCATCCGCATCCCTGACCTCAGCACACGGAGCCCGCCAGCATCTCGGCTCCCTTGTCACAGGGCAAGCCCTGCTTGGCCCCTGCTTGTTATTTTTGGCTGTGCTTTTGTCTCTGGGATCCTCTAACCTTTAGCAATGAAAACAAAACCACAAGGCTGCTGCCCTGGCCTTTGGCTCACTGCAAGCAACTGGGGTGGACAGAGACTGAGGGTTGAAACTGCAAATTAGCAACATGGGACTAGAATGAGCCAGGACTGACCATGCAGCTCGGATCTGTCATTTCAAGGGCAGGAAGTCTGTGGGGAGAGAGGTGAGCATCTGGTTTCAGATAAATTCCCATTTTGTGCTATTAAATGAGAAATCCACTGTGGATAACAGGAGGCTTTAGATGATTGTTTAGCTGTGTTCCTGCAAAGCCCTGTGTGGCTCCTGAGCAGCTGAGAAGAGAACAGAGACTGGGAGCTGGGAAATCAGAGCTTTGCTCACAGCTCAAGTCTCAAGCCATGGCTCCACAGTCAATAACACCAGCTCAGGGCAGTATTGGCTCACAGGGCAGCACAGATCTGAATCGAAGCAGGCATCAAAACACAACAGCAACTTCTTCCCAGACAGCCAGACCTGACATGCAGCATGCAACCAGATCGATGACAGCAGCACCTGAGTCACCATCCAGTTGCCTTGATGAAGCTACTCCTTCAAACCTTTGGGCCTTTTGTATTTGCTGGGTTTTGGTTTGTTGTGTTTTTTTTTTTTTTTAAATCAAATTATTACATTCAGCAGACATCCCTCTGTGAGGATACAAACACTTGTGCTGGGATAATCATTACAGGAAGATGGATAAGATGCTGCCTAAGCCAGCACTGCTGTGGAGAGAATTACTGTCAATTTTTGACCTCAAGCTCAGCATGTAGCTTTGGGGAAATTATTTAACTTTACTACATGACATTTTCTTTCCCTGTAGGTGAGAAGTGAGAGCAAAGACTCACTTTCCAGAATCAAGGAGGAAAAATGGATCAGCAGTTGGAAACTACCTTAGCAATCTTGCCTGAAAAGGTGCAAGACTGACATGCAGCTGTTGAACAGACCCAACAACATTCAAGTACTCAGCCAGTATGGAGAAGTGATGCACCATGTCTAACATCATGAACGAAACCATCCCTACCCATAAGGCCACCACGAGGGTGAAACTTCACCCATTAGGCTATTTGATCAACACAAACAAAGGCAAGGAGCCAAGCAATAAAAATGCAGAGGCCCATTCTGCACATCTGGAATTGTGAATAAGGAGACCAATGAGTTAGAGAGGAGGACTCGCAACTTGGCTCTTAGCAAAGGCTCCTCTCTCCAAAGTGCAAACCACAGCAGTAGCTAGGTGCTACACAAATATTTAGAGACTGAAAAAGTTCCCATTTAATGAGAAAGGATTTGGTGGAATGAGCTGAGGAAATGGTTTCAGTAGCGCGGTAACAGAAGCCGGTGCTGCACTCTGCCCCACGGGATGCTGTGGTTCTACTCGTGTTGCGTAAGACAGGATCTCCAGCTGGGACAGATGCAGGAAACATAACTCGTTATTGAAATGCAGGAACCTTTAGGACTAAAGCCCTGTTAGACCAGCCAGATTCATTCCCTAGTCACAGAATTTGCCTAGCAGCCGCTCTGGAAGATTACAGTCTAGCTCCATAACAGTGATGCTGCAGACAGGGTAAGGGTAATGGTGATGGCAGGTTTGTAGGAAGAAGTAATTTTTTTCTTTTATGTTGAAGGGTTGAGCTCCATTTCCTCACCTTTATCTACATCATTAGGATGTTGAGATGGCAGTTCCCTGCTTAAATGTTAATTACTCTCTCTCTCTCTTTTAGGATGTGTTTTCAAGGGGTTAGTGCCTCCATCTTCCTTGTAATTACACGGAGTGGTTAGTACAACTCCTCGGCTGTTTCCCCAGGTCCCTCTAGAGCTCATCCCTGCTTCAGTTTCCAGAGGCTGAGCACTCACACAACTAGTCCTTCAGAGAGCTGCTGTCTTCAAGTGTTCAGCCAGATAATGAGCCGATTGCTGTGCCTGCTCATTCCCATGACGGCAAGCTCTCTGCATGGACAGGTTGTATCACCAGTTGCTGTGGTTAATATTCCTCTTCTCTCTATCCCTTCAGCCCATGAGGGATGGTTTTACAAAGTCCTCTCTAGGGCAAGAACTACTCTAGATTATCAACATTACAGAAAGGGAGACCCAACCCTTATCTAAGTCTGAACACGAAAACACTCACAGTCAGGCTGGGGAAGTGAATCTCAAACGCTGAGCACAGCTTTGTCATTGTGGCTGCGACGTGCACCAGGGATGGAGCTGCTGTGGTTTATTGTGCCTCTACAGCCGAGCAGAAGGAATTACAGCTTCCTCAAAGGGAAGGCTGTTTCTAAGTGAACAGTCTCGCAGTCTAAGACACTGCAAATTAGAGATAAGCCTGTGTTTTGGAAACTGCTACATTTAAATGTCAGGTTCTCTCCTTGAAAGCTCTGAGACAGCTCATTCCTCTCCAGGGAAAGTGAGTAAGAGGTGGTCTATGCAGGGTAAGTGGAGTAGCAGCTGTCCACCAGCTTCTTACACAAACACTCATACTCTGTGCTTTGAATGCATGTAGGCACCTACTGGAGAGGACAGCATCTTGCTCACGACAGGTCTTCTGCCTTAGTTCCACCATCCCAACACACAAACCATAGATTGTCTTACAGCAGTAACCCCATATAGATGAACACTTGCCCAAGAAAAAAAAAAAAAAGTTTTTTTAAAGAAAATGTGAAGTGACTGAGAAATATCACTTCATCACAAGCTGTGCAGGTTCAGAACTGTCTCATAAGCCACACAGATCTGCCAGGGAAAAACCTCTTGGGTAAATCACTGATTGAGGCAACTCAGCAAAAACCTCTCAGCACAGCAGACAAATTGGCCCCAGCCTGTCTTCAGTTCTGAAGAGCTACAGCACCTGGGTGAAGCAAGCTCCAGATTTCTGTCTGCTGCTGGTCCACTAGAGGACAACCTGATAATGATAAGCTCCTTTGCCTTCCACCATAAAAGACCCATACAGAAAGTACTGCTGCCACATCCAACCTATAAGCCATGCTGGGTTTGTTGGTAGTATATGTGTTGGGCCAGATGATGGTACAGGTTACTTCTAGTCCTGATCGACAGAGACTTCCAAAGCTCAAAAGAAAGCAAGCAAACAAAGGCCCCTATGATTGATGCCAGCCTTTGCAGTTATAAAGAGACTGAAACAAGGCAGGTTTCCAGAGATGGAGATGTAGTTTGTATAAAGCAAACTAAATCCTCCACACTACATTCTACCACAGAAAAATAATAATAAGTAAAAAAAAAAAAAAGCTGCTTGTTGCTGCTGGTGTCCTGCAGGCTTCTGACATGACACCATGCTTTTTTTTTTTTTGTGCAGGAATTGCTCAGAGGCACAGAATGATCCTTTGCCCTGGTAGCCTGTGGTTTATCAAACCATAGTGGAGGAACCCAACTCACTTAGAAACAGTGGTGGGAAGCACGAAAACATCAGCAGTTTGAAGTTGCAGGAGAGAGCAGGCTGCAGCTCTGGCATGGCACAGAAAAAAGGCAAAGCAATTTCTCAAAACCCAAGAAGTTCTTGTTTAGCATTTTTAAGGCAATAAACATAGAACAAATAACCTCTGAGCTAGCACTGGGGCTAATTTTTGGAGTTAGGAAGGAAATGAGCTGTGGAACAGCAGAAAACGGCAAAGAATTAATTACAGGCGAAGCGTCTCAGATTGGAATTAGAGTTAGAGGGCTCAGAGTGTCAAAGCAGCGGAGATTCCGGTGGGTGATTTGGTGCCTTGACGTGCCTCAGCCCTGCTCTTGGGGATGTATCTGTGACTCAGGGGTGAAAAGTGCACGTGTCTCCGCAAGGGAGTGAAATCCACGCTGAAGGCAGGAGATCAGAGCTGCTTTAAAAGGCAAAGACTGATACTGCTGCTGCTGCCGAGAGCAGGCTGGCTGTAACTGGGAGGGCGCAGAACCGAGTCCTCCTCTCGGGGGCGGCACTGGGAAACCATGTGAAGGGTCTCTCCTCGCAGCCCTAGAGAGGGTAGGCACTGCCCAGCCTCCCTCCGGGAGTCGACCCCCTGTCTCTCCCCTTCAATTGGAGGAGGGCAGTTACTCTCAGCCCCCCTCACCACAGGCATTCCCTCCCACCCGACGGCGTGGAGGGATGGATGCTCTCAGACGGCGTGGCTGACGGAGTCAGCTGCTCTTTGATGTCAGTACCTGCTCTCGGCTCGGCGGGGCGGGAGTGGGCGAGCGGAGCAGAGCGCAGCCGAACCGCAGCCTCTGCTCCGCGGCTGCAGGAGATATCTATCTCCCAGCCTCTACCCGGTCGCCGTCCGCCCCGGCGAGCAAAGCTGAGCCGGGAGGCCTCCACCCCATCGGCACCTCGGATCCACCAAGGGAACTTGCCCAACTTTCTCCATCCCTAGCGCTGGAGTGACTGCCATGGCCCCCGCCAACTCCTCCCGCAACTTCTCCGCGCCAGATGCTCGGAACAGCTCAGGTGAGCGGGGGCTGCGCGGTCCAGAGGGCAGCTCCCCGGCGGGGCGGCCGTGCTGGGGCGGGGCTGCGGGCACTTTTGCGGGGTACAGCCGCGGGCGCATGGCTCAGGAGCAGCCCCGCAGCCCTCAACCCGTGTAAATCTGTCCTCGGCGGGGCCAACCAGTCCCGCATGAGGTGCGAGAGGCTGAGCATGGGGATCCGTCCCACCCAGCACCTCAGCCCCGTGCTGCGGGCCGGACCCGCCGCCTTCAGCACCCACGGGCGGACAGCGCCGGGCCCCGAGCCGTGCGGGTGTCACCGACCCCTCCTGGGGGTGCGGAGGGTCCCGGGCCTAGCGCTCCCTTGGGGGCACAGCACCTGGCCGCCGTCGCTGACACCAGTGGGACTGAAAGCGATTCTCTGCCTCTTGGCTGTGAGATAGTAACAACTCCAGCAGCCTGCTGGACTGGGATGCAGAGAGGAGATGAACCAGCCCAGCTGGCAGAGTAGGGAACAATGTACAGGTAAGAGGAGACAGAGGTGGAGAAGGAAGCAAAGTTTCTTACCAGTCTTTTCTACATGCTGCCACTGTTCCCAAATCAGGAAGGCCAGTACTTGATAGTGGAAGTTGGTGAAACTCTCCCAAAGAAGCTGCTTTGTATGTGGTTTTTGATCCCCTCTCCACCAGTAGGTCCTTTATAAACTCAAAGTGTGCCTTAAGTGCTTCCCTCTTACCCTGAGTTTGGCTTGGATAGACCTATTTCCCCCCCTCTTCCCCCTCCTCCCCTTTCTTAGTACCTCTACTCCTCCAGCTTTGTCTCCCACTCCCCAGGGCAGGAGAAGGGGGGTATTTGCCTATTTGGAATCAAACTATGACATGCAGTAAAGATGTATTTTCTTACGTATCTCAATATAGCTGAAGATAAAAATCGCCTTAAAGAAAAAAAAAAAATCAGGCCAGTCTTGGTTCAGTTCACACAGCACACAACCCCCTTTGGGACTCCTCAAAAGGGCAACAGGGCAGCCACAGACCTACAAGCAAGGACAAATCATTGCCTGAAGTATTTTTCTCCCAGTAAACAAAGTACAGCCACTTGGATGTGCACAGAAGCAGCACTGAAAATTCAGATTCGATGATTTCTAAAGCCTCTTTCATCTCGAGATAAGAGACAGCTTTTGAGTCTTTGATAGTCATGGACCTCTGACTCCAGCCTATAATACACACATGAACTATAGCTTCACACCAGCTTCCAGCTAATAATACTTCAAAGTCCTGCTCTTACAAACACCAACAGCAGGAGAGAAGCTACAGCTTTACACAGACTGCCATTGGGCTTGCACATCTTCTGCTTTAAGGCCAGCTGAGCTCATTCCAAATGTTACAGGATCACCACAAGCAATGTATCAATCCTGCTGCAGCAAAAGGACATTTTGTCCCAATTTCCAGCCAACCAAGTGGCCTTGGTTTTGCTCACATAATCCATTTCCACCACTTTCATAACAAAGTTTGGGGCTAGAAAAGAGGAGAGCAGAACTTAATGTGCAGAAGAGCAGGACCACAGTCATCTTCTTCCACTTTCTAGCCTGCCACCTTCAAGCATGAAATTAGTGTGAGATCTCTTTGGATGTTTAGGGGATGCACAGGTTGGATGTTGAACAGCAGGTATCAGGTCTCAAGAGGTGCTGATGACAGCTTATCTGCCAAAAGCCATGTAACATTGGGCATTTCCTGGCTGTAGCAAGCAGCCAAAAGGCAGAGGGATCATTTAAACCCCTATGAAAAAGAAACTGGACCAGGGTTAGTTTTAGGTTGTTTGTGATTTTTTTGTGTTTGTTTGTTTGTTTAATCTTATTAGACAATCTTGACTTCCACATTGAAGCCCTGCCAGTTCTCCTGTGCCTCAGCAGCTCTGCCAGATTCTCATCTTGGTTTTGCTTACACCTAACCTGGCTGCTTCCTTGTGCCAGGAGTGAAGCAGTGGCAGCTCATCATTTCCCACTTCTCAGAGCACCATATTCCATATAGTGGATATGGCAAACACTTCTCCAAATAGATGTAGCTTTGACTTGAACATGACCAGAAGAATTCCATCATTACAGTCAGTCCTTGGTCTGGTTTGGAGTTTAGAAGAATTTTTTTATGTACCAGCAAAGACATCCACAGCAAGTTCTGCTGATGCATTGTATGACATGAAAGTGGCTAACTCCTTAGCATGTAGGGGGTTGCATGCTTTTAGCTAATTTGCTGCTGGATGAACTGGAGCACTGCATACAGTTCTGGTGCCCCCAGCAGAGGAGGGACATGGAGCTGCTGGAGCAGCTCCAGAGGAGGGTCACAAAGGTGATCAGAGGGCTGGACAGGCTGAGAGAGTTGGGGTTGTTTGGCCTGGAGAAAAGGGAAAACTTATAGAAGCCTTCCAGTACCTGAAGGGGGTTATAAGAAAGCCAGGAACAGACTTTTTTAACAAGGGCTTGTAGCGATAGGATGAGAGAGAATGGGTTGAAGCTTGTCCCTGTCAGCCACTGGTGAGTACAGAGGCAACACCAGCCCGAGGTTAGCTCTCAAATAGAGAAGGAGAATTTCAGGACGGGATAGAAGTACACCAGGAGGACTGATGCCTACCCATGGCCAGATTTGGGTAGTGTTCCACATGTACTGAGTGGCAGAGAGGTGTTGAATCCTCAGCTAAGCCTCTCCAAGTAATGCAGAGGGTCTTAAACATCATTACAGGCTACATCTTCGAGGGGGATGCAGCTGCAGGACAGGGCAAACTCACAGAGATGGAAAGAGGTTGTCTCTGGGTTGCTCTCACTGCTTTGGTTTGTTTTAGCAGGGGCAGAGAAACCAGCAGCCTACACCAATGTGATCATGCCCAGTCTCTTCAGCATCATCTGTTTCCTGGGCATTGTGGGGAACCTCATTGTCATTTACACTATCGTCAAGAAGAAGAAGCTGAGATGCAAGCAGACTGTGCCTGATATTTTCATCTTCAACCTCTCCATTGTGGATCTCCTTTTCCTTCTGGGCATGCCCTTCCTCATTCACCAGCTCCTGGGCAATGGCTCGTGGTACTTTGGAGCCCCACTCTGCACCATCATCACTGCCCTGGACACAAACAGCCAGATCACCAGCACCAACATCCTTACTGTGATGACACTGGACCGTTACCTGGCAACTGTCTACCCTCTGAAGTCTACCTATGTCCGGACACCATGCGTGGCAGCTCTGGTTATCTGCTTGGTGTGGCTCCTCTCCTTCCTGACCATCATTCCTGTGTGGATGTATGCAGGCCTCATGCCTCTGGAAGATGGCACTGTCCGCTGTGCTCTCTTGCTTCCCAACCCAGAGACCGATATCTACTGGTTCACCCTCTATCAGTTCATGCTGGCTTTTGCTCTGCCACTGATTGTGATCTGCGTGGTGTATTTCAAGATTCTCCAGCACATGGCCACCACTGTGGTCCCATTGCCCCAAAGGAGCCTCCAGGTACGTACAAAGAAAGTCACCCGCATGGCAGTTGCCATCTGCTCTGCCTTTTTCATTTGCTGGGCTCCCTTCTACATCCTCCAGCTGGTTCACCTTGGCATCGAGACACCATCCATGGCCTTTTTCTATGCCTACAACTTTGCCATTAGCTTGGGCTATGCCAACAGTTGCCTCAACCCCTTCCTCTACATTGCCCTCAGCGAGACCTTCAAGCGCCAGTTCCTCGTGGCCATCCGCCCCGCCAAAGAGCCAGGTCGCAACAGCAGCTCCATCAACAACAACAGCATGACAGAGGCCAGCGTGTGTCTGAAACTGGCACCAGAATCCACCCAGCAGACTCAGTTTCTGGAGGACTTTTCCCCACGTTCAGTGCCTGTGACGGTGGCTGTTCACTAGGGCACTCTGAAGTGATCACAGCAGAAAGTCCTCAGATCTGGAAGTTGCTGGAGAAGCAGCAGTTTCAGTCAGTTCTTGGTGAGCTACCAGCTTGCACCTCCAAGAGCCCAGGTGCTGCCTTTTTCACTGCAGGACTCTGCTCCTACACTGCCCTTGGCCAAGGAGATGCTGTGTACTGCTGCTTCTTTCCACTGCTGTGCAGAAGGACTCTGTCACAAGAGATACCCCGCAGAGGGTGAAGGGAAGAAAGGACAGGAAGAGGATTTCAGTGGAGAATGCTCACATTGGAAGAGTGAAACCTCTACCAACATCACTGCCCAATGATTGCTCACCTCTTGGTGTGACCAAGGTTCCTCAGCAGCACGTCAGTATAGAGCTGCTTCATTCAAAACCTGAACCTTTGACACGCAAGGTCATTGACCTGCGGACTGGGATGGCTGTGCTCATAGTCTAGGGGCGAACAAGCAGAGACACCTTGAGGCCAGAAGTCTCTGTCACTTGGCCTTTTGGTCCAGCCCCGTCTGCCTCTAGCGGGCTGGATTGTTTGACAGCCAAGACGCTCTCAAGAACTGGCTCCATTTCGATGCTAACCCTAAAGACTTGAAGCAAAATCAAGCATGTAACAACTGCACTGCTTCAAGGGACTGCAAACAACTCTCAGAACTCCTGCTGCTGACACCAGCTTTGTGGCTTTTCATGCCAACGAGCAGCTTTTCCTACCGCCGCTTCCTCAGGCTGCTCTTGTGCCTCGCAGTCTGCACAGCCATCGGGGGAACCCCGGGCAGAGGGTTTTAAACATGATCGAAAAAACACATTGTGCAGAGATCCACCGAGTGACGAGCTGCAGAAAGGCAGCTCAGAGGAAGCAGATTTGCTTATGCAGCTTCCTCCAAACAACAAATGCTTTACAGAGCGAAAAGAGGGAAAATTAAATGTCCGTGTTTTGCATACGCGGCTTTAACAGTCGGAGGTCAGGAAACAGCTTTGCCGAGGACAACGACGAGAGAAAAGACAGCACAGATCAGCTAAACGCAGGGATTACGCTGACTGCCTGTGCTGGGCTCCCAGGGGACCGCCCAGGCTTTGTTCCCACTTTGTCAAACACGGAGGAAGTGGTTACTGTAGATGAATTATATATAAAGATGAATTAAAAACACCAAGCGGCACAAAGGAATTGGTTGCCACCTTTACGGTTTCCTGCCATCAGCCACTCACAGCATACCCAGAACAGAAATTCAGCCTCACACAGTAACACTTTGTCATCTCACAGGATGGCCTAAGCCACAGGTAGGCTTAGAGGTGCACCAAACACTCCCCTCCCCCACACACACACTCTCAGACGTGTTCTCAAGCACAGACAGTACTTCAGCCTACACCCTGCAGAGAGCACGCAGGCATTCACTCACCTTTGGCAGTCAGAGCAGGCCCCGTGTGCCACACCAGCACTTCTGACACCAGATGCAGCTCTTCAGCTCACTGAACAAACCTCCACACAGGCTCTGTCTGTATTTTCATCCCAGGCTCTGCCATCCTGCACCCACATCCACATCACAGCTGTAGGCTATCTGGCCAACTTTTGGCCTCTGTTTCCCTCGGGGCTGAGGTCAGACAGGCACATGTGGAGCTTTTAACACTTCATGGCTTTAAAATCTTCGCCCCGTTTTAACCACCAGGAGTTTTCACCTGCTGGTTTCCACGCAGCTGCCTTGCTCTTTGGTCGGTACTCTCCCCGAAGGGGTGGAGACTGAAGGTCAGGGATATGCTGTGCCAAGCCAGAGGTCTCTTAGGACAAGAGAAGCTATTGTGCTACCTTTCTCCCATAAGGAAGTAAAGCAGAGGACTGACACTTCTCTGTGGAAGAAGGTGCCAATGGCTGGGTGGGGTTTTTCACTCCTTTAATACCAGCAATAAGGAAATAAGAGACAGGTAGTTGAAAACATCTGAATTGTCAGGGTGCTCGGAACACAGCACAACTGAAGCTACTATCTTGCTTACACAGTAAAGATGTTTATGGCTGAGTGAGTCTCTTCCCCTCCAAAGCCAGACAGTCTGAGCCAGAGTCGACAAGCTACATGCTAAAAACCACAGAGCCACTGTGGGTCAACCAAGAAGGGAGTCCAGCACCAACTAGTACAATACTTAGAAAGGTCTTTGTGAACTTTTCCAGCTCTCACCTCATTGAAGTCAGGGCAAAATACTCTTCCCAGGCTAAAGTCCTTTCAGTTACCATCTATGTGAGGTGGGAAGATATGCTAGAGAGACCTGGTCCCAACACCAGGGAAAAGCCTTCTCATTTAGCTAGTGTCCCAGCAGAGGCACCTGCCCCCTTCCACCACCCTGCAAAGGCTCCTGGTTCCTCCTGCTAGTCCCTAAGGTGTTTCCTAGTCCAGATGTCTGAACACTAGCTGTGGAGTCTCCTCTTTTCCATGTACATCCATACAAGCTGTAGCAAACATGCCTCAGGGAGACAGGATGTGAATACCTGTAGATGTTCTGTGAGAATGTGAAGAGATGTACATGGGAAGCTACAGAAGAGACTAGCACAGAACCAAGGCAGAATAAAGCTTTTTGCCATCTTCCCTAAACCACTCCAGGGTCCAGGACAAGGTGAAAAAGTCTCTATTCAACACAAACCTGATTGAAGGCCTTCAGAGGTATCCCCCTACCTAAGGACTCCCAGGAGCTAAACACTGTGCATCTTGGTCTCACCTACTCCATACATCCTACCCTTTTCCCTTAAGCCAGAGAGGCTGCTGATGTTCTGGTTTGTGTTCAGCCTTACCTCTTTGTCTTTTCTCAGTGTTTATTATGTGATACTCCATCTCATGCCTCGGCTGCTGATGGCAGAGCCGGAATAAAAGGCATGGCTAAGTGGAAAAGGACACAGCTACTCATACAGAGATAGGCAGCTGAAGTGCTGGGAGGGCTGAAAGGGGTGGCGAGAAGGGCACCGAGATAACAGAGTGCTTCCCTGCAGTACTGCTCCCAGACACAGCCCTTTGTCTCTCTTGTTTGAGAGAAAATAAAGGAAACCTGCTGAAGAACCAGGGGGAGAACCTCTCCTAAACCCAAAGGGTGACAGAAAGAATCTATTTAGTCTAGTGCAGATCAACAGGCAGCTATGCAGAATGAGGCACATTTCCTCTGCTCTTCTTGCCAACACTTTCCCTGTGTGGTGTTCCGAGCTGCCTTGTCAGACAGCAGGGAGACAGATGGGTTCACTTTCCACCCCCTTCCCCTCTCCTCCTTGTCCTCAGAGGTGTGACTGAAGCCACATGTCACAACTCTGCCCTCGGTAAATTCCCACAAGGTGTAGACTGTCCAGTTACTTTTACTCCTGCTTTCCCAGCTAGTGACAGAGCCCTCCCTGGCTGGTCACAGCAAGAGTCAGTCTCTGGCTCAGGCTCCTCAGTTACTTTACCTCTAACTCCATCCTTGAGTCCACACCAGGCAGTAAAACATCCTCCTGCCTTCCCCATAGTCCCCACTCTGCCAAGCTAGCCCTAAGGACAAGGCAAAATTGAGACACCCCCCAAAGCCCTGCTAGGCAGGAAACTGGTGACATCCTTCCCCAGACACACTTCACCTGAGGTCTCTGCACAGCTAAATCTGCCCAGGAGCGAACTGCAGTAGGGATGAAGAGCAAGCATAATGCTGGTGGCTGCTGTGTGGGGAGGAGAAAAAGGTGGGGGTGACTCACTGGCCCCTGGGACACAGACAGAACCTGACTAATCCTGTTTCATCAGGCGTCCCGGGCTGCTAATTGGATGCATTTCATTCAAGAGAGTCGCTGGTGGGAAAGGAACCGTGCAGCAGGTACAGATGTGTCCTCAGCCCACTTGCTTCACATTAGTCCTGCCAGATGCAGGGACCACACATCGATGCCCTTTCTTGCTCACCTTCCATTAGCAAAACCAACACCACTAAATCCCTACACCCCCCTGCAGCCTTTTCATCTACCCCATCCCTGCTGCGGGGCTGTGGCTGGGTAGCACACAGGAAAGTCTCACCAACAGTAGAGAAGTAAAGGGTGGGGATGTCTCATCCACAGCCCTCATCTCCTGCTGGAGAGCTCTGTCAGCAGATGAGTGCCCTTCGGCACCTCCAGCCAACAGCAGATGTGTTTTCAAGCTGTGTTTACAGGGCAGCATATGAACAGAGAAGTCCCTGCACTGGAAGGAAAAGCTTTAAGAGGTGTGGACAGCAGTTGCAGGAGGGTACAGGGGGTGATACCTGCTCCTAAAGCCTTTGTGCCCTACCCAGAATCCATTTGGGAAACAGCTCTTGCAGTCCTACAGCACCCAATAGTTATTCCTCTCACATCATGTTTCTATCAGTACAGTTGTGCTGGCTATGGAAATTACCACTCCTGATCTTCCTGTCTGGCTCATGGCAGAGCAGCAGACACTGGCTTCTGAAGGGTAAAGCAGGACTTCAAGCACTGCAAAGGCACACTTAAGAAGTGGTTTCCTTCAGTACAGGACATGATGGTGCCCAGAGTGGTGCCCTCATAAGCACTTCTGGAGGTGCTGAGGGCAAGCATGTTGGAAAAGTCTCCAGGGTTGTCAGCTCAGTGTCTTTAACAATTTCTAAATGCTGCAGCCTGATGCTGGAGCAATTTCAGTGCTCTCTAGTGTCAAGGCTTAGAAAGATTCTTCCTCCAAAGCAAGTGCAGACTGCATCAGCTTTGCTCTCCCCAAGAACAACCTCTGAACCACACAAACACCCCTTGAAGGCTCAAGGCCCTGTCCTGCAGAATCATATAGAGCTCATCCCCCGGAAATAAGAGCCAGGTTCTGCTGCTCATCTCACCAGGGTAAGTTTGAGTTTACACCCCACCAACTGCTGTGTTTTCAGTACAACAGGGAGCAGACTCTAGCCCAGGCACTGAGCACCACATGAGAACAGGAGATCTGGAGAGGCTGGCTCCACAGAAACACCTTTGAGGCAGCAAAGCCTCCAAGCTCCAGTTGAACAGTGACATGCACAGATTTTACTTGAAACTTTAAACTTTGTTTCATTTAAAACAAAGTTAACAGATGAATCAGCCCTTCCCTTCAATTTGTACTGCTTCCATCCCCTGCAGGTTTCCCCCTGCAGGGTGGGCAGGCTGATGGCATTGTAATTATTCTGGTCTTTGGTAATAATTAAATTGCCTTTAGCTAAGGCTGAAGGAGCTCTTATGATTATCTTTCTACACATTCTGCTGGAGGTACAGCAGCCTGACAATACCAAGCTGCACTGCCCCACTCCATCAGACACTTCAGAGGAGAAAGAGCTCTCCTTAGGCACAGCCAGAAGACTTCTGCCTCATCCAGGAGAAGTTCTGCTTCTCACACCCACATCTCACTGCAGGCACAGGGATGCAGTCAGATGCATTTTTGTCCCATGGAAGTTGACCACATTGAGCCCAGCGTTGAGATTTTTGGCACAGAGCACTCAGGAGGTTTAAACAGGGTGGTGGAAATGGTTGGTGAAGTTAGCACCGCTGAGAGCTTCTTCAAACTTCTGACTTACTCCATTTAGGAGGTTGATTCTTGGAGTTACATCTTTCTCCAGCAGCAAGGTCCCTCCCACAGAGAAGCTGAATAGGTTTTGAAAGGAACAGGCTGTTTATGTCAGAGCTCCCTGTCCTCCTTCCTGCCTGCTCATAAATGAAGCCTTAGTATTTCAACTTGCACAAAGCATTTTGGAAATGTAATTCTCCCCTGCCTTTTTTTAAAGGTCAAGTCATTATAACCTGCTGGAGCATAAGCCCCACCTTAGACCTCCCAAGTCCCCTGGCCATGTAAATTAGTTGTGTTTTCAATGGAAGAAACCACTTCAGGAGGGAAGAAAGAAAGAAAAAAAAAAAAAAGAAATAAAGAAAGACCAAAACTTCACTCAGAGTGAGAAGAAGCAACCTCTCCTTTACTTTTATTCAAGCCCAGATACTTTTCCCCAGTCAAGCTCTCCACTGCAGAAAGCACATCAACACTTGCTCCCAGGCTGAGGCTCCTTCTGCCAAGCCACAGCCCCCAGCCAGTACTGACACTATCTGCAGGTTTAATAACACAAACAAACGCAGCTCAATGAGAAGAATTTGCTAGAATTAATATTCAGCCTTTCTCCAGCATGGGAAAGATCAATTGTTTGGTGTGAAATAAATTACACCTCTTTCTTGGGGGGAATTTTAATGAGACCTCTCTCCTCTTCTACTGACATTCTCAGACTCAGGGTAAAAGACACACACACACACAAAAAAAAAAAAGAAAACCAACATTCCAGCATCCCCCCATCAACCCTGCATCATAATGGCCCAATCAGGGTAATTAGGATGTCTCCTGCCAGCTCAGGGAAGCTTTACCCAGCGAACCCAGCTCAGCGTTCATTGCAGTGCCACAACAGAGCTAATTACTCCTGGGTTTAGAGGGAAGGGGAGCAGCCCAGCTCTGTATGCAGCTGGGGAAAGGTTGAATGTAGCCAGGTCTTGGCTCTATCTCTAGTCCTACCAGATCTCCTAGTGTGTGGAGTGCCACAGGATGGGAGAAAAGACTGATCTGGGTAGTTGGTTATTAGAATCCCCAGCATGAGGACCAGCTGACCATGTTCAACTGCTGTTCATTTAGAGACCTGTTCCACTTGGGCAGCTGCATGAGGTGGCAGCTAAAATCCAGGGCCCAGAACTACCCTGGGGAAGGTCAAGGAGCAGGCAGGAGCACCTGTCCATGCCCAGCCCTCAGATGCCAGCTGCATGTAGAAGAGAAAGAAGCATTCAGTGTTTTGCTGCCAGCGCCAGGTGAGGCTCCAGGGATGGCAGCTTGCCCTGAGCCTGAGCAACGTCCAGAGGGAGCAGTGCAGGGAGACACAGGAGGGAGGGATGGGTGCATGGGCAGCAACCCAGGCATGCAGCAGCTGTCCTGAGAACATGGTGCTGCCAGCAGCCATCCAAGCAGCCCATGGCTGACTCCTGCCACGGTGCTTTATTCATTTACCTATCACCATACTGAACTTGTTAAGATGCCCAATTTCTTCCAGTTGCAGTCTAGGCCTAGTCCATCTTGGGGGCAGAGGGGAGGAGGCTGTCATAAGGCTCCCATGGTGAACCTGCAGCCTCCTATCTGCATTCAGGCTAGCAGACCCTTTGGACCCCCTCTGCCATCATATTGTGGAGCCCCAGTAGGGATCCCATCACTCAGAGAGGTGCTCTAGAGGCATCTGTAGCCCACCTCTCGGCAATCCTAACACATCAACTGCTCACAGCCCACATCTCCACACCAGCAGCCTGATTTATTATCCTTCCTGTCCACGTGGCATCATGTTCAAACTCAGGCTTGCCAGCAGTGGATTAGAGCTCCACTGTCAATAGCCTATTTTCTCACCTCTAGATTTGGCTAAATCACAGAGCTGAAGTATTGATGTGCAGATGTGAGATGAGGAAGACACAACTGTGGTCTCCACTAAAGCTGCACTGAACCAGTCACATAGCTGCAGAGTGAGATTCAGCCCAGTTTACATCAGTGTCTGCTTATTTCTTTACAACAGTTTGCAGGCAAGCCTGGCAGATAGACTCAGTCCCTTGTTTTGTGGTTGTCAGCCCTTCTCATACAATCACCTGGCTTGGAAGGGAGTGCCAAAGCTCATCTAGTCTAACCCACTGCAGTGAGCAAGGCATCAGGTCACCCAGAGCCCCATCAAGCCTCATCTTGAATATCTCCAGGGATGTGACCTCAACCACCTCCCTGGGCAACTTGCTCCAGTGCTCAACCACCCTCATCTTAAGGAACTTTCCCCTAACATCCATTTTAAATCTAAATCTTTTCCTTCTTGCTGCCTTAGCTTCTTTGAACCTAGAAAAGTTTCTTTAGCAGCAATAGTTCCCAAATCACCTTCACAAAACTTTATGAATTATCATCTGTGCTTGGAGGGGGAAGACTGGAAAGAGTCAGCAGGGGGTGGGGAGGTATAAATCATGATCTAAATGCAAAGCTATGGCAGAGGCAAGGGCAGGCACAGGGCAATTATGGACCAGTCACCAAGTACTCAGCTGTGTTTCCATACCTTGTGTGAGGTGTCTCTGCCCATGCCAGGGGGGTTGGAACTAGATGATCCTTGTGGTCCCTTCCAACCCTGACTGATTCTATGATCATGTCTCCCTTCTGCACACCCACACTCTAACTCATCCCTAGAATAACAGGGAGCCTGCCTTGAACAGCCAGCCACGACCAGTGACCAAATTGACCTTCCAAAGGGTTGTGAGCACCCAGGCTCAACATCCATGTTCAGACAGCTACTTAAAATCCCTCCCAAAACAGGAGAGCTCCCTCCACAGCACACAGACATGCAAGAGGTTAACACTCATCAGGCGGTTGCAGGCACTCAACAGCTTGTGATCACACATGGAAACAGGCACAGGCAGCCTCAGACCCTCTTTACTGCTCAGCCACAGGAGGAAATCCAGAGTCTGCTCTCACACTACTGCCTCCATTGAAACCAATGACATGGGATTAGAGAAAAGCCAAGAAAAACAAGGTCTGACTCATGCCAAAAGCTTCTTCCGTGCCGCACAAGAGTGGGGCTTGACATCTTGGGGCTCTGATTTCACCACCAAAGCAAGCTACCAAGAAGAAAAGCTGACATGCTGCTGTCTGCTAGCTCCTTGGGTCTAATAACCTCACATGCTTTGTAAGTATGAATGACCCAAACCTCAGATGATAGCTGCAGACAGGAGGATACTGATGACCATTTTATCCTTGGAAAACACAGGCTGTCACCTCCAATAAAATCTACAGGCCTGCTGTGAAAAGCAATTGCTTATCTGGACCATCCTTTAGCACAGGAAAGGAAACCAGAGGAGTGTGGTGGGTGACTGAGGAAAAGGCAGAGTTACCAGAAACACTTGTCTGCAGCATTCCAAGTGACAGAGAAAAGCTGCAGCTCTGACCAGCCTGCCAGCAGCAGGGATCAGGCAGATCAGCTCAGCCAGCTTGTATTAGAGTCAGGACACAACCTCCACTTCTTTCATCTCCCCAGATCACCTCGTTGTACTAATTGTTTAAAATGTGCTTATTCCAATAGCTGCAAAGATACAGGATGCATCTCCCATGGGCAGGCAGAGATGACTCAGCAGTGAGAGGTTTGCTTCAGATGAGTATGAAATTGGCCAAGCCGACATGGAGTGTTACTAGCAGCAAACAAGCTTCTGCAACCACTAACAAGCTGCAGTACATTAGACCTATCAGGAGGGTGATCCAGGAGTGTTTAATCTCTTCTTTAAAGAGGAATCATCAATACTAATGAACTGCCATTGTGAAAGCTCAGTGCAGAAGCTCGGATTTCAAGTCCTGTACCTGACTGTCAGTGTGGTAAAGGGACAAGAGTGCAGGAGCACAGGGTAGGGATTCTTCATAGATTTGCTTTGGTTGGAAAAGACCTTTAAGACAGAGTCTAGCCATGATCCAACTTCACCATGTCTGGTGCTAAACCATATCCCTCAGCACCACATCTCAGCATCTTTTCAACAGCTCCAGGGACAGGCATTCAACCATCTCCAGAACTTGAGTGACTGGCCTGAGCAAAGACTCATTTTTTATTCCTGGGCTTAGGAAAAGTCCCTATTCCCATACACATCCACCTGAAAACAACTGCCATACTTCCTTGGATTGAGCCTGAGACCACTCCAGCAGGCTGAGATCAGGCAGGTTGTGGTTGCTCCCTCCCTGGAGATGTTCAAGGCCAGTTTGCAGGAGGCCTTGAGTGACCTGTGCTAGTGGGAGGTGTTCCTGCCTATGGCAGGGGGTTGGAACTAGATGATCCTTGAGGTCCCTTCCAACCTTACCATTCTGTGACTCTAAGAGGAGGATTGAACACCAGGTTTGATTATGAGCACACGGGCCCGTGGCACACAGCATTTAACAAACCAGAGAGGCATGCAGAGCTGCTATCAATGCAGTCATTATTCAGATAGTCACAGATAGGGCAGCCACACAGGGGAGGCAGAGCTGAATAGCTACAGCACAATTAGAGCCCTGTCACGGCGCTGGATAATTTCCTAGCGGACACACCAGCCTCCTCCCCAGCACACAGCACAGCCTTTCAGGCAAAGATCCATAAGCCAATTTACATGGAAAATTAGGAGGTGTCAGAAAAGGCAGAACGGGACAGGTCTCAAGGATATTAATTCCTGCTCTTAGCCTTGAGCTTTCAACGTATCATTAATTTAAGATTGTTGATGTTAGGTTTTCGTTAAAACTGTGGAAAGAGGAAATGCTTCACTTACACTGTGCTGGAGCTGGTTGAAGATAAACCAGGCAAAGAACCAGTTTGGATGAGTGAGTTAAAGCACTTCAAGCTCAAAAACACCCAGACCCTCACTTACACCAAGAGAGCCGTGGCTTACTCTCATCTCTGCCCTGCCACAGGGCTCGCCCCAACTCTTAGCACCTCCCTGCATCATAGACCCCAACTGCCAGCAGCAAAGAGATGACAAATGACACTAAGCTACCTTCACAAAGAGCTTTTAACTCCAAAGGTTACCCAGTGCCATCCTCTTCCTCTTTTCATCTCCTTTCAAGCTCCTCAAGGAAGGCTGTAGCCACCCAGGGCAGTGATGGCTTTGCTCTGGAGCACACCTCCCTCCCTCCCAGCGCTATCAGCTGTTAATCAGCTTGATACAGAGGGGTGTAGAGGACACCCACACCCCACCAATCCACACTCCACCAATCTAGCCTAGGAATTTGTGATGGATCTGCAAGCAGTTTGCACTTGACCAACAAAGCAGCAGCCAATTAATTTGCAGCTGGGAGCAGTTACTTCAATAGCAAAGTGGGTAAGGGATGCAAACTGGTGGTGCCTGCTACAAGCAAATTAACTGTCCATTTAGGCAGAGGGTAATGAGCTGATAGCCATAGCAGTGAGTCATAAGAGGAGAGGCTAGAGTTACCCTTGGATGCTGTTACCCAGTTCTAGCTCTTGCCAGAAGCTAAAGCTTTGCACCAAAGCAGAGCAGAAAAGGTCATTTTCATCAGCTTTCACAAATGCAGCTGTGAGATGCTGAGGTTTGCTCATGCTGCTACTCACAGGACCTCCAAGCCATAGCCGAGAAGCTCCCCAGGCTGGTTCTGCACCTCCTGCCATGGATGTCCTGTGTGTATTCAGACATCAAGGGAGGGCTCATCTTCAGCGGCTCCAGGAGGCAGCTCAGCTCACCAAGGGATACAAACTCACAGCACCAAGTGCCTGCTGCCCTGCTCATCAGCACACAGTAGCCTCCGCTCCTTTGTTGGTCTGAATGTGGTGTTCAAGAAACATGGGGACATGGCACTTGGGGAAATGCTTTAGTGGCCAAGGTAGTCCTGGATTGATGGTTGGACTTGATCTTAGAGGACTTTAAAAAAAAACCAAAACCCATGATTTTATGAATACAGACTTCTGAGGTTTTTGTTTGGTTGGTTTGTTTTTTGGGGGGATTGTGAGTAGTTTGTTGTGGGTTTTTTTCCTTCTTTCTCCTTTCCTAAAGCAGCAAAAGCTGGAAACCCAGAGGATCATTGTGACTTATTGTGTCTGACACAGCAACTCCCAGTTCCAGCCTTTTGGGCATGACTACAATAAACACCAGCAGTGCAGCTCCCAAGATTTCAGGCACATCAGACTGAATAGCATTTGTAGCCCAGTAACACTGGCAGCATCCTCCCTGCTCCAAAGCTCTCCCCACAGCATGTTAAAAAACAGCCTTTCCAGGGCTTCAGGGACAGCTAGCAGCAGGTTCTCAGCTCTCCACTCTTGGAGGCTGCCTGCAAGATGTGCATGTGAGATCTGTGGCTCCCACTTACCATCCTATAGGCACAAGTTGCTTTGGGTTCTTATCCCTGGCTGTTGGTGCTTGATGTGACAGGACTCTGACCTTCTGGGGGTCTGACTCTCCCACAGACAACTGACAGGGTTGTGCTGGGTGTGAGAAATCTCTCCCTAAAGTCACATATAAATTTCCTTCACTTGGAGAGGGAAGCTGCCTCTGAAGGAAAAGGCAGCAGTGGTTAAAAATCAAATCAGACAGCTAGGCTGGGCCTAGGAACCACACCACCATGCATATTGCTGCTGTAGGCAGTGCTGTTTCTAGCACTGAATTCACACCTTGCCTGTTAACAAGGCCTTCAGAGATGGGCCATGGAATTATGCTAAATCCAGTGGAAAACCAAGACCAAGGCTACCACACAGGAGGCACTCCTCTTCCTCCCAGCAGCATAAATTCATCTGCACTCAGACCTAAAAGGACTGGTCAGGGCAAAGTGCTGCTTTTTCTCATTAGCATTTCCAAGCAACACTCCAGAAACTCATTCCTCTGATGAGTTAAAGTGATGGAGAGGCAACAGACAGCACTGCTGGGGACCACCAAAGGATGGAGGAGACCTTGGCAGCCACTCCAGTTTTACAGAAAAAAAAGAAACAACCCTGCCCAGCTGCTCCTCATCCAATTTTAACCCTGCAAGGAGGCAGCTGAGCTCTGGCCTCGTTGTAGACATCCCCAAACCCCGGACTCCAGCCTGCCAAACCTGCTGCCCCTGCAGCAGATCACTTTCTCCTCCCAAATCTCTGCTGCTACCTGCAGCTTTTCCCAAGAGATTTAAATGCATTTAGTGCCACAATTAAAGCTCAACCTTTTTATGTTCTTTATCCTTAAAGAGCTGCAAAACCAGAAAATCCTTCACATCTGAGCAGGACCAGGTCATCCTACATTAAAGATGGGGCAACAGAGCTGCATTTGTGCAGTGGTTAACAGCTCAGGATTAATTAGCACATAGTGAACCTAGCCCAGGCCAGTCCCTAGTTTGCTGAGCAGCCACCCAAGGAAGAAGCTGAACATCTTTCATCAGCAAACAGCTGGTTAGACATTTGTGGAAGGACATTCTTGACTGGCCCTGATTTAAAGTTGAGAGCTCAGCTCGGTCCTCTCCCCTTACCCCAGCTGAGAGGGGACACAGAGACACAAAACTTGCCTGCAGTCAAAGGACCCATGACTCAGCTATGAATCACCAACCAGCCTCTCCATCTCACCCACCCAGCACCACACAGTGCCCGGGAACAATTAGAGTGATGGATTGCCATGCTGAGCAGCCTGCTGGGCCCCTGCGCCCCGGCGGCTCTTCCATTCACCGTCTGGGTTGCAGGGACAGAGGTATTTTTAGTGCAGCCACTGCTTTAAAACAAGAAATGGCAACAGCACCTCCCTGATTGATTTAACAGTGGTGGCTGCACAGCTGCTGGTTGCCTCTAACCAGAGGAGAGGAGCAGGAATGCTGAGATGCAAAGCCCGAGAGGCTGAATCGGGCAGAGCAGCAAGGCTCAGGGGAGCTTTAGCCTCGAGTTGTCAGAGCAGTGCACATCTTCAGATGTGCGTTTGTAGCTGAGGTCGTGCTCCAGAAAGGACCCTGCTGATGCTCCAGCTGGGAGCTGAGTGACAGCTGCTCACCACGGCTGTTTATTCCTTCACATTGAGCTGGAGACTCACTCACACCTACTGAGAATCAAACCAGCAAAGCACAGACCCAAGAGACTTTGGATGAGGAAAAGCTCAGCAGTGCTTTCCCCAAGAGCTGTGTGGGCAGAAAGTGGTTCCACATAGAATCACAGAACTGTTGAGGTGGAGGAGACCTTTGATCTGAAGGCCAACTGCTTACATGGAGCTCACAATCCCATCACTGCCACTACTACTAAACCATGATCCTCAGCACCACATCTCTTAAATCCCTTCAGGGACAGCGACGCCATCACCTCCCTGGGCAGTCTGGTCTGGTGCTTGAGAACCCTTTCTGAAGAAATAGTTTCCAATATTGGAATATTCCAGCACAGGAAGGACATTGAACTGCTGGAGTGGGCTCAGGGGAGGCCACGAAAATGCTCAGAGGGCTGGAGCAGCTCTGCTATGAGGACAGGATGAGAGAGTTGGAGTTCTGCAGCCTGCAGAAGAGGAGGTTTCCAGGAGACCTTAGAGTAGCCTTCCAGTATCTGAAGGGGGCTACAGGAAGGCTGGGGAGGGACTATTGACAAGGTCTTGCAATGACAGGACAAGGGGCAATGGGTTTGAAGTGGCAGAGGGGAGATTGAAAGTGGATGTTAGGAGGAAGTTGTTTGCAGTGAGGGTGGTGAGAGACTGGCACAGGTTGCCCAGGGAGGCTGTGGCTGCTCCTTCCCTGGAGGTGTTCAAGGCCAGGTTGGATGAGGCCTTGAGTGACCTGTACTAGTGGGAGGTGTCCCTGTCTGTGGCAGTGGGTTGGAACTGCATGAGCTTTGACGTCCCTTCCAACCTTACCATTCTACAATTCTATATTCAACCTGAACCTGCCCTGGCACAACTTGAGGCTGTTTCCTCAAGTGCTTTGGGGACATGGGTTAGGGTGCACCTTGTAGAGCAGGGTTATCAATTGGACTTGGTGATCCTGAGGCTCATTCCCAACCTGAACATTCCTGTGATTCCTCTTGTCCCATCACTTGTTATGCAAGAGGCCAACCCCCACCTCACTCTATTGCCTTCTACATCTAACAGAAAGGAGGTTGAGGTCTCTCCTCAGCCTCCACTTCTGAAGGCTAAACCACCCCAGTTCCCTCAGCTGCTCCTCACAAGACATGTTCAAAGTCCTTCAGCAGTTTAGCTGCTGTTCACATGCTGCAGACACCCATTTGAGGGGTATCATAGCAGCTCTGCCTCTGTGGAGGCCTGAGGCTCCAGCATGAGCACATCACCCACACCAGCGCAGGACAGGTTTCAGAAGGTCTTTGCTCTCTGGCACCGTGGGAGGTAAATCTTTCCCAAATGGCACTACTGCAAGCAAGCTGGGGGAGGGCAGAGGCACGGTGAAGGATTGCCAGCACTGGGTAACAGCATCCTTTGTCCTATTCAGGTAAATTATATCCTACAGGAAAAGTAACAGGACTGCTTCCCTTGGAGGGAGGTGAAAGGGCTCATCCAAAGCAAGGACTCCTCGAGCTCACATTCCAAATAATTAATTCAGTGGATTCCCCTCCAGAAAGTGATACTAACCAAACCCTGCCAGTCACACATTAAACAATTTCTGCTTTGTAGGCTGTTCAAGAGGAGTTTTGTGAGCTGATGACATTTGAGACTAAGGATGTTTTAGTTGTTCTTGCCAAGTGCAAGCTATCATTTGGTTTCCTGGACAAAAACATTTTTATTTCAGGAGACAGGTAAGTAGTTTCTAGAGTTCATTACTCAATATTTTCTGGCAGTAGATGTAGCTGGTGATTCTTCAAGATGGAAAAGAAGCCTCTTGTATGAGACAGGGACAAGACAGTAAAGGATCTGCTGAGTTTTAAGAGACACTTCAGAACACAGCTCCTGCTTCCAGAGGACCTAAAACCATGCAGCATATCTCTGCAAACTAGAAAACTTAGATTTTGAGAACCACTTAAGTGGGTTGCAGTAGTTAAGTCCCTTGTTCACATCCATCCTGGGACAGCTTGTTGCATTTTATTTCTATGGGAGAAAAAGGAAAAAAAAACAGATCAGCCTCCACTCACCTATAGCCAAAGCAAGATTCTTCAAGCTTCCTTCTCTCACCCATGCCACAGTTTGGCTCAGGTTCTGCTGGAGGTCATAGAATCATATAATGGTAAGGTTGGAAGGGACCTCAAGGATCATTTAGTTCCAACCCCCTGCCACAGGCAGGGACACCTCCCACTAGCACAGCTCACTCAAGGCCTCCTCCAACCTGGCCTTGAACCCCTCCAGGGAGGGAGCAGCCACAACCTCCCTGGGCAACCTGTGCCAGTGCCTCACCACCCTCACTGTAAAGAACTTCCTCCTAACATCCAGTCTAAATCTCCCCTCTGCCAGTTCAAACCCATTGCCCCTTGTCCTGGCATTGCAAGACCTTGTCAATAATCCCTCCTCAGCCTTCCTGTAGGCCCCCTTCAGATACTGGAAGGCTACTATCAGGTCCCCTCGAAGCCTTCTCTTCTGCAGACTGCAGAGCCCCAACTCTCTCAGCCTGTCCTCACAGCAGAGCTGCTGCAGCCCTCTGATCATCTTGGTGGCCTCCTCTGGACCCGCTCCAACACTTGCATGTCCTTCCTGTGCTGAGGGCTCCAGAACTGCACACAGGACTCCAGGTGGGGTCTGACAAGAGCAGAGTCCCTTGACAACAAGCAACCATGTCCATTCCAGACCGGGAGCTGAGGTTCACACTCACCCTGCACTGCTGGCTGCAGCCGCATTCCCCACAGGCACACACTCTGCCCCAGCCCAGCTCTGGTGAGAAGCTGCCCAGGGTAAGCTCCATTGTTCTTTGGGTATTTTTTAGGCCTGGAGTTAAAATTGCTTCTCCAAAGTTCCAGGTAGAGCTCAAAACTTCCCATCATAAAATGAGCTTAAGAAAAGAGATTAGCTGGAATGAGAGAAAATCCAAGAGGATGAGGGTCTCATGCCTGTGGGAGGGGACCAGGCTCTGTCCCCTCCTAAGATGCCAGGGTTCTCTGTGCACACAGCCAAGAAAAGGTTCCATGTCCTCCCTAGCAGGCAAATTTGCAGTCACACGGACCCATAAGCCCAGCACCTTCTCTGAGCACAGGCTAAAAGGAGGAGTGTTGCAGCAGTGGCCATGCTGCAAGGCAGGAGCCACACAGCAACTCTGCAGTCCTCAAAAGACTGGAAAAAAAAAAAACCAAACCATCAACAAATCTTTTTGCTTTCATCATCTTTACTGGAGGCCAGAGAAGCACAGAAGAAGATCATTAAAACTGATCCATCTGTCCTGAAAAATTCATCTGATCCCCTTTTGGGGGGGAAACACAGGGAGAGGGTGATACAAAAGGAAGAAGGGTGGGTTCCCTCTTATTGTTCCTGCTCAGCACCAAGGCTTCAACTCCACTATAAGAGAGTTTCAGCTCATCTGCACACAGGCACATCTCAAAGAGAACAAACAATTTAAATGGACTGCCTTTTATTCCCAAAGAGAGGAGGAATCCCTGTTTATTCCCAGGGTTGTAGTTTCCCCCCCCATGCTGCAGAGAATATGGGAAAAAAAAAAAGCAGGGAATGAAAGGGATTAATGAATGAATGAGTGGGACCTGGACTCACAGCTGCAGGAGGAAGGGTGAAGGCAACCACAATGCAGGGGCTGCCAGAGCAGAGTAGCCCACATGGCTTGTGTTTAGCATCACTAAGGGCTCCTGGGACCCCCACACAGCTGGTTCAGATGGGGATGAATGAACAAAGATCTCTGAAAGGATTCACTTGAGGGGAAATCAAACAAAGAGAAAAGTAGGAAGGGTTTAGAGTTTAGACCAACCACACATTGCACAGGGAGGGCTGAACGTCTGCCTGCTGACACCACTTAGATCACAGCAGCTTGTGTCCTCCTGGAGAGATACCTGTGTGAGGCAAGTTTCCTCCCAAAGCCTTACAAACGCCAGGAAACCAATGGCATTTGGTATTTACTGAGGTATTTATACCAAGTGCTGCTCATTTAAGACCTGTTGACTTCTCCCTGCTGGATCAGGGAGCTGTAGCCCTGTGGAAGCTGCAAACAAAACACAAAAATTAAATCATCTTTTCCTCTTTACTCTGAAGGTATTTCAAGTCAAGTCCAACATCAGAGGCTTAGAGGTAAAATTTGGGATTAGGATGCTCCCTCCCTGGAGGTGTTCAAGGCCAGGTTGGAGGAGGCCTTGAGTGACCTGTACTAGTGGGAGGTGTCCCTGCCTATGGCAGAGGGTTGGAACTGGATGATCTTCGAGGTCCCTTCCAACCTTACCATTCTATGATTCCTTTCCAGGCTGGTAAGGGAGTTGGTCTGATTGCCATGACAGTTCCTGGTACTGATGGCATCACCACACCCTTCGCTCTCACTGCCTCAAGATTCATCTTTGTTTTGCTGGAGAATAAGGAGACACATAAAAACCACAGTAAAGCCATCACAGCTTGGGTGAGAGCAGCAAATGACACCACTCTCTGCATCCAAAGAGTTAGCAGTTAACCATCATGCTGCTGTAAATGCAGGACTCGATTTAAAAGCAGGTTTAATTTCCAGATTAATTACCTACAGTCTGACTGGATGAGCTTGCAATAAATCACTGGAGTGTGAAATTGCACAGCAATTACCTGGTTGTACATTAAGCATGTAAATGCTGGCAAAGAGGTGTCACCTAATGGAGAGGGATGTTGAGGAACTGCAGGCTACAGCCAGCAGGAAAGAAGTCACAGTGCAAAGCAGGTCAGGAGAGTAGGTGGCAAACAAAAGAAGAGATCAAAATGTTCAGTACCATTCCAACCAGCCTCCAGGAGCAACATGCAAAACCAGTGCAGGATTTTCAGTGAACAGCCTATTATGGTGGAAGGTGCTGGAATTTGTCACAGGAAGCAGTTGGGATAGCAGATCTGAGAGGTGAGCCACTGGTCAGGACAGCTCCAGCCTCACTACCTTAGGCTGGGAGCAACAGGGGCAGATCAGAAGTGGGCTAACATTCAGTCAACAGTAAGGGTGAAGCAGATGACAACTTTATGGGTGTCTCAAGCCTGCATTTCAGAAGCATCATCCACCCATGGACAGCTCATCCCTGCAAAGCTATTCCCTTACAACATGCTTTGAGTGCAGTAGATCCTCAGCCTGGGGCAGAATCCATGCCCATGGGACCTCTGAGTAGACAAGAGAGTCCACAGCCAAGCCCCAGGCTGGGCAGGGCACAGCTGGGTTTGTCCTGCATGCTGACACCTCTCCCCCTCGCCAAGGAAGCTCTGGGACAGGCTCTTTCCATTGCAGTGGCTGCCTCAGGAGGCACCTCTTGACATTGCAGCCAGAGCATGAACACAAGTGACTGTCCTCGCTGTGACTCACACAAGCCTATGAGGAAACTCCATGCTTGCTTTTGGCTGGTTCCACTCCCACTGCTCAGCAGGGCCAGGCTCTGGTTCTGTTTGGGACTCTTTTTGATGAACCAGATTTTCAGCTTCAATTTTATCTCAGCCTAAGGCCATTGGGCATCCAAGCCCAACAAGAGCTTTGGAACAGCAGGCCTGAGTGTGTTCTCTTCTCTAAGCTAGGACAAAGTGGCAACAAGGAAAATTTAATAGGTGTGGATTGGTTGGATTGCTTGTTTTTTTCATCACAGCATGATTTCAGCTTTGGAGAGCAGTTTGTCACCATCATGACCAACCTGAATGACGTTTAGGTGACCTCTCCCCCTCCATAGCACCAGCACTCTCATCCCATGACACAGGACCTTGGCAGCCTAAGCACACACTGCCAGCACAGCTGCAGCAGTACTGGGTCAGGCAGTTTGAGAAGCAGAGGAAAAACCTCTCACCCTTCCTGGAGGAGATCCCAAAATGGACAAGTGGCATTGCCAAAGAAAAGTGGGACAGTCCTGCAGAGTTGGAGGAAGCCAGGAGACAGTTCAGCAGCTCAGTCCATCAGCACTAACAACACTTGTAGCCTCCCAGGTGAGATTCAATTTGCTAGAGGAGCTGGGATTGATTACCACGATCGGAACACCAGGAACAAATGCTAACACTGCTGGGTGGAAGCTATGAACACTACAGCATCATAACCACTTATTCAGGGCTCCAGCTAAAAGGAACAGCCAGACCAGGCTGCAATCTGCATCCAGGGCCAGGACCTTGATTAGAGACAGCAGGACATGTGGATCCTTCTCTAATTCACAGCCCCCTCCTTCACTGCAGGCCCACAGGGTTGCTCAGCAACACAAGGACTGATACTGCCAATTTATCCAGAGTGAGCCCCTGGGCTCCCAAGAGGAGATGCTCTTACCTGAGTGTGTTTGTACTCAGCCATGGTGAGCTGCTGGAAGAAACCAGTAGCCCCCAGCACCCCCTAAGTAAGGAGGGCATCACTCAGCACTGTGACCCTGCCTGCATTAGACACATTGAGCAAAAAAAAGCTTCACATCTCCGTGGAATAGCTGCTGCAACCCGCCATTAACACATCCCACTCCAGCAAAACAGCATCCTGGCACCAGCTCCAGTCATCCAAACCAAGTTGCAGTAGGATGAGATCCACCCAACACTGATGCTCTGCAGCAAGCTCTTGATAGGAAGCAGAGCTTACTTTAGGACAGCAAAGGAAGCACAGACCTACAGCTTCCTCCAACACTGTGTTCACAGACACATTAATGCAGCAGGATCCTTCTCCAGGATGAAAACAGGTCACCATTCAATCTTTGCAACCACAACTGCAGGATTTCCTTCATGCTCCATCCCTTTAACAACCAAACACAGCTTTTTTTGGCAGCAGCATCAGGCCCCCTGATGCACAGGATGCTCCTGGAACAGGCTTTGCTGGGCATGTGTCCCTCCACCACCATTTGTCCAAAGCCCCACAGCAGCAGCAGCTAACATAACCCAGAGATCTTAACTTCTTACTCCAAAGGACTCTTGCCCAGCAAACCAGAAGAGCCCTTTCTACAGCCCTAGCTACTTCCCAATGCCAAGATAATTAATAAAGGAAACATGGAAAGCCCAAGTTCTATTTATGACTCCTGCTGATCTGCATTATAGGAAGTTAGCAATGCTGTGAGGGAGAACAGAGATAAACTCTTCCTGTAGCCCCTGGAGAGCCCCATGAGCCATGCCTGGAAGGACTGAAGAAAGCAGGAAAGGAAAAAATTAATTCTTCACCAGGAAATAAAAAAAAGTTTCATGAGGAATGAAAAGATGACAAAAGCTGCTTTGCTGTTGCAGAGCTCCCAGGGAATAAAGCCAATTACAAAACCTGCCTGTGCCTTAGCAGACAGCTGCTGGGAAACAGTTCTCCATTTGAATGGAGAAATTAGGTTGGAGAATTATGAGTGATAAAGGACAGGAGCTTTGCATGCTCCTCACCCAAAGTCAAAGCAAGTGTCAGCAGCACTTAATCCTTAACAACATCTGGTTGTGCAGCAGGAGCTACAGGCTCATCACCCTAGGGAGCACAGTGAATGCCCAAGGCTCAGGCCCAGTTCCCCATCCTGCTGCGAGTCATTTCAGCCTCACCTTCCAACAGGGGAGCCTTTGCCTCTTCACCCATGACTATCTGTGGCTCTTTCACGCCACACACAGTGGAGAAATAGGTTTTGTTTTTCAACTGTGTGCTAATTTTGATGTGAAAGAGTGAGACGATGGGTGTCAGATTTTATTCCAGGCAGTAACAGAGGTGCTGCTCTGCTGAGCTGACACCCAACAACAACTGAATGTCCTGCCCCATGGCCCCCAACACCCTCTCCAAACTGTCTCTATTCACCCTTAGATGTCACACCCAGTTCATTTCTGCTTGCCTTGCTGCTAGATAGCTACTTCCCCACATTAAAAAAAAAAGGAAAGAAAGAAAGAAAATAAATAAATGCACCTTTGGTGTCCCTAGGCAGCAAGGACATCTCTGGAAGGTCTGGGTCTTCATTAGTCTCTAGATAGTCTTCCATCCACAGCAGAAGGGAGAGGTTTCATTACCAACGAGGGAGCCATTCCCCAAGCAAAACAGCAGCTAACAAAGGGAATCACTCAAAGTCATCTCCCAGCACACACAACTTAATTAAACGAGGATTCTTCCTCAAAGGCACCATCGGATTTCTGAAGCCCTGCGAGAGTTGAGAGAAGAATCAAGCCGCTTACATCACCCCGGGGCTGTGCCAGCACATCACCTTTCCAACGCCAGAGAAAGCCACTTCATTTTCGTGCAAATGGAGCTCATCAAGAGCAATGTGTCCCTGAGGGTTTCCCATCCCTGAGCGGTGCCATACCCCAACGCTGCACCATCCCATCGGCATCCCTCCCTACTGGGCTGGGACCTGGTGTCTCCCTTGCATTAGGGCTAGAGAGGGACTAGCATTTTAGGTGGACATTTCCATGCTCCTGCATCCTCCTTCAAAGAGCAGCTCTCAGCTTACAAGAGGAGATCTGTTTGCCCCCCATCTCCAGTTCATAAAGACAACAAACCCTTATTTTATCAGGTGTTCTAAACCTGGTGCTCCATTTCTCTCTGCACCACCAGACAGACCCACCGGCAGCTTTTCCATCTGCAGATATGTCATTTAAATGGAATTATGCCAGCAGCAGGGATCATGCTGTTCCCGTTCTGTAGCCATGCTTTGGAAATGGATGCACATATCAAATTCTGACTTCCCTCAGATCTGTCAGTACAGCTCCCTTGGCTTCAGCACTGAAGTGCTGGGTGCAACCGAAATCGAGATGGAGCACTCCAGAGTGATTAGCGGCGCATGAATAATCTGGATACAGTGTCCCTGTAATGCCAACAGTGGTGATAAAAGGGCAAGAATGGAGCCAGCAGAAGTCATTTTTCTGCTCACCAATGAGCACAGCTTGCTTTCCACCCACAGCCTCTGGTGAGCTCAGCACTAGGGAGGACTACGTCTGCCTGTGGTTCATGGAACATGCTCTGGATGCCTGAGTTTGTGGCCAAGACAGGACCATCATCCTGCTTCGTCACATGGCTGCCTTGTCATGGCCAATGTAAAGGTTGGCCAAGTGTCTGAGCTAGAATTTGGACTGGCAACATGACCTGTTCCCCATATTGAGAAGACAGAGGGGATTTAATCAATATTTATGACTGTCTGGGAACTGGGGGTCAGGAGGGAGGGGACAGGCTCTGTTTACTCACTCCCTGGGGTAGGACAAAGAGCAATGGATGGAAGCTGCAGCACAGGAGGTTCCACCTCAACTTCTTTACTATAAGGGTCATAGAGCACTGGCACAGGTTGCCCAGAGAGGCTGTGGAGTCTTCTTCTTTGAAGACTATCAAGGTCCAACTGTATGCATTCCTCTGTGACCTGAGCTGGATTGTATGGTCCTGCTCTGGCAGGGGGGTTGGACTCAATGATCTCTTTAGGTTCCTTCCAACCCCTGATATCCTGTGAGCCTGCGATCCCGGGGTGGGAAACACCTCCTCTGCCCATCTGCCCACCCTGATCACTATTACCTTGTCGACCAAAGGAGGAGCTTGGTTTAGCCAAGATGCGAAACAAGTCTGGCCAATTCGTGCCATCCTATCAGGAGATGAAATTTCCTCCTTGGGGTGGAAGTCTTTAGCAGACTGCCCAGTATTTCTGGCTTGAATTGGTCTGAGTTTATACTTCAGACACAGGCTCTCATTGTGTCTTTTTTTTTTTTTCAAGATTAAAGTCCTCTTTATCTGGGAAAGTACTTACAGTGTAATTAAGTCACCCAGTCCTTGATTTGATAAGGACTGAGCAGGCTGAATTCCCTCCCCCTGAAGCATCTTCTCCCACAAGGCTTCCAAGCTTTCATCAGCCATTGAAGAATTCCCATGCAGAAGCCTTAGGGTGATTGCAGTATCTTTGTCTTTGTCATTGCCCAAAAGGGGAAGAGATCTTCTCCCTGTCCTTGCCCTCCACCCTGTAACCATTCCTCCTTCCCACCCCTCAGCAAGAAGCAGGGAGACAACTTCCCCATCCTCCATCCCCTTGGAGGCTCCTGCATTTCAGTTGTTTGATGGTAGTGCTGCCCACCAGTAACATCAACCTACTGCAGGTATCTGTTACAGCACTGCACACTGCTAACAGGAGGGTTTCTGTGTCTGGGGTTACCTTTGAATGCGTAGGTATAAATCAAAGGACTTAGCCTTGCCTGTTCCCACCCCAGATCCTGCTAGGCTGGCAGGATTATTGCTAACCCTCATGGCAGATGGTTTCCAGCAATATTCCCTCCCTCTGGATGCTGTTCCCCATATCTGCATAGCTTGCTAGTAGGTATTTCAGTCAGCTCAGGGAAAAAGCATAAATTAAGCTTCATTTTAGGAGTGCACCAAGCAGTCTCTCTAGAGGCATTGGGATCAAGCCGTACCTGGCTCACGTTGATGCTGCGCTGTCACTTCTGCTGCAACAGCTTCTTGCTCACCTCTACCCACCCCTGCATCCAGCAACAGCTAGACCTCATGAAAGATGGAAAATGAGGCTTTTAGGAGAAAGGAGCATCTCGGCCCACTTCAGGGGCACCACACTCACTCTCCTAAGTACCTTGTTCAGAGCACCGTGTACAAAGATTACATCCCAGGCTGCCTCCCAAGTTCGGCCTGAGCACACCATTCAGATTTGAAAGCCTCACAGGTGGACAGGGAAGATTCCTAATGTCAGTACTGAGTGCTCCCAGCTGAAATACATGAAGTAGAAGCTGTTGATTTAGCTGCACGGTAATGGGAACCACTTAAGCCACAAGCAAGGCTGAGCCACAGCCCAGGTGTCTGGAGGGTCACATCAAGGGGCACAGCAGCACACAAGCAAGGGAGCAGCTGACACAGAACCCAAGAAGCCAATCCAGGGTCAAACAAAGCTGCAGAAGGTCCATTTCCATCATGTCCTCAATTCCCCATTGCAGAGAGATACTAAATGCTTAATATTAAAGACATATATATACACACACCCACACCTTTCTTCCTGTAAGACATACTAAGGCTACACCTTTCATACTGAAGTCTCACTTTTGGTGTTTGAAGACAAGACAAACTATTCCCCAAAGCATCTGGGAGCTACCCTGGATGCCCTCTGCTCCCAGGCAAGCACAGGCAGCAGAGCCCAGCACAGGAGCAGGCTATCAACTTATTTCATATTGTTTAGCACCAACTCTACAGGACTAAAGAGGGAAAGCAGCTTAGTTATCTGGGAAAGATTGAAGGGACAATCCCTGCCTGTGCAGCAGGGGCTGCCCCAAACTATACTCAACTGGGTGCCCCAGGATGCACATAGATGGACTTCACACATGCCCCAAGTGCTCCACCTACCACACCTGCTGCCAACATGATTTAGGTGACTGAAAAACACCTGTAGTAAGTACAGTGAAAATTACTCTAGCACAGGGCCTCGTTGAAAAGTAAAAATCAGGTAAGTGGCTTGACAAGCTGGACCCAAACCCATGTGTAGAAAGAAAACTGCTCTTCCTTAGGCACTGGTTTTCCATTTAGCCCTTTCAGTGCAGAAAAGAACCACTTCTGCATTGCCTTTTTAGTCCAAATGGAAGCCAATTACCTAAAACGCTATGTACAGATCTGAGAGAAAGATGTCACATCGTAAGTCTAAACCAAAAGGCTGCAACAGCTGTGAAATGGCCCTGATGTAGGCTCTGAAAATTATGGACAACTTTGAATGTATGAATCACCACTTGGTTGGTTTGAAACAGCCCAAGTCAAGGTCAGCTCTATGCAAGAAATCAGGGCCTTTACTATCTAAGGTTCCCAAGGGACAGGGCTCACCCTGCAGGATGCCACAAGCAGTGGGACACTTAGGATTAAAGACTCTCTGGGCATCCCACCAAGCTCACCAGAATCACAGCTTGGCTTAAGCCAAGGAGGCAGGGAGACCAAGGAGGATATCAAGGGAGGTTGCAAGTGCTGTGTTTTTACAAACCTCCCAGCATTCAAGAGATGCTCAGGAGCAAGAGCTGAGTACCAAGCAGGGGGAAGCACTGCAGAAACACAGGAGCTGGCAGGAAGAGAAGCAGAGTAGTAGCTGAAGACTTACCCCTTCCTACCCCATTCAGTGACTGTGTTGGCAATTTGCTTCCCATAAGCAAAAAGCAAAGCAAGCAACATCCTTTTTAGCCTTTCACAAAGGACACATCACCACTCTGTAGTGCTGCTGTCATTGAGGAGGTCTCCACCTGCCACCATGACAGTGTTGTAGATGCGACTTGGTGTTCGCAAGACTGATTTGAGTTGTTGAAGCATCTTCATTATCTCAGCCTCTTACTGTAGCACTTAAGAGCTCAGATGAGCACACATCAGTGTTCCAACTAATCAATGCAAAGGGGCAGCAACACAGAAGCAAGCTGGTGGTGCAGACACTGAGCAGCTCTTCAGCCTTCCATAGCACCTGCATCACTCACTGTGGTTATGGGCTCAGCCTTAAAAGCAACTCAGAACAAATTGTTTATCCCATTTGTTTTGAAGCCTGGGGTGCCAGAAAAGCTTGGAGCTCCACAAGCTAAGGAGACACTGCAAACCAGATCCTTGATCTCCCAGCTCCTTGCCTTATGCAACATTCCCCCCTCTTCAGTCCCTAGTACAAGCCAAAGACACTCTGGGAATCCTGACTCAGCCATTTGTTTCAGACCCAAAGGCACATCACTACCAGGTATCTCCTTTCATAGAAAGCCCAGCAGTGTCTGAAGTGTTTCTGCAGACCAAAATCCAGGGGACACATTTCAAAGCACCTGGTGAGCACAAACACCTTGCAGGTAAATTCATGCAAGTTGAGCAAGGAACCAATCTATAGCCTTGAAATGGAAATAATAAGGCTTCTTTATCCTGAGGTAGGCATCCCAGGGAAAAATCTTCAATCCTTCAAGTGAACCACAAGCAGGATGCCAAGGCAAATGGGGGAGGTGAGAAAAGCTCCAGTCATTCTCTCCAGGTGGAAATAATTCAGCATTTCTCCCAGCCTAGAGCTGTGCATCATTGAGGCAAGAAAGACTTTTACCCAATCTTGCTGGCTTTCACCCATGGTTCTTTGGCTTTTCACATCTAATTAACAATGGGCAGCTTGCAGTAAGTTATTTCAAATAAATCCTTCCATAGCAGCTCTAGAAATTCACATAGTGATGTTTGAAGGCCTTGGCTCAGCTCATGACCTGAAGCCCCAGCTGGCTCCTTGTACACCATAAGCCTGCTAATGGCACTGCATCACTTTTCCTGCTGCAAAGCAGGACCCTAAAAATTGTGCTGCAATCCACAGACAGTCACAGCAGGGCAATTCCTGTCATGAACTCATCAGAAGAGAGAAGGTGAAATTTAGACTCCTCCATCTCTCAGCCATCAGAAGACAGTGGCAGATGTCAGGCAGCCACATCACACACATTGATCATGCAGAAGTATTAAACACTTCATCTCCAAAGTCCTATACTCAAAAACAGGATGGTGGGGTCTTTTTTTTTTTTTTTTTTTTTTTTGGGGGGGAANAACAAACAAGAAACAACCTCAAAAAACCCCCAAAACAAAAACTAAAAAGAAAAGAAAACAACAACAAAAAAATCTCTTTCCATATCCTGTGCCCAGTCCTAAGAGGTGACAATTGCATCTTACCCCAGAAACTTTTCAGCAATCTCACTTTGGCACAAAAATGTTTTCCCACTGCCCTGCTCAAAGCATGCTGAAGAAATGAACACAAACATGCCAAACCAGGAAGGAATTCACCAAAACCACCTAGTTGAGGCCAGAAAACACACGGGTCCCACACCTCCCAAACAAGCTGTAACACCTGACACTTATCTCCTGTTCATCCAAACCCAAGCATTTTACTGTTTATCTAGAGGCCTGCCAAACTCTGTTTGAAGGTGATTACCCAGCCTTTTTTATGTTCTGCTGTAAGAAGTTGTCTGTGGGAAGTTCTAGAAGCTGAGTTCAGAGATGTTTTCCCACTAGAAGACAATTTAAGTGCAGTGATACTAATCAGACAACAGCGTGCCGACCTGCAGCTAGCTTGTGGCAGACTTGAACAGCAACAACAGGAGCACAGCTCAGAGCTAAGCCACTGTGATACCACCAGGTGTGGCATCATGGGATGCCACATGGGAATTGAAGCACTTCCCTGTCACAGGGAAGCTTGCAACACCTTTTTTTTCCATCCCAAATTACATGAGAGCATCTCCATGCAAATCCTCCTGGTAGCAGGATGTGCTCGGTGGGTTGCAGGGAGGCTGGATGGGTCATGTTATCTACCTCACGTTGTTTTTCAAGTGTTCCCATTGGCTGACAGATAAAGTCTGAGCCATGAACAGCTGTGGCACAGCTGGTTTCTGCAGAATTACTAAAGTATTTCCAAACACCATGCCAAGAACCACAGGAATTACAGCAGGTAGCCCCATACCTGGCAGTACTCCTTAGCTTAGGCATAGAGCACATGATTCCCACCTGGCTGTGCCTTGCATGCTACATGAAGCTAGAAAAACAACCCCAAGGCCACACTTTCCCTTCTTTTCTCACTGCAGAAACACAGTTTGGACACAACAGCAAAGAATTGAAAAGACTCAAACCTGTTGCATTGCACCACAGAGCAAGGAGCTCTGCACAACTCAGAGCACCATAACAACAGGAGGGGTAGTCAGGAGGTGGTGGACCCCATTCAGAAGGGGCAATCAGTCAATGTTTTTAATCTTAACACTGCATTTACACTTTATCAACTTGTTTTCTACAACACCATCCCCTCCCCCCCCACCCTGGCTGCCTGATGGGCAGGCAAGCCCATCAGACTTACCTGCTCAGAGGGCCCGTGATCCTGGTACATTCAGTGTTGTGTCAAACCAAGCCTTTTTTTCCCTTGGAGAGAGGGCAGCATCCCACAGGGACAGCCTGGGTTTCCATCAACAACTTCCTCCATGCTTCCTCAGCAGCTGCATGCATCACCCAGATGATGATGAGAGCTGGATCCTGCTCTGCTACCTGATGCCACACGCTTGTACTCTTCCTCCTTGGTAGCCTCCAGGACTACGCCAGTTCATCCTTATTTCAGCTCATGGGACTCCCTGAGTAGACCATTCACTCATAAAGCCAAGCTTTGGCACTGCTCAGCTCAATAACCATTCTTTTAGCTTCAAGAGGAACATCTTGCAGCTGTCCACCTTCTCACAACCCTACCAAAGAGCCACTGCAGAAAACCCAGGATGGGCTTCATCAGCATCATAGCTACAATTTTAAGACAGTGACACAGAAACAACACCTTAAACCCCTCAACTTAAATCCAGAGAAGAACCAGAAAGAAAGGAAGAGGAGGAGAAGAAAACCCTACCTCACCCTCCATTTATAAATGAGGAAAAGAAAGTGTAGTCCCTCCCAAAGACCACCCACACCCAGCTGATGACCCTCGCTCCATTAGGGCTTCTAAGAGGCTTCAGCTGGGAGAAACTTAGTGAGTTCCACCAGGGGCAAGGCTCTGTTGGTGTCTCAGTGTGGAACAAGACCTCCCCCTAAAACCCCTGCCCTGTGACAGCTAAAATCCCAGTATTGAAAAGAAATGTGAACTGAGATTAGTTTTGACATTTCTGGGTCTTGTAATCACAGTGGGTGACAAAAGCAAATTCTGGATCAGAGCTTTTCCCCGAGCAATTTAAACATCTATTTTAAGGAAAGCCTGAGTTAAACAAAAAAGGTGGCAGTCCACAAGTTGAGAGCTGCAGGGTGTAGTGTCCTGGGATTATGTTATAATCAGACAGCCCTTAGTAGCCTCAAAAAGAGATGGGGTTGGGAAATCAGGGGGCAAAAAGTGCTGCCACCACATGACTGCTGCCCCCATTGCCGTCTGTAGATCCATGTCCTACCACTTGCCATGACCATAGCCACTTGACCCTCTTATGGGATGAAAGTTTAGCTCGGGAGGAGGAAATAATCAGGCAGGAAGTGAAAAATTAAACCATTCAGTGGAAAACTTAGGGGAATGGTTTTTGCATTCATCTGCCCACACTGGCATCGTGTCAAAGGATTGTCATCGGGAAACCGCGGTGGAAGCGAGGACTCCGGGGAGAGGGGGGAGCTGTGTTTTTCCTGCTTGAGGCTCAGTGGCTCCTGCCAGCTACCCTGCAGCAACAGGAGATGGGCTTGAGGTGAAACTTGAACTTTTGGTGTGTTTCCCCAACGGGCCCATTCATGTTCCCCTCCGGCAGCAAATCCGGCCCTGTCAGCAGAGGCAGGAGGCTGAGTTCCAGCGAGGTTTCTTGTTTCCAGCCCAGCCAGACCGCTGCACGCTCCCACAGCGCGGTGGCACCGGTACCGGCACCAGTACCGGCACCGTGATGGCGGTTGCTGAAGCCTGAGCCACGAGGAACAGTGACAGCCACTGAAGGCAGACACCTCCTTCCCCGACACTGTTGCTTCTGCTCCAGGGACTGCAACACCTGCCCGAGCATGCACGGCACCTGCCCGAGCGTGCACGGCACCTGCCCGAGCGTGTGCAACACCTGCCTGAGTGTGTGCAGCACCTGCCCGTGTGTGCAACACCTGCCCGAGCATGCACAGCACCTGCCCGAGTGTGCACGGCACTTGCTCGAGTGTGCACGGCACCTGCCCGAGTGCGCACGGCACCTGCCCGAGCGTGCACAGCACCTGCCCGAGCGTGCACAGCACCTGCCCGAGTGTGCACGGCACCTGCCCGAGTGTGCATGGCACCTGCCCAAGTGTGTGCAACACCTGCCCGAGTGTGCATGGCACCTGCCCGAGTGTGCACAGCACCTGCCCGAGTGTGCACGGCACCTGCCTGAGTGTGCGCAGCACCTGCCCGAGTGTGCATGGCACCTGCCCGAGTGTGCACAGCACCTGCCCGAGTGTGCACGGCACCTGCCTGAGTGTGCGCAGCACCTGCCCGAGTGTGCATGGCACCTGCCCGAGTGTGCAC
>VWZE01010258.1:347490-372575 GCA_013396675.1 Eubucco bourcierii
ACCACCTCCCGGAGTGTGCACAGCACCTGCCCGAGTGTGCACAGTACCTGCCCAAGTGTGCATGGCACCTGCCCGAGTGTGTGCAACACCTGCCTGAGTGTCCACAGCACCTCCCTGAGTGTGCACAGCACCTCCCCGAGTGTGCACAGCACCTGCCCGAGTGTGTGCAACACCTGCCTGAGTGTGCATAGTATGTGCCCGAGTGTGCACAACATGTGTCTGAGTGTGTGCAACACCTGCCTGAGTGTGCACGGCACCTACCCAAGTGTGCACAACATGTGTCTGAGTGTGTGCAACACCTGCCCGAGTGTGCACAACACCTGCCCAGTTGTGCATAGCACCTGCCCAAGTGTGCACGACACCTGCCTGAGTGTGCTCAGCACGAGCTGTGGAGGCTGCAGGGGCTCTGGAGGAACCCTGGAGGTGTTCAGAAAACATGCAGATGTGGGCACGGTGTAGTGGGCATGATGGTACTGAGTTGACCGTTGGACTTGATAATCTCAGAGGTCATTTCCAATCTTAAACGGCTGAGAGAAGAGGAGACAGCTGCCCTGTGTTGCATGCAGCTGGCCTAGATGGTTCCGCTTGGTTTCAGGTGGTTCCAATGGACCCACTACAGGGCACAGATGAGCCTATGAAGTGATACCCTAGAACAAGAGGAAACAGCCTCAAGTTGCACCAGAGGAGGTTTAAGGTTGGAAATTAGGAACAATTTCTTCCCCGAAAGGGTTATCAAGCCCTGGAACAGGTTACCCAGGGCAGTGGTGGAGTCCACATCCCTGAGGGGGTTTCCAGGCCATGTGGATGTGGTGGTGAGAAATGTGGTTTAGTGGTGAACAATCAGTGCTGGGTTGACAGTTGAACTAGGTGCTGTCAAAAGTATTTTCCAGCCTAGGTGATTCTGTGATTCCATGCCAGTGCCTGGCCCTGGTGCAGCACACAGCCCAACGTGCAGTTCAGCATGTCTGAAAAATGATTTCCTCATATGATGGGCAAAGTCCAATCCACACACAGAGACAAGTTATTGAGACTATTAAGATCATGATCAGGACTGCGTGCTAGCAGGGTGATGTTGAGAAGCTAACACACCTTCTAGGGCTTAAGCTGCATCTTAAACATAAAATAGTAACAAACCAAAGAAGTTGCTTCACCACTCCCAAATTCACACATGAAGACAGGAATCTACCACTCCCCTGCTATCTTGCTGCTTCCTTAAGGCTCTATCTTGTGAAGCATCTTAGTCAGTTGTCCAACAATTACAGCTCGATGCCGGGCCCAGGTGCAGCACGCAGCTCAGGGCACAGCCCCGGGCACACTCCCCTCTGTCAGCCTCTTGTAGCCCCCGTGTCCGGTCCCCGCTGCTCGCAGTCCTCCGAGCCCCCAGGGGGAGCGCTAGCGGCCGCGGCGCTCCGGCAGGCTGGGCGGAAGGCGGCTTCCCGCGGCGCGCCCATGGAGCCCAGCGGTTCGCGCCGCCCCAGGTAGGGCCCGGCAGGGCAGGGGGTCCCAGGGGTTGCCCGCAGCACGGGGGCTTGTACGCCGGCTGGGAGGATGCTGAGTGGATGTCGGGGTCGTCTCCTCATACATTGCCTCCCCTTCTCGCCCCGCAGCGCGGCGGAGCGGCGGGCGGCCCGCAAGGCCTTGCAGCGGCCTCACGGCCCGAAGGATTTCATCCCGGACGGCTCGGCCGAGCAGGCGGAGAAGCTGCGGCTGTGCCAGGAGGAGCAGTGGGAGATCCTCTCCGAGGAGCGGGTGGAGCGGCTGTGAGTCCCTGGGGCTGGTTCGCAGGGTGTCCAGAGCCAGAGGATTGTGAATGCGTTTTTCGCCCGAAGGGATGGTGTGTGGGGGCAGAACACGGCTCTCTTCCAGCGGCTGTTGTTAGAAGCAGAGCCGAGCTGTAGAGTTTAGCTTGGTCAGTTCCTTTGGCCGTTTCTTCAGCGAACCTCTGCCCAGCTCCCTGGTTGGAGCAGCCGCGGGGCAGCTCAGCCTCACTGTGCCCTCGGTACCAGCGAGTCACACTGGTACACCAGGGCCTTCGCTGTGGGCCCTGAAGTTCCCTCAAATACTCTTCAGTTCTCTTAGGTGTGTGCATTATCCTCTAGCCTTTACACATAGCAGACTCTGCCTTCCTGGGCATGGTCTGCGTTACAGACTCCCTTGTCGATGCTTTTGTGTGGCCTTGTGCAAATTTGACCTACTCCATATCCCTGGCTTACCAGTTTTGGTGGTTTCAACAGCACTGCCCAGTCTCTGGAGCTTGTAATTTCTTGGGAGCTTTTCTGCCTCTTAGCACACACTTTCCCTGGTTGAGTTGCAGTTGTCTGGTTAACTTTCTCTGTCTGCACTGATCAGTAGCAACAGAAACTATCCACGTTAAATTGCATCACTGGGGATTCCAGAGAGAACAGGCAGCAGGGCAGATAGGATGGGCTACTATCTTACACTCTTGCTACAGTCAAGTTTCTTCAGGTGCATCCATAAATGCATGCCTGGGACAGCGGTGAAGACCCTTGGGCTGGGAGAGTGGCTGGGTAGGTTTAGGTTTTGGGTTCCTGTCAGATAGGGTGACTGTGGTACCAGCTAAGGATGTAGAGCAACTCCATGGTGGGTCCTACAGGTATTGGCTTGCCTTCTCTTTCCTTTAGATAGTTGCTAAAGCTGCATATTTGCATTCCTGCAGAGACTACTTTCACTTCTCAGCTAGTAGTTTTTTATTGTGAGTGTCTATGGGTGGGATACAGCAATCCAAGAGTGACTTAGTAGCATCTGAACATGTTGTTATATCATGGTTTAGGCCATACATCTCCAACAGGCTGCAGTAGCCTGTAGACAAGTGTCTGCAGTGCTGACTGAAGGCACTCTTAACTGTTTGGTGATGATAGAATCTTAAGCTGGTACTGCTAGGTCCAGAGATTGGTGTCTTTCTAAGGCCTTACCCTGTAAAAATGCCACCTGGAAGTTTGCTGCCTTTTGATACCATCCTGAGCTTGTGTTGCTACAAGAAGAGTTGATTGTAGGACATGCCAGTAATAACAGACTAATCTGTAACCTTCTCAGGGGGAATCTGGTAAAAGCTGAGTGGAAGCCAGGACAAGGCATCGTAGAGCTGCAGTCCCCTGCGGTGAGTCTGCTGCAGAGTGTGCTCAGTGCCATCATCTCCTGCTGGCCTTTGCAGACTCCTTAATTTGCTGCTTGAAATGGGAGAAAGTGTGGCTGGCATCAGAGAACAGACAGAGCCCATCAGGGATTTGTGCTTCTCTTCCAGGGGAAGTTCTGGCACACCATGGGGTTCTCCAAGCAAGGCAAACAGTGCCTGCTGCCTGAGGAAGCTCTGTACCTGCTGGAGTGTGTAAGTAGGGTGCCTGCATGTGGATAGGGCATTGGGTACTTCCTAAATGACTGGAGGAGCTACAGCAGCTTTACACTGAACTCTGAAATCTCTTGACTTGTGTTGGCCACTGTTGCAGTTGGAGCAGCTGGTAAATGCTCTGTTCTCAAGCAGTTACCTCTTTTAGCCTATTGCTTATGGAGCTGTTTGCTTCCATGCCACAGGTTCAGATGGTGTGCTCCAGAGCAACCTGTGCCATTGACAGTGTGTGTGAGCTGGGTTGGGGATCAGTTTATTCACCTGTTGATGTTTAGCCCATTCCTCTGCCAGATATGAGAGAAGAGGGTTTTAGCTGACCCAGATTCTGTTAGTGTAGCTATCAAGTCAGCTCTCTTTTCAGGATGAGAGAAGCATGAGGAACATGGGACAAAATTTCCTATTGAGATCTCTGCTTTCTTGCTCTGGGAGGGAGGAAAACGTATTTGGGTACCCATTAGTTCTTTACTGAAATCTGTAGGTATAGGGTCTGAACCTCTGGGAATTTCTGGAAGCAAGATCAAACAGTTATGTTTTGTTCTTTGCAGGAGTTAGTTGGAATAGAAGGTTTGATACTGAGAAATCCTTTTCCTCAGAACTGGTGTCCGGTTAATGAGGATGTCTGAGACTGCTCAATGCCTTCTCTGTTTAGTTGACTTCGTCTCTTGTCCCCTTCTCTTGCATATTTTGCAGTGACAGGGTTCATAAGTTCATTAGCACAGTTTTTCTCTGAGAAGGTGATAGGAATTAGTGAAACTACCTAGCTTGGTAGGGCCACATTTAGGCACTAAATCAGCTCATTCTGTCTGAAAGGTGTTGGTGTGGGATGCAGTTGTAGAGCAGCCAGTGCTGTACATGCTGTACATGCTTTACACTTCACCAGAGACCTTGGGACTGCTACTTGGCATCTCTTCCCAGTGTTTATAGCAGAGGGAAATTTAAATGTGGCAGACAGAGGAGTGAGACCATGTTGGTTTCATTGCTCCTCTTCTTGCAGAAATGCTGGTTAGCATTCAGTTGCATTTCTTTGCTGTGGAGAGGGTTTGGATTTGTTTTTTTTTTAATCTCTCCACCAAAGCCTTTTACCAATATAAGAGGTGCACTGATCTAAAGGGAAATTTTTTTCTCCATAGCAAAACCTGACCTGCAAAGGTCAATTTTTTATTTTTTTTTAACCTCTGGTGTTTTGACAAGCAACAGGTTGTAAACAAATTGATTAAAATAAAATTGTTTAGTCAGTTGCTCCGTACAGAACCTCCCCCCAGAAGCAGAAAAGATGAGTTGGGTTCTTTCAGCCCATCCCGTGGGAAGGGTGTGGTTCCTGGTGTTTTGTTTTCCTGGTTTATGAGTAAACACATTCTAAAGAGGGAAAATTAGGAAAAAGAATAGGCACAGCTTCAAACTGTCTCCTGGAGGTTAGTTGCTGTGCTATGGGGAATCTTGCCTGTGGAATCACTGGGGTTGCAGTAAAGCTTCTGACAAGCTGCCGATCTGAGGATGCCATCAGTTTCTGTTTCATCCCTCTCTGTTGTGCTGGTCCTAAATGTTTTTTGTAGTTGAGTTGTGTGCTGAACCACTGAGATAACCAAAGCTAAAGAAAACTAGCTCCCAGAGCAATGATCAGTTTAACAGTTGAGTGTTGTGCTCCCAGCTGCATCCTCCAAATATGCAGTGCTGAAACAGGAGCTGACAGTTGTGGGTGGGAACTTCTTGCTTGGCTGATAAAGCCTAGGTGTGGGAGAGGGTCTGTAAGTAATCTAGGTGGCATAGGAGGAGAGATGGATATCATGGCAAGGAGGGTGCTGAGACTGATGGGAGCTGGATCTGTTCCCTGTGATTCTCTAAAAAACCAAGTTTCTGCCCTGCAGGGCTCTGTTCAACTCTTTTACAGGGATCTACCTTTGTCAATCCAGGAAGCCTATGAGATCCTGCTGTCCCAGGAGGCAGTGAGCCTGCCACATTACCAGGTGTGTTGGGAGGATGAAGGCAGAGAGCTCAGCCTCTGCCACACAACCTTCTTGCAGTGTCTTGAGAGCAGAGTAGGAGAATTAGGGAGGGAAGGATCATCCTTCTCAGCTTTTCCTACTCACCTTCTTCCAGGTGATCGGTTCCTGTTTCCCCACCTTTGCTTTGGGTCTTAACCCTGGTGTTTTCTCCTCTGCCAGTGCCACACTGTTTACCCAGTTGTAGCAGAACTGAAATAAGTTGTTTGACTTTAGGGTAGTCATTTAACCCTCTTGCTTTCCTTTGCTCTAAGGTGTTCAGCCACTTGAAGCAACTGGGTTATATTGTACTGAGATTCGACCCCAGGTAACCAGCCTTTTCTTCCCATGCTGCCTTCTCCTTTCTTGAAGACTCTGAGCAGCTCTGTGCCCACTGCATGGCCCCAGTGGAACGGCAGAGAAGAGGACTTTGACCCTGCATTCCATCTCTTGGGAGGATTAAAGGCTAGAAGTGGCACTTCCTTGCTCCTCTCTGTTGAGGAGGCGATTTGGAACATGAAATGGGGCATGAACTGATGACCATCCTGGTCTTGCTTGTGGATTTTCTGTGCCTGGAAGAAAAAGTTTTGTGGCTGTATGCTGGGGGCTGAGCAGGAGGGTAGTTTGCTGCCCCGCTCTGCTGTCAGCCTCTGTGTTGGTGTCTCCCTACAGCACTCTCCCATCTCCCTACGAGAGGCAGCTGAACCTGGAAAGTCACTGCCAGAGCTCTGGAAAACACCACTGCAAAAGGAGGGGGAGTTCCAGCCCTGGGTAAGGATGTGGCCCAAAGCTGTCTTCCATCTTCAGCCAGGCTCTGCAGCTTGGGAAGAGCATCCTCAGCCTTTTGTGCTGTGGGTGACTGATCAGGCTGCTCTCAGCTGTCACCAAGCTGTGCAATGCTTTTCCTGAAAGCTTTGCAGCACCCTTTTGTCACATCTGTACTTCCTGGAGTGCTAACAGGGACAAACTGCAACCTAGCCTCCAACTGCAGTGGGAAGGTGTCATAATAGAAGGGCAGAGAGGTCAGTGCAGAAGAAACACATGGCAGGTGCCTGCCCTTGCTCTTTGCTAGACACCTCAGTGCAGATCTTGTGTCTGTCCAGGCCCTCAGCTTTTTGTGCTAGGACTGTGCAGCTGAGAGCATAGATGGGTCCTTCCTTGCACAGGGCCTCTGGATGTTGGCAGAATGCAGAGAAAAGGTGGCATAATTAGTAATTTTGCTAATAACTATGACAGTTTCCAGTAGGTGGCATCATCCTTTAAGAAACAGAGCAGGAGGAGACTGGTCTGCAAGTCCTGTCCTGTTAAGAAGTAACCCATTGCCTGAGGAGTTGTGAAATTTTAGGAGCTGGGAGATAACACTGCTGGTTTAAGAACTGTCCTATCTTCTCTGGGACCAGAGACTTGAATCTCATACTCATTAAAGGTGCTGCCAGGAGGTTGCAGCCTGACCTCTACTTGCTTGGCTGCAGTCCATCCTGTTTGCAGGGAGGTGTTTGGTTCAGTATATGAGGGGTGTGGAGACTGCATAGAGGGTTGAGAATGTGTCTGTACAAATCCAGGATAGGATTCTCCTCAGTGGTGAAGTCAGACTTGATGCAGGACTGCTGAAAGGTTTATTCTGCCTTTGACACTCACTGCTTATTTTGGCCTGCTTTTTGCCCTTCTTATCTTGTTACACAAGCAGATGTCCTCCTTACAGCCACGAGGTGGTTGTCAATGGTTTCCAGACCTCTCTGGGGATTCCTGCCACCTTTGCTGTCCTTCCTTCAGGCTTCACAGACTGTCTTCTTCCTGGTAGCAGGGAAAAGGCAGGGCTCAGAGGGAATAAAGTTCCACCTCATGCTCTTACCTGTTTTTAGGTCATGTGAGAAAAAGCTTAAGATATCTGAAGACCTTCCAGAAGCTGAAGGGGCCTCTAAAAAAGCTGGAGATGACTGTGGAGACCTTCCCATGGATGAAAAGCCCTTGTCAGAGCAACCGAAGGAATTGGATGCTGGCAGTAGAGAGGGGGAGTCAAACCCTGTTCCTCTTGATACAGGACTGAAGGACTCTGTGAGCCCCTCCAGGAGCCAGGTTGGAGATCGCAATGGAGGCAGCGCTGGTACCCATGCTCCCCGTTGGGATTTTGCCACCATCATCTTGCCAAATGTGGCCTCAGACCACCCATGCACACACCTGCCCTTACCTGACGAGGGGCTGCTGCCAGAGAACGTGCCAGGGAGGGAGGTGGATGCAGCCGGCTGGTGCGCACGCATCAATCAGAAGCAGGAGAAGCTGTCACGGAAGGAGAGGGAGCAGCGAGACAGGGAGAGCAGGTACAAGAGCAGTGTGAATGCTGACCAGGAGGTGAGGTGCTGCTCCAACTGGAAGGAGTACAAAGCCCTCTTGGCCAAGAGGAGCCAGCAGAGGGTTTGGAGGCGACCACCGCATCTCTGGGACCAAGCCGTCACACCACTTCTGCGGCCAGAGGAAGCTACCTCGGCAGGTAGTGGCTCTGGGAACTTGAGAAAGATCTTCTGCCCNGGCAGTAAAGCTGGTGAAGAGAATGAGTCTTGTGAGGAGCAGCTGAGGGAACTGGGGTTCTTCAGTCTGGGGAAGAGGAGGCTGAAAGGGGGCTTTGTTGCTCTGTATAACTGTCTGGAAGGAGGTTACACTGAGGTGGGGGTTAGGTCTCTTCTCCCTATTATTAAGTGATAGAATGAGAGGAGATGGCCTGAAATTGTACAAGGTTTAGGCTGGATATTAAAAGAAATTTCTTTGCTGCAAGAGTGGTCAGGAATTGGAACAGAGTGCCTAGGGAAGTGATAGAGTCACCATCCCTGGAGGTGTTGAAGAAGCACGTGGACATGGCCCTTTGGGACATGATTTAGTGGGTGTGGTGCTGTTGGCTTGACTGTTGAACTTGGTGATCTCAAAATAATTTTGATTGGAAAAGACCTCTCTGATTCTGTGGAGAAAGTGACCATCACTTTAGAGGACAGTACCTTGAGAATATCATTAGAAGATCTAGGTAAAGCAGACACAGAGGAGCCCAGCCACAGGCATGAAGAGAAAGAAGAAAGCTTCTCCTCTGCTTTTCCATCTCTTTCTATAGCCTGCTCAAGTGCCAGGATAAATGGGGCCTTGGGAGGTCTCCTAATCCATTCCCCATGTCCTACTGTGTTGCATTGCTTCCTGCTGGGCTGTGAACTGTGTGGAACCAGGGCCAGCAGGCTGCAGAGCCACTGTAGGGTGTGCTGTGCTGTGTGCTGGGGGGCAATGAGGAAGTTGAGGTCTTTGAAGTAGCCAGTGGTGACTGTGGTGCTGCCAGCCATTGTCGGAGGAGGAAGGCTTGTGGGTGGTGGTGGAGTGCTTGGAGTAGCCTTGGTGAGAAATAGCTTGTCTGAAATATCCTTTCCTGTTCCTTCTCCCTCCAGCTGCACTCCTCCAGCAGATCAGCGTGCTGCAGCCTTCCCACATCCTGGATGGAGCCTCCCGGTTAGTATGCAGCCAGCTTGTAGCTGTTAGGGAGTGAGGGTTTAGGTCTTGTGATTGTCCCTGCTTGTGAGGTCTGTGAGATGCTCATGGCAGCAATTTGGGAGCTGTCTGGTATCCAGGATGCTGGGAGAATCCAACATTCTGCTCTGTGACCTTGTTGCATCTGTAGTGAGTGGCTAACATTTCTGTGAAGTACCAGGCCCTGCAGCAGCAGAGCTGGGGCTTTCCAGGCCAAGTAGAACACTGAGGTTGCACTTTTCCTGCTGTTACCTCTCTGCACCCCAGCCAGGTAGTCTACCCCAGAGATCTGTTTAGGTTTCACCTGTGCCTCATCCCTGGAATGTGCTGCCATCCCTGCTGCAATGGTTATAAAACCTTGGCTTGGAGACTTAGTTCTGCTCCTGCCCCCAAAACTGTGTGTGGGTGATGTGCAGGCCTGGCAGGGCAGAGAAGTGCTTTGTTCTCTATCTGTTAGTGATGCCTCCCTGCTGGGGGGTCTGCAGAGAAGAGAGCATGGCAGATACACCTTGCTGTAATCTGACTACAGGAAAGATCTGGAAAGTAATTAGAACATTTGCAGGGTCAGTCGTTCAAGGAGGGAAACCTTTCGAAGGGTCCACACTTCAAGAACTTGTGCTCCCTCTTTTTTTCTGCTGTATCTATACATTATAGTGTTTCAATCCCATATATGTGTGGGTGTGTTCTCTCTTCTGTAGGCTGCAGGAGGACCCAGAGGCCATGAAAATAGATTTCAATGTGTATCCAGCAGATGCTGTGGCCAAATTTAAGAAGTCAAACCCAGGGAAACCATATGTCAGGATGTGTGTTCGGAGGTACCTATGGATCTGGTGCTGTGCTGTGAAACATAGCAGTTGTTGTGACTGAAATGAAGTCCTAACTGTAAATGACCCAGCATCTTGTGAGCTTTACAAATCATCACCCTTGAGGGTGGTCCTGCCCAGGAGGGTGGTTTGGTTTTTTTGTTTGGTTTGGGGGGTTTTTTTGTCTTTTTTTTTTTTCAGTTCTCCTTTGTTGGAGGCTGTGACTGACAATTCCCCCAACCCTTGTTCTCAGCCCACACTCTTGGGACATCTGTTTGCTGTTCCTGTTTGGGTGTTACTGGAGTCAGGAATAAGAAGCCACAGCTGCATTTATGCAGTGCTGGTGAAACTCGTGTAGAGCTCAGTTTTGCAGGGAGTGAACTGTGTGATACCTGAATCCTCAGGCAACGCAGATCCCTATGGATTTTTGCAGAGGTGTTACCTCTCCAGAGGTACAGGCTAAGGGCTACAGGTTTAGTATTTTCATTGTCTTCAAATGCCACTTTAAGATCAGTACAACTGGAGGGTGGGTGTCCCTGTTTTGGTTGGATCTAGAATCTGATGCTTAAAATTCCACAGGCAGGTACAAAGCTTAGTCCTTGCCTTTTCTGATTTTGAGATCTACTACACTTGTTCCTTCTCTGCTTTCTGCAGCTGTAGTAGCTGGAGCAAGGAGGGCAGTAATGAGCAAACAGGATGAGCCTTGCTTTATAAATGTTTACATTTACAAGCAAATGGACTCTGCAGAATTAAAAAGAGGGGAAAGCAGGTCAGATGTTAATCCCAGCAACCTAAAGATCTTCCTGGCACTAAGGTATTAAGGTTGCACTGGGTTGGCAGCTTGCCAGTAGCCCTGTGAGCCGCATCTAATAGGCACAGCGTGGAGCAGCGTGCAGTTGCCCTTGTTTTTGGCAAAGGATTTGACAGCTCCCCATTCCCAGCATGCAGTTGTACTCTCTCTCAGGGCCAGCAGCCTCCTGAAAGGGGGTGGGGAGGGTCATTACTGACTCCTAAGACCAAAGTGAGCTGTTGGTGGTGGCCAGGACAGGTTGTTGTTGCTTGGAGAACAAGGAATGTCTTTCTCTCTGCAGCTTTGACGAGCAGATCCCATCCCTTCGGGCTCTGAAGCAAGTTACCTATCAGAGTGGGGACGTCCCAGTGGTCTTTGCTCTGGTGGATCATGGAGACATTGCCTTTTACTCACTGAAGGAATTCAAGCTGCCAGTTGATGTTAATCACTGAAGTTGCTGTCACTTGCAGAAATGGTGCGGGATGAAGGGAAGAGCTTTACTCAGGTTTGGTTTGCTTGATTAAAGAAATACCAGAGAAACTAGAGCCTCTGATAACTGGAACCTTGAGTAGCTGACCACTTTATTAGCTGATGCAGACTTCACCCACCCAGGTGGCTCAGGCAAAATGTCAAAATTTACAGCAGTTAAGTGCTATGGCTTAGCTGGGCATTTCTGGACTGGAATACAGGCTGCTTTGTTCTTGAAGCCACTGGTTCTCTGCTTTCTCATCTTGTGGACCACTTCTTTTATGTCATCTTTGGCTGACTTGTGGACTGTTAGAAAACACTTTGCTGGTGATCCTCTTGTCACGTGGTAAGAACCACTGTGCTACACCAGTCAAATGGTTGGAGAGTCATGGAGGTCAATCAGGGACAGAATAAGCTGATCAGACCAGTGGTGGTGTCCTGAGCCCCTGTCATTCAGCTATGCCAACAACTGCCAGATCAGATTCTGATCTGTGAAAGGCACAGCTGTAAAACTCAGACACCTGGAGTAAAGCTTCCAGGCACTTTGGAGCAGCAGACTGTGCCTTGAATGCTATTTGATCAGCTGGAGGTCACAGAAGGCCCCAGAGCATTGCAGATGGCACTCCAGCCTCACACTGGAGCAACTGTTCTGAGATGTGTTTTGGCCATGCAGCATTGTGCCATATTAAAGTTTGGCCACCAGTAGTGTCACCAGAACTGTGCTACAGCTCCCTGTTTCAACCTGACCTGCGGTGGAGCCTTTTCTTGTGCAAGTGAGAGATCCCTGAGTAAAGAAAAGCTACAAATTCCTCATGATCCTTTTCAGTCCTGCAGCTGTCGTGCTCCAAATAGGGGACATCATTGCTTTCCTGTGGGAGCTTCCTAACAGGATATCCAAGTACCAAATTTGCTTTAGCCTCTATGCAAAAGTGCTGGTGTCAGGTGCCAGGAGGTCTGCTGGATGGGGAGGACTGTGCTGAGCATGGCTGTGTGCATTACTGAGGTTTGTAATAGCAGTTGGTTTAGATGCTTTTTGGTTTTTTGGTTTTGTTTTGTTTTGTGTTTTTTTTTTTAAAGTTCCTTTTGGAAACTGGGAGAATGCCAAACAATAAAAAAGCCTTTTCCAGTGCTCTGAGCTCCTCAGTGTGGATCTTAATTCCTGCAGAAATGTTCACACAGATACACAGGTAGGGAGACCTGAGTAGCACCAGGAGGTGAGTGCTTGCTCGTGGCCGTACAACCCTGGCTGTGCAGCTGCACTCCTCAGCCCATCTGTTTGGATCCACATACTGGCCTGGTCCCTGGGAGGGCAGCAAGCCTCAGAGTCTGGAGGAGTCCCGACATCTGCAGCACCCATTGGCACACAACACCTTCCCACCTTCATCTTCCTGTGTATTGTAGCCCAGGGTGGCAGAGATCTGCTGCAAGCACTGCCTGGTGCTGTTCTATGCACACACCCCTGTTATCAGATGCTGTAAGTCAGCAGAGTGCTGTGAGGGTCTGACAGCTCCACCCAAACCATGTCCCCTTCCTCTTCCTCCTTGAGCAGTGCTTTTTGCTCCATTAGTCCTTCAAACCCTGGGGTTGGCAGCTCCAATCTGTGCTCTCAGCGTTCTCCCAGACTGTTTCGCAAATTAAAGCAGTAGGAAGAGAGTTTCTAAGAACAGGCGCAGCCAGAGGAGCTCCAGCCTGACCCACAGGGCTCACACTTCGTCCTGAAATTAGGTCAAACTCCCTCCTGTTGATTTCAATCAGTCTCATTTGCTTATGCCGAGGTGCAACTGTATCGATGAACTCCTCAAGAGCCACCCAGTGAGTTTCGCTGGGGCAGAGACTGCCTGATTCAGCACAAAACAATTACAATTTAATAACCACTGCAGGGAGGATTGAGAAACTGTGGCTGCCTTGCTCAGCACCACACCATCTGACAGTGCCTTTACCAGGATGGGATTATGATGCAGACTTGATACCACCGCTGTGAGTTGGGCTGTGAGCGGCCTGGCTCGATGTTGCAAGAAGATGATAGAAACAAATAGTTTAACTGAAAAACATCACTTCTGGAAGCTTGGCTGAACTTTGAGCGTTACAACTCTTTTGTCAGAGGTAACTTCAAACTTTTGCATGGATGCAGAGCAATTGGGAGACCGTGGATTGGAGTGGTTCCCTGCAGTGGGATGCGGGCTGTCGACAGCCAGGTTGGGCAGGGAAACACTGGCAGTTGTGTGGCTCTCTCCGGCTGAGGCTTTAAGCTTTCTGCTCAGCCTTTACCTTTCTTTTTTCACAGGGAGGTTGGCACCTTTCTGGCCTTCGTGACGGTTCCCTGTTCCTCGCGGGGCTGGGGAACGGGCAGAGCTGGCACGGCTGGGATGCCGTCTTCCCTGTCCAGTGCTCGGCGCAGGGTCCCTCCGAGGTGGGGAGTGCGGCCGCCCATGGATGTTGGCCGTTTTCCTATTGGCTCGGAGCGGTGGGGTGCTGAATTATTCATGAGCTCGCCTCATGAGGGGGCGGGGCAGCTGCACCGCCCCGATTTGCCCCGCCCCGGGGCGGCCCGCACCCAGTCCCCGCCCCTGGGAGCGGCTTCCAGGCGAGGCCCCGCCCCACCGCACCCCTCCCCGAGGTGCCCAGGGAGGGAGGCCGAGGCTGCTGCAGCCGTGCTACGAGGGGACAGTGGGCGCGGAGCGAGCGAGGCCGGGGCGGCCCTGGCTCCAGGCCCCGCAGGTGAACGCAATTCGCTGGAACTCCGCNGGGTCCTCTTCCTGGGGGGGGGTGGGGGGGGGGGTTGTTGTGTGTCCGGTCAGCGCTGCCCGCGGTAGGGCTCGCTGCGACGGTCCGGGATGGCACCGACCCTGCCCGGCCCTCTTGGGCTTCGCGGCGTCCCGCCGGCTTGCTCCCAGAATCCCTTCGGTGGGGCTGGCAGGTGCTCGCCGGTGCTCCCGCCCCTCGGGGGGGTCCGCTTTACCGGGTGCCCGGGGCCCTGTTTGCTGCTCCATTCCGGCCAGCCCGGCTGCTGGCCCCGGCCTTGATGCTTTGGGGCTGCCCACACCTGAAACTCTTGTGTCCCAGCACATCCCGAGACACCGACCTTGGCTCGCCCGAAAAACTTCAGGCAGCGGCTTTGAGAGGGTTGGGTTGGTTCGATTCAGGTCCATTCGGGGTTTCGTTTGCGTGTCGGTTTCTGGCTCCTCAGGCGGCATGTGCCGTGTGTGTCGCGGCCGGGGCCGCAGCCGGGGGGCACGGCGGGCAGCTGCACATCCTGGGATTTTCTGGCGGAGGTCGCGGCTGTGGCCGCCCGCTCCATAACTTCCTGGTTTAGCGGGAGTGGGTCGGGGCCGGGGCTGCCTTGAGGACTGCCTAGACCCTCCTCGGGATGGAAGCTCTAGCGAGAGCCTCGGCAGCTGAAGAGCCGGCCCGAAGCAGTCCCTTGTCCTGCAGTGAGAGAGGTCCCTCCCCTCAACCCGGCCCTGCGGGTCTCCATCTGCTGCGGCTGGCTCGGGGCAGATGTGATTTGGAACTGCAACGTCTCTTTGGGATGCTCCTGTAGCACTTTGCTCTTTCTTTTTTCATCAAGTCCGTGCCCACGTTGAATGTATTATGTTGCTCTTTTCTTTTTTCTTTTTTTTTTTTTTTCTTTTTTTCCTCTCCCCAAAGCTGTCAGAGGTTGATGGGTGAGGGAGCAGGTTATTTGTACCAGCGAGCAGGTGAAACAAAAGGGTGGAACAAGTTGTTTAGCCTTTGTCTCAAGTTGCCCTGTAGCTGTGGCTTGGGAACTGGTTACTGAGATCTCTCTCTCCTGGAGGTGAGGCTTAGCCTTGGCTTTGGTGAAAGCTTTGTGTGCTTGTGTTTAGTGTTGCTAACAATGTGGAGCAGTTGAAGAAGACTTCTTGGTCTGGGCGTTTGCGTTGTAGTGTCACAAGTCTTTAGCCTTCTGTGAGGACAGTGACAAGAGAGGATAATAAAAGTTGTCCGTGGTGGTGTTACTTGATGGGGAATGCTGCCCTTCATAGTCATCTGAGGGCACTGGCAGTCAACTGGAATATCTTGCTTTACCAAGTCCCAGGTGAAGCTGTATGCCCAAAGCAGCTGCCTGGTGATTTTTTTTTTTTGCTTTGATTTGGGAAGCTGGCGCTTCTGGCAAGCGGAATGCAAAGTGGTGGTAGGTCTTGAGGCTTCTCCGTGCATCCTGGCACGTTCCTTGTAAAGACAGCCTGGCCCATGGATTTGTGCAAGTAGTGAGCAGTCCCTAATCCAGCTCAGGGTGGCTTGGAGCTACCTGAGGGGCTCTGTTTAGTTTAGAGTGTTGAAACAGGAGAAGAGTGCACAGACATCTTCATGGGTGGTGCTGAGGAACATCTTTCGTTTAGTTTTGAACAAATTGCATCTGCTGTAAGTAGCGACGGAAGGAAATTGATCAGGAGTTAAACCACTTGAGGGTCCTGTATCCTTTAGTGGCTTTTTGTGACAGTAATGTGGTTGTTACTGGGAACTGCTTATGGAAGACTTGAGAGTTTTTTTCCTGACCAGTGTGGAGCCTTGAGAGATGTCAGAGATGTTTTAAACATATATAATGCTGTTAGTACATGGCAATAAAAGTAGGTACTACTGCTAGCAGCCCGATCATCCCTTAAAATAGCTATCAAAGGAGGGACTGGTGGTAGCTGAAAGCTTGATTTCTGTGCAGAAATTCTATGGAAACTCCATTTCTTACCTACAAGTTTATTCTAATTATGTTTTTGGGCTACTTTAAGAAGCAGATGTTTTTGTGGTTTACTCCATTGACCCACTATGGTGTGAAGTGCTGTTCCAACAACAAGCTGCTCTTCCATTTGTGTCCTGCTCCTCAGGAGAAGCCTACAAAGGGTTTGGCCTGGTGTACAATAGTGTTGTTCAGTGCAAAGAATTTGGTCTACCAGAGCCTTTTGAAACTTGGCATTGTCATGCTCCCATGACAAGGAGAACACAATAGGAGTCATAATGACACACAAGGTTTGCACAAGTAGTAAAGTCGTTGCAAGTGGGCGGTTCCTGGTAACTCCAAGCACAGAGCTGTGAATGAAGGTGTACTTGCCTGATTGGTAGGATTGGTTTTTAATTGTTTGCAAAGAGTTCTCAGGAATCTCTCTCTCATATTTCATTTTTCAAGAGGGACAGGGATTTGCTTGAGAGAGTCCAACAAAGGGCTGCAAGGAGGATTAAGGGACTGGAGCGCTGCCTTAGGAGGAAAGGCTGAGAGACCTGAGGCTGTTCAGTCTGGAGAGAAGACTGAGAGGGGATCTAATAAATGTATATAAACATCTGAGGGCTGGGTGTTAAGAAGGAAGAAACAGCCTCTGCTCACTTGTGCCCTGTGATAGGGCAAGGGGCAGTGGATGTAAACTACAGCACAGGAAGTTCTACCTCAACACAAGTTAAAACTTGACTGTAGGGGTCACAGAGCACTGGAACAGGCTCCCCAGCGAGGCTGTGGAGTCTCTTTCTCTGGAGACTTTCAAGACCCATCTGGATGTGTTCCCATGTAACCAGTGCTAAATGATAGGGTCCTGCTCTGGCAGGGGGTTTGCACTTGAAGATCTCCAGAGGTCACTTCCCACCCCTAACATCCTGTTTTCTGTGTTGTGGGAGGGCAGCCACCTGAACAAGGTGTTGACACAGCCTGTTCAGTTGTTGATTTAGCTGTGTCTCCAGGTTCAGAGAAATAAATCCTTTTTACAGGAGAATCTTTGGTTTGCCTCTCTGCTAGTGCCTGAGTGCTGTTTGCAGGCTGCATCTGAACACTGTTCTGGCGATGAAGCTAGGAGTGCTGGGGATTATTTGTTGATCAGCAGTTGTTTAAGGGATCTCTGTACTATCTCATCAAACTGTGAGATTAATATGTTAGAATATATTTCCAATGAAACTTTATCGTAGGAATATCATAAAATCATAGAACTGTTGAGGTTGGAAGAGACATTTTGAGATCATCAAGTCCAGCCACTTGCCTGGAGCTCACAATCCCACCACTACTGCTATGCTACTACCATTAAACCACATCCATCTTAAGCTTCCAGCCTTTCCATGTGCTATGACAGCTCCTTCTCTTCCTCTAGCTCTTCTGCTTGTCTTGTGCTTTCTTCTTCGGTGTCTGATTTGATGGTTCATTACAGCTGAGCCTGACTGTAGAGGTGAACTTCACAGTGACAACTCAGTTGAAGAACAGCCAACTCCAAGCTGAAACTGTTCTTAAACTTGCAGGTTCATAGTGAGCCACTTCTGATGGCTCCTGCAATTGCTAAACTTGATAAGACTGTTATTTCAGTGATGCTTTGATCATTTTTGTTGTTGTGAGATCCCTGGTGCTCAGGAATAGCTTTTTCCTGTGCAGTTGATCCAGCCTCTTGTTCTGTCGCTGTGGACTGTTGGTAACAGGAACAAGGCAGGCTTCTGACTGAGGGAGGAAAGGCAGTTCAGACAAGGCCGTGGCAGTGACTGTTTGTTATAGGAGCAGTAACTGCTTGTAGTTCAAACAAAGCTCGTTGATAAGGCCCCTTTTATTTTGGCAAGGTTGATAAAAGCGTTATCAGATGCATAGGGAGAAGTTCTCCCTTTAAGGACCTGTAAGCAGGAAGTGATGAGGAGGAAGGAATGAAAAGGAGACCTAAAGCAAGGCAAGGTTTAAGAGTTCTTGAGATGCTTGTGGCATTTTGAAAAGAAAGCTGTTGGACCTAATCCCAGTGAAAACCTGCTCCAGTTGAGTGAAGATTGCCTAGGAAGCAAACAGATGGTACCTTGCCACTCTTATGTGACCAAAAAAAAAACCCTCATGATGGGTTTGGTGGTTTTTTTTTTTTGTTGTGGGAATAACCTGGGACCTTATCCACACTTAATACTGTCTGTGTAGTAAAAACTTCTGACCTGGGCTTCCTCATCTTGTAAGACTGGCTTAATTTGTGTGATTGGGACTTAGACTGTTGATTCTTCTGTACTTCTGTCTAGAGATTCCACAATGATGGCAGCACATAAGAAAAACTTATAACAAATTCCTACAGAGAGTGATTCCCCTCATCCCATACCTAGCTGATGGAGAATATCTAAAGTGCCTCAGCAAGCTGTGCATGGGCATCAAGACCTGTTGCTGTGTGCACAAGCAGTGAAGGCAAAGCAAACTGTGCAGCTCTGAGGGGGATTGCTGACACACAGCAGTGAGGAACAATTAATGTCTCTCCTAAGAAGTATGTGACCTTCTATGGACTGTGGGTCTGAGATGTGGCATGTGTACTTCCATAAATCTCAACATCTAAAATGAATGGAGCTGAGCAAGGAAGCCAAATGAAATCTGGTTTGGATGTTAGCTGCTCCTTAGTCTGTGATTGGAAACAGGATCATCTGGCAGCTCATGCTCTCATTGCATTGCTGTACATAGAGCAAAGAGCTTTTGTTTTGTGGCTGGAAATAATCAAGTAAGGTGGAAAAGGGTAGGTACCTCATGGTATTTAGTTAAACACTCAGCTAACAAAGCAGCAGGAGCTCCAGGGCACTGTGAACTCTGCTGTCTGGTGTCCATGCATTGAATAGGAACAAAATTGGAGTTGACTCAGCTTGGGCTATTGTTGCCTTATAAACAGCAGACCTCAATGCAGCTCAGAAGAGAATGTCACACATAGTTTCTGGTAAAATAAACTTTTCTTTGAAAGCCTAAAGAATTGTTTCCCTGGAAAAGAAGAACATTAGATACATGCAGACCTGGCAGGGCTTCAGAGGCTACTGGTGAATTCCTCTCTGGCTACTGGTAGCCACAACTGTTACCATATGGTTGTGAACACTGACTGGCAGATAACTGCAGAGCACACGGAGTTGGGGTTTTATGTAAGGCACTGAAGGTGTGTGGGAGAGAAACTGGTCGGCTAATATGGAAATGTGCATCTGGAAGATAAGATGATACAGATTGTGGCATCTTTTCTTTTTCTAGAGTTGGAAAAGACACTTGCTTATTGTACTAAAAAATAAAATTTCTTCTCCCTGACGAGAGCCTTGTAAGCTGGTAATAGATAATTCTGCTTGGACAACCTGTGCTGCAGTGGCTGCCATTCTCTTCCCCTTTGTTCAAAACTGCTTTTCCTCTCACCTCCCACACCATGACATGCAGGAATTCTTTGGTCATAGAATGGTAAGGTTGGAAGGGACCTCAAGGATCATCCAGTTCCAACCCCCTACCACAGGCAGGGACACCTCCCACTAGCACAGCTCACTCAAGGCCTCATCCAACCTGGCCTTGAATACCTCCAGGGAGGGAGCAGCCACAACCTCCCTGGGCAACCTGTGCCAGTGTCTCACCACCCTCACTGGAAAGAACTTCTTCCTAACAACCAGTCTAAATCTCCCCTCTGCCAGTTCAAACCCATTGCCCCTTGTCCTGTCATTGCAAGAACTTGTCAATAGTCCCTCCCCAGCCTCCCTGTAGGCCCCCTTCAGATACTGGAAGTGTACTTTAAGGTCTCCTCAAAGCCTTCTCTTCTGCAGACTGCAGAACCCCAACTCTCTCAGCCTGTCCTCATAGGAGAGCTGCTGCAGCCCTCTGATCATCCTTGTGGCCCTCGTGGTCAGGTGCAAAAGCCTGATATGAGTTGATGAAAGATGACTTTTGTGGCATGCCTTCTCTGATGGTGATGGACACATCAGCTTGCCAGGATGACGTTTCTTCAAGTGAGCTACTGCTTGGTTCTGAGCTACAAGCCTCCTTAGCCAGTTGAGCAAGTTGTTGTGGGCTGGAGTGTGAATGCTAAGAGCTCTTGCATAAGCAGGTGAAAACAGCATGCTCCTGGATGCAATTAATGTTCCAGGGGAAAACTTTCTTGCAGGGTGTTAAATCTAAAGTTATGTCTCCAATCATCAAGCCTGTTCCTTACTTTGCTGGTAGCAGTGGGTTTACCTCTGCTGTTGCAGCTGAGGAGATCTCTTTTCCTGAGTGGGGAGGGTAATTAGTAGAGTTTCTCTGTGGGTTTGCCTAGTTTAACAGGTCCAGGATATTGATTGACAGCGGGAAAGGGTGCGTCTCTGGCACTTTCCTTTCCTTGTCTGGCTAAGGGCAAGCTGTGTGTTATACATGGGTGTGATATGCTCTCCCTGCAGAGCACAGCAGCTTCTCACTGCTCTGCAACTTTTGCTCACTTAAAAGCAGCTTCGTGTAAATATGTCCTCCTTTCTCTCTGGAAGGTCTGGTGAAAGACTTCTGATGTAAAATATCATTTGAGGTACCTGAATCACTGTGGAGGGATATACTTCCCAAGAAAACTACTTTTGTATCCTTCCTTTCTTTTTTTTAAATTTTTTTCTTTCCCCCACCCCGTGTGTTTCTGTGCACATTCTTCACCCCTGCATGTGCTGATGACAGGGCTCACAGACAGAGATGCTTGTAGCTGCTTGCTCGGCACCACTTTTCTCTGTGGTGAATGGAGATGCTCGAGATTCTGCGTGGAGATTTAAGTGGCTCAGGCTTTTGGTGCTGATACCATCTGGTCCTTTGAACCAGGTCTGCATTGCAGTCCTTTTAGTGGGCTCTGGGCAGTGCTGTGTGGGTGGTTTGAGATCTCAGAGTGTGAAAAGGGAAGGTGAAAGGGGAGCAAAGCAACAGAGAAGTACAGATTCTGGCTTTGGGGGGAGTTTCTGAAGGGACTTTTCAAAAGATGGCTGTGGAGCATCCTGTTTGTAATAACGTTTCCTTTTTGGGTTTTTTTTTGGTCCTTCACAGCTGGTAAGACCTTGCTAGAAACCATTTGAAAAAACAGTTCAGGCTCCCCAGGAACGACTGGCTGATTGAAGCCACCAAAGACCATCCTTATGTTTGCCAGCTGTGCTACTCCCATCTGCACAGCCAGAGAAAGCTCTCATCCCTCCCTAGCCCTCAAGCCCCACAGTCTGAAGAAGGGTTCAAGGCTCTTTGTTCCTGTGACAGTCCCTTTGGCACTCTTGGTCCCTCTTTGTGACAGCAGCCTTCACCTCGCTGCTCCCTACCTTGTGTGTTTGTGGCTCTGATGATGGCTTGCTGTAGAATAGAATATCTGTACTGATGCTTGATTGCACCTCAGAAGTTCTACCCCACACTGTGCATGTGTGCTGTGTACACAGCAGCTGGTGAATTGCTGGAATTTCCTGTCTAACAAATTGCAGTAAAATACTGACTGGAGTGGCCAGTAGCTGCTTCACCAACAGCTGAGCTGCCTGTACTCTGGAAATTGGAGCTTATGAAAGATGGCCAGGGCAGGCAGGAGCACTTATGGAGAAGTAAGTTGTCAGATGTGATTCACACCTTTGCTCCTGAGCTGACAGAGTTTTTTACTTGCCACTTAGCACCTTTGCAGAGGGCAGATGTGACAAAGACTCTCCTGAGCTGTAGCGAACACGAGGCTGTAGCCTGGCTCCCCTGGGTGTGATTGCAAGGTCACAAGTCTGGTTTAATTTGTCCTGCTTGCATCCTGCTGGTGCTGTGAAGGGACAAGGTAGTGAGACTGAAAGGCTTCTTGTGCACTGAACTGCAGGTGCAAGATTTCCTGCCCCTGCCCCCACCTTGAGCAGGGAGTTAGGCTTGATATTTTACAAAAGACAGTTAATAATTAATGCAGCTGCCCTGCGGGCAGCACAGAGCCCTTTCTGCCCTACCCATGGAGCAGCTAAAATGGGATTCTTTCTCTTTTTAGCTCAATAGCTGGAGGGTTACCTGAGGTGAAAACTGATACTAGTCGATAATGCCTGTGAGCCTGTGAGTTAGCCTTTAGGATGGGGTTTGTCTGAATGTTCATGCAGATGCTGCACTTTTGCTTGCCTCTGCTTCGGATGAGGTCAGCTGAAGCCATCACAAAACGACCAAGTGTCAAAACTTCTGAAACCCTGCTGATCTTCCTGTGCTGGTTTGCTTTAGCAGTGTGAAAACGCTGCTGTGTAAGTCCTGCAGCAGAGGTGCTGCTCCGCGGTGGTGTCAGGTGTTAGTTACTCGATAGCTATGTTGTCTTGTGCTGCTCTGGCTGATTTGTGTTACCTGCTAAAGGAAAATAAATAACCTACTTCTGCCTGCTGCTCTTCTCAGGCTGCTTTTGTTTATGTGCTTTGCTTTCTTTTGTTTCCTGTTGTTAGGATTTTTGGTGCCAAGATACTACAGCGAGGAAGATGAGAAGGTTCTTAAGACCCGGACATGATCCAGTGAGAGAGAGGCTCAAACGTGACCTTTTCCAGTTCAACAAGGTACAGAGTTCTCCTCAAACTTCAAGGCATGTGTGTGTGCAAGGCACTGTAATCCTGAGCCACTGCATGGTGTAAAGGGACTCAAAACCTACGTGAGTGTGGGTGGAAAAGTTAAATTTAGGAGAGGTGTTTTTGTGGTTTGCCTTTTTTCTTCCCCCCCCCCCCCCCCCCCCAGTTCTGTCCCTTTTCCTCCCTGATGTGCCTGACTAATTTAGGCTCATAAACATGTTCTCAATTCTGGCTTTGCTTTTGTAAGGGAAAGGACATTGTCACACTGCTGAGTGGCACTGGCTGAGAGAAGAGATCATCTCAGCAGCTTTTATATACTCTGAGTGTTGTGTGGTTTGCCATGCTGTATGCTATGGCTGCTTGTGTCACAGGTGGTCTGTGCAGCACTGCTGTGGAAGGAAACAGTTTCCCTAAAGGTGCATGAGCAACAGAAATGTACAGAGACCAACCTGCTTCTGGTACTGGAACTGATTGTTCCTTGGGACCTTTAGGTAATGTCTACACTATGGTGTGAACATGCTCTGGAGCTCTGTAGCAGTCAGGCATGGGCAGCAGGAGTTAACTTTTAGAGAGCTTTGAGGACCCTGAGTTTAGGTCCATTTTCCAAAGACTTAAGCTGTAGTTCTTTAAGCAGTAACTGTGCTGTGAGGATAGGCTGAGGGAACTTGGGGTTGTTCAGCCTAGAGAGGAGAAGACTCCAGGGGGACTTTATAGGTCATAGAATCATAGAATGGTAAGGTTGGAAGGGACCTCAAGGATCATCTAGTTCCAACCCCCTGCCATAGGCAGGGACACCTCCCACTAGCACAGCTCACTCAAGGCCTCCTCCAACTTGGCCTTGAACACCTCCAGGGAGGGAGCAGCCACAATCTCCCTGGGCAACCTGTGCCAGTGTCTCACCACCCTCACTGCAAACAACTTCCTCCTAACATCCAGTCTAAATCTCCCCTCTGCCAGTTCAAACCCATTGCCCCTTGTCCTGTCATTACAAGACCTTGTCAATAGTCCCTCCCCAGCCTTCCTGTAATCCCCTTCAGATGCTTCCAGGAGACCTTAGAGTAGCCTTCCAGTCTTCTCCAGGCTGAAGAGATACCTGAAGGGATCCTACAAGAAGGCTGCAGAGGGACTTTTCCTAAAGGTGTCTAGCAACAGGACAAGGGGGAATGGTTTGAAGCTGAGGGAGAGTAGTTTTAGACTGGGACTTAGGAAGAAGTTCTTCAGTATGAGGGTGGTGAGACTCTGGAACAGGCTACCCAATAAGGTTGTGGATGCCTCCTGGGTGTGTTCAAGGCCAGGTTAGATGAGGCTTTGATCAGCTGAGTCTAGTTGAGAGGTGTCTCTTGAGAGGGTTGGAGTAGATGATCTTGAAGGTCCCTTCCAACCTGAGCCATTCTGTGATGATTCTATGTAAGCCACAGCTTGTGACACAGCTGAAACCAGAGTTCTTTGTCCCTGACTATACTTAGGAGTTGTAAGTGTAGCTTTGTTTCTAAATGTGAATTTAAAAGACTGTGGTAGATGTGGTAGCACCTAGGGCACGATGGCCATTAATAATGAATTGCTATTATCTTGGTCTGAATCTCTATCTTCTTCCCTCTGAAGAGGAAGCAGCCCTGGCTGTGCCATCCACTCAGCACTCTGGGCACTTCTGTTTTGAGCCCTGGCCAGGAGCACAGTGCTTTCATCTTTGTAAATGCCTTGTATTAATTCCTTGCTGGGCTAATGGCCACTTACACCTTTGCTGGATATCAGAAATATATTTGTGGGTTTTGTGTTTCCAAGGTTTAAATGGAATTTTGCTGAAAACAAAATGGCTGAATGAAGTCAGCCTAGGAAATTATCTACTTGATTCATTAGAACTGTGCTGTAGAGACATAAAAGTGGAACTTTGAGAGGAAAGATTTGATGTAATGTGGGACTGAAATGCACCATTTCCATGCAAACTTCCTTCCCATTGGGGAGACCAAAGGAACTCCAGAATGCTTCAGGCTTATTTTCTTCTTGCTGCCATGAGGAAATGGGAGTACAGATGCAGTAAAAGATCCAGTAAGTGAAGACCAGGACTGAGCTGCTTGCGTTTAGCTGAATGCAATCTCAGACTCGGAAAAGGCATCCTAGGGATGGGTCAGAACTGCTCACAAGTGTATAAAATTGTATATAGAATCATAGAATGGTAAGATTGGAAGGGACCTCAAGGATCATCTAGTTCCAACCCCCTGCCATAGGCAGGGACACCTCCCACTAGCACAGCTCACTCAAGACCTCGTCCAACTTGGCCTTGAACACCTCCAGGGAGGGAGCAGTCACAACCTCCCTGGGCAACCTGTTCCAGTGTCTCTCCACCCTCACTGCAAACAACTTCCTCCTAACATCCACTTTCAATCTCCCCTCTGCCACTTCAAACCCATTGCCCCTTGTCCTGTCATTACAAGACCTTGTCAACAGTCCCTCCCCAACCTTCCTGGAGGCCCCCTTCAGATACTGGAAGGCCACTCCAAGGTCTCCTGGAAGCCTTCTCTTCTCCAGGCTGAAGAGCCCCATATACACCTTGGAAAAACCTCTACTGTCAGGGGTGTCTCTTCCTTGGGTATGCCTTTGTCTTATGAGAATATTTGGCTAAACTTCACCTGCCACAGACAGAGTAATTTGTCTGATGCAAAACAGGGCTGAAAGAGTTAGTTTTTTGCAGCTGAGGGAAGCTTCCCAATACATCAGGATTTGTCACTCCACTTGATTCAGTCCTGAAGGTAAAGACTGCGTCTTGTTTATAGGAAGTGTCCAAAGTAGTCAGCTTCTTAATTGTTTATTCTCATTAACAGCTTGGTAATTAAAGACCTTACAATATGCATTTGCACTTTTAAGCCACAGTAACTTGTTCATTTCTAATAAGAATTAGAAAGGGAATTAACATTGTACCAGAATCTTTCACATTACTTTATGTCCCCCCCCCCCCCCACCCACCAACA
>VWZE01010258.1:377469-415848 GCA_013396675.1 Eubucco bourcierii
CTATGATTCTATTTTCTAGAAGCTGGGACTGTAAGGATGACAGGGCTTTTCTAGCAAGTGACCCTGTGAATCTCTGGGCACACAGATCTCTTTACAAGGCTCTGTGTTGCGGAATACTCAGGCAGACTTGTTTGGTGTGAGGGATGATAATAGCTGTACATTAGCACTTCTAAAACTCCACTGAGCTACTTCACCAGCAGCTTGGCAGCATCCTGTGAATAAGGCACAATATTAGCCAGGCTAAATGCGTTGCTGAGTGTGGTGTATACAACATGCTCCACATCTTCCTGATCTAATTAAAGATGTCCCTGCTCAGCTGCAAGGGGGATTGGACAAGATGACCTTTGAGGGTCTGTTCCAATCTGTGATTTGTCTTGTTGCAATGTAAGTTGTACTGCAGACAAGCCACTAAGGCCAAGCAAGGTGCTGCTGCTCCCTGTGATAGCCACTGACATCTTTTCATTGCTAAATGGCTTTCAATTAGTCTGAAGTGGCTGAACTGGCTCCTGCTCTCATAAAATTCCAGTCTTCTGTGCTCCCTCTGGAAAATGGATCTTGGTTATGTTAGATTTCCAGACTGCACCACAGGAAATCAGTTTCCTTGAAGAGCACTGCTGTTCTTTGTAGCTTTGCACTATTTCTTGATGTCAGTCAAGAGGAGGAGGTCATGAAGGCTACCCCGTGTGGAATCTGGCAGATAAAGCTGCCCTTACAATAGCCAGTGTTTGTGTGAGCCTTTGGCATTGTGCTGAGCAGTTGGTTTGCAGAGGTAGAGTTGATGTGGAGTGATGGAGTGTAGGGTGGCGACTGAGTAAGCTGGGCTTATGCAGAGTGGTTTAAAGTCTTAACATAAAGAGGGTTGCTGCTTGCCCTACTGTTTTCAGAACATTTCTCTTTTGTTTCTGTTATGCTTTTGCATATCCTGGCTGCAGAGCCAGGGGAGTTCTTGGAATAGATTCATCCTTAAGCTACTGTTCAGCAAATCTAACCTCACAGGATGTCAGGGATTGCAAGGGACCCAAAGAGATCATCGAGTCCAACCCCCCCTGCCAGACCAGGACCACACAATCTAGCTCAGGTCACAGAGGAATGCATCCAGACAGGCCTTGAAAGTCTCCAGAGAAGAAGACTCCACAACCTCTCTGGGGAGCCTGTGCCAGTGCTCTTGTGACCCTTACAGTAATGAAGTTCCCCCTTGTGTTGAGGAGGAACCTCCTGTGCTGCAACTTCCATCCATTGCTCCTTGTCCTATCTCAGGCAGCAAGTGAGCAGAGCCTGTCCCCCTCCCTCCTGACCCCCAGCCCCCAGTTATAAACACTTATTAGATCCTGTCTCAGTCTTCTCCAGACTAAGCAGCCCAAGGTCCTTTAGCCTCTCCTCATCAGGCAGTGCTCCAGTCCCCTCATCATCCTCATAGTCCTCTGCTGGACCTTCTCCAGCAGATCTTTGTCCCTCATAGTCTGGGGAGCCCAAAACCTGTGTTTTAATCACTTCTCAAGAGAAGAAACTGCCACTAAACTCTGTATTTCAGACTACCATGCCATGTTTAACTTGTGGCTGTTCACTGTGTACAACATGCTGCTGATTCTGATTTTTCTTTCTCTCTACCAGACCGTGGAGCATGGATTTCCTCACCAACCCAGCGCACTGGGCTACAGCCCATTCCTCCGCCTCATGGCCATTGGAACACGATCAGGAGCCATCAAACTGTATTCCTTTGATCCACTTGGGCTGCATTTCCCTGACCACATCAGGCTGTGCAACTTTTGAAGACTCTGTAAAAAGTTAAACTGAGTACAGATTTGCAAGCAAGGGTTCCTGGAAGGCTGGGATAGTTTGCCTAGGTTTGAAGTTGGATCAGAAGGGGATTACCTTTCCCAGCGCTGAACTGCAGCTCAAACAGAAGCTGAGCTGATGCAGACATTTAGACAAGACTCCTTGCTCTTGCAGTGCAGAAGGTCAGAGTAGATCTGGCCTATGTTTAGCAATCCTTCACATTGTAAATTCCAGGGTTGTTTAAATATTTGGGGCAGGGTTCATTTTTTTTTTTCTTGGTTTGTTTCTCTTAGTTTTTGGTAAGCAATTCAATTTCAAAGGTTAAAACTTCAGTCAGAAATGCTTTCAGCTTCCTGAACTTTTAACCATGCAGACATTAAAGACCTAAACACAGAAGGTAGTGACTTTTTAGATAGTCATGTGTATATATGAGACACTGAGGTGATTCCCATGGCACAGTACCAGCCAGGCATGTCAGTCAGCTCAGAAAGGAAAAGTTGGTGCTCGCTCTCTGCCTGCTTAATCATTCATTCGTGGTGGTGTTTGTGTTCAGAGGCTGGACTCCGCACGCTGGCGGTAGCCATCTGTCTCTTGGTTACAAATTAGTTAAGCAGGATTGTAGTGTCTGGGAAACCACTAAACATCTCTGAGGAAAAAAAAAAAACAAAAAACAAAACACACACACCCCCTAAAAACCAACCCAGGGTCCAGACATTTCTTCTGCTATGCTCAAAGGATGAAGCAAACTTCCCCTGTTCTCCTGTAGCATGCAAAACCTGCCACGACTAGGCGAGTAAAATGAAAGTAGGTTTGGAGTGGTTCTTTTCAGCCTGGATGGCTAACAGTAAAATGTGGTTTCAAACTAATCTCTTTTCATCTTGCTTGCTAGCAAGCTTCTTAGCAATTAATTGTAGCTGTGGGTCGCCTTAAATACTGTAGATCCTCAACAAACTCTCCAGATACGGTGCTCCTGGGGTGGAGTTCATGGGTTTACATGAAGAAAACAACACTGTAATGCAGATTCATTTTATACCTGATCAGGTAAGTGTCTTTTTGGTACCTTGCAACTTATGATGACCTCAGACAGGTTGAGTTCATTCCAGGCAACCAAACTGCTGTTATATGCACAGAATCACAGAACCTTAGAAGTTGGAAGGGACCTCCAGAGATCATTGAGTCCAACCTCCCTGCTAAGGCAGGGTCACTCAGGGTAGTTCGCACAGGAATGCATCCAGGTGGGTTTGGAAAGTCTCCAGAGAAGGAGACTCCACAGCCTCTCTGGGCAGCCTGTGCCAGTGCTCTGTCAACCTCAGTGTAAAGAATGCTGGGTTCAAATGCTGCTTGGTTGGGAGTGCTTGTCCCAGTGTATTTTGTGCTCACAGCAGCACTTGATGCTGTGGAGATGCTTGGTAAAATGTAAGAGTAGCTTTATTGTTTGTTAAGTGTTAACCATTTATCTCCAACAGCATATTGGGAATGGTAGTAAGGCCAGAACAGTTCAGGCAGCCTGCTGCAAAAGCCAAAAGTTCCTTTTCCTATTGCAGCCTCTACTCTTTCAATGGGTCTGGGTGGTCTTTCTTCTGCAGGGCAGGCAGCACAGTAGCTGCAGCTGAACTGATTTAATTATTTTCAGGAGTTCAAACGAGTGCTGCTAACCTTGCCTGCTGTTAGCTTGTTGCTGCCTTTGTCTTTTGGGACTCTTGCTCCTGGGGATTGCTGAACTGTTATTGCCACAAACTAAAAATAGGAAGGCAGAATTTTCCAAATATCTCTGTGGCTAACTGCTTTCCTTTCCCTTGAGTGGCAGGCTGGTATCTTGGCCTCATCCTTTGTTGCCTGATGCCCCCAGTACAGCACGAGTGGCCTCTCTCACAGAGAGATTTAGTTCTTGAGGCAGTTTTGGGTGTCTGTTTGCTTAACTAATGGTATAAACTGAAACTCCCATGGGGAGTGTTGCACCAGGTGTGGTTCTGCAGGTAAAATGCTTCAATTTGAACAGCCAGCCAGCAGGGCTGGGCTCATGAAAGGACTCTGACACAACCTTCCAGAATGAGGTTGGACTCGAAGAATGCAAGGAGTGTGGTGCAGTAGACTGTCAGCCCCACCCAAAGCTCTGGGGTGTGTTGCAGCAAACCATGCTGAGCCAGAAGGTGCAGAGCTAACAGCCTGCAGCTGCCTGCCAGAGCTGTACAGCATAGGCTGATCTTTATTCAAACACTTAAATCTTTGTTGTCCCTCTCACTGATAACCTGTGCCTTTGTCCTGTAGAAGAGGGGTTTTAGCCTTTGGGCTGCTTCTTGTCTCCCCTTAACTCCCAAAGCCCTCACTGTTGGTTGGCAATGTTGCTGCAGTACGTACCCACCGTGATTAAAGAGCTGTGACTGGCTCCCCAGGTCTGGTTTAGCAGAGTTATGAACAGCAGCAACTTCCCTGCTAGGTTTACTATGTTATATTTAATACTGTGAGCCTGGGGGGGGAAAAAAAGCATGTTGTGTGGTTTTGCAGTGCCAGCTGGTGACATTGCTAGATGATAACAGCTTGCATCTCTGGAGCCTGAAGCAGCACAGTGGAGCATCTGAGCTGCGGGAGGAGCACCGCTTCACCTTGAAGGGGCCACCTGGGTAATCCACAAGAGTCTTGTTGAGCTAGTTTGGGGGTATCCAAGTAAGAGAATTCTGCTGGTTTTGGAGCTAGAGCTTGTCCTGTTCTTACAGGCTGTGAATCCATTAAAAGGGATCAACCAGGAGCTGACTAGGGCCTGAGAGACCACTCCTAAAAAGGAGTGTTGTACCCATGTAAAGGGTGACATCTGTCTTTAATATTGTGCACCCACTTCTGTGTCTGCAGGAACTTAAGGTCAAGTAAAGCTAAGCATCCCTTCAGTCAAAATTTAAACTACTGCTATGGCTTTCCTTTCACTTGATCTTGCCAGTTTTGGATGAGCTGTTTCTAGCTTCTTTGGGGGCAGTTTAATAAAAGAGGCTTCTGTAAAAAGGTGTCCATGCACTTGTCAAAAGTCTTTTGACATAATTCACCTTAAAGGTTCTTCAGAAAAATCGCACCTGGCTCGGAATGTCTGCCTGTAAAACCAACCAGCTGCAGGTATCCCTGCTGAGCTCATAGTTCTCTCAAGAGTAGCTGTAACAGTCTTCCTGCACTCAGCTGATGAGCATCTTTTTGCACCCCCAGGTCTCCACCAAGTGCCACACAGATAACAGCTGTCCTTGCCCACTCCTCACGGGAAGTCCTGTATCTCGGCACGGAGAGTGGCAACATCTTTGTAGTGGAGCTTCCATCATTCAAAGCACTGGAGGACAGGACCATAACCTCTGAGGCTGTGCTGCAGCGGTGAGTGAGCAGGCAGGCAGTGCTGCGGAGAGGTGTGGAATGCCATTAGCAGGCACATCCTTTGTTAAAATGTCACCCTAGATTAATATTGGAGCCTCGCTGTTGTGCTAAGCATTGTCCAAATCTGCATGACTCCTGTGAAAGCAGCTTTCAGTCCTGCCATGTGTAATCATCTAAGTAACCATTTCTGTCCTACTCAACCCAGTGCTGCCACTCTGGAGGTGCAGCATCTAGGCACAACTCTGCAAGAGACACATGGAATAAATCTCCAAATCTTCTCGTCCTGCCCCTTGGGTTGCATTTTACAGCAAATATTAGACTTGGCTATAATTACCCAGTATTATTGTTATTATTTTGACCATTAGCAGAAATTCTGATGCTGTTTTGTCCCTTTGGAGATTCAAGTGCTGCTCATAATTGTCCTACTTCATGTCATCATTGCTTCCTGCTGACATTTCCCTTCACCTTTATCCTGTAAGGGTCAGGAGAGAATGGGGTGGGTGATCCAGACTGTCATCATACACCTGGGATCCAGGCACAAAATCACAGAATTGCCTGGATTAGAAAAGACCTCTAAGATCACCAAGCCTAACACTGGCAAGTCCCTGACTAAACACGGGAAGGACATGGAACTGTTGGAGTGAGTCCAGAGGAAACCACAAAGATGCTCAGCACAATCAAACTCTGCTATTAGATCAGGCTATGAGAGTTGGGGCTCTGCAGCCTGGAGAAGAGAAGGCTTCCAGGAGACCCTACAGTAGCCTTCCAGTATCTAAAGGGGCCTCCAGGAAGGTTGGGGAGGGACTATTGACAAGGGCTTGTAATGCCAGGACAAGGGGCAATGGGTTTAAAATGGCAGAGGGGAGATTGAAAGTGGATGTTAGGAGGAAGTTGTTTGCAGGGAAGGTGGTGAGACACTGGCACAGGTTGCCCAGGGAGGTTGTGGCTGCTCCCTCCCTGGAGGTGTTCAAGGCCAGATTGGATGAGGCCTTAAGTGACCCGTGCTAGTGGGAGGTGTCCCTGCCTGTGGCAGGGGGTTGGAACTGCATGAGCTTTGAGGTCCCTTCCAAACTAACCATTCTATAAACCATGTTCCTAAACACTGCATCTCCACAACTCTTAAATACCTCCAGGGATGAAGACTCCACTACCTCCCTGGGCAAACCATTCCAATGCCTGGTAACCATTTCAGTGAAGAAATTCTTCCTGATACCCAAGCTAAACTTAGAATCATAGAATTGTCAGGGCTGGAAGGGATCTCAAGGATACTCCCTTCCTGGAGGTGTTCAAGGCCAGGTTGGATGAGGCCTTGAGTGACCTGTACTAGTGGGAGGTGTCCTTGCCTATGGAAGGGGGTTGGAACTAGATGATCTTTGAGGTCCCTTCCAACCTTACCATTCTGTGATCATCTAACTCCACTCCCCCTGCTATGGGCAGGGATGCCTCACACTAGATCAGGTTGCTCAGAGCCCCACCTAGCCTGGCTTAAAAAACTTTCAGGGATGAAACTTCTATCATCTCTCTTGGCAACCTGTGCCAGTGTCTCGCCACCTTCACAGTGAAGAACAACTTTTTAACATCTGATCTGGATCTACCCACTTCTAGTTTGGTTCCATTCCCTTTAACTTCCCTTGGTGCAAGTCCACAGTAAAGCAGTTCATTGTAAACCTTGGGGTGTCCCTGAAGAAAATAGGACTGGCTGCACGTTCGTGTGGCAGGCCTGGTGTGGTGTCTTAAGGCTTCCCTTCTGCTTGAAGAATTTGTGAGAAGATTGTGCTTGTCCTCATATGTTTAAACTTTGTGTTACTTCATTACTAATTCTCAAACCTTAACTGTTACTGCAGTCAGGTTGGGTTGTTCCTGGAATGAACTTCTTGGTTCTCTCCCCTGCTTTTGTAGGGTACCAGAGGATTACTGTAACAGGAGATCCTGCGAACTGGTGGAAGCTCTTCGGGAGCATCCCAAGAACCCTGACCAGATCTTGATTGGATACAGCAGGGGCTTGATTGTCCTCTGGGACGTGCAGAATAACAAAGCCACACACCATTTCCTGGGCAACCAGGTAATGATTCCATCCCTGGGCAGCTGGGCAGGGGAGGGAGGGTGCTCTCACAGCACTCTGAAGGCTAGGAGGTGCAGGGAGAGCCTGGCAAAGCTGGTTCTGAGTAAGAAGGCATTGGTTTGGGCAGGGTTGCCAGCTCTGGAGAGCAGTCATTGTGTGTCTTTCTCTTCAGCAACTGGAGAACCTCTACTGGCAGAAGGATGGCAGTAAATTCATTAGTTGCCACTACGATGGAAGTTACACCCAGTGGCCAGTATCCAGTGACAACAGGCAGCCTGAGCCTCTGGAAAACCTTGTGCCTTATGGTCAGTAAGTGAGCTTTGCTTGTTCCATATTTGTCTGAACTCAAACTCATTTCAAACCTGTGTGGGATATTCAGGTCACTTCTCCCTGGTGTTTAATCCCCATGACAAAATGCAGAGTTGCCTTTTGAGCTGTTCATCAGCCCAGACTAAGGGAGTTCAGCCCAGGTCTCTTTCCTGGGATTTGGAACTCTTTTACAACACTGAGAACTCAGGACTGAACACAGAGAACATGTGTTGAAGAAGTTAGTGCCCCTTATGAAGAAGGGTTGGTGATTCAGCTCTTCATATTATTTCAAGTGTCCTGCTCAACAGGAGTTGCTTGGATCTTCTATAATTAATAGTGAGCTGTGTACTTTGTGTCAGCCTGAGCAGTGAGGAAATGAAACCTCTGATTTGCTGAAACCCATCAAATGTGGGGATGACTTCATCTTTCAAACACATAGAAGCTTCTAAAGCTCTATCACCTTTCCATTAGTTTCAGGAATGCCCAAGCTTTAATGATCCTTTCTAGTTAATCAGCTTCTGCAACAGCCCTTCCACTCCCTGTTTGCCATGAGCAATGTGGTTCAAAACTTCCTCTGAGTCTGAGTTGTTTTGCTGAGGACTGCTGTGGTCAGTGCATCCCAGAAGGCTTTTTGTCTGTCCTGGCTTGGTCCGGGGAGGTGGTGCTGGTGTCTGCTTTGGGTGGTTGCCTTTGAGTTGGAGGCTGAAGTGACTGAGGTGAAGCAGAATAAGGAACTGCTTCTGTAAAGATGCACTTAAGATCGTTTAGGTGGGAAAAGACTTAAGGGTACCAACTCCAATCATTAACTACCAATTCTGCTTCCTGAGTCCCAGCAAATAAGTGGAAGTGTTGGAGCAGGTCCAGAGGAGACCACGAGGATGCTCAGAGATGCAGCAGATCTCCTATGAGGACAGGATGAGAGAGTTGGGGCTCTGCAGCCTGCAGAAGAGAAGGCTTTGAGGAGACCTTAGAGTAGCCTTCCAGGATCTGAAGGGGCCTACAGGAAGGCTGGGGAGGGACTATTGACAAGGGCTTGCAATGACAGGACAAGGGGAATGGGTTTAAACTGGGGAGATTTAGACTGGATGTTAGGAGGAAGTTGTTTGCAGTGAGGGTGGTGAGACACTGGCACAGGTTGCCCAGGGAGGTTGTGGCTGCTCCCTCCCTGGAGGTGTTCAAGGCCAGGTTGGAGGAGACCTTGAGTGAGCTGTGCTAGTGGGAGGTGTCCCTGCCTATGGCAGGGGGTTGGAACTAGATGAGCTTTGAGGTCCCTTCCAACCTTACCATTCTATGATTCTATAAAATAACTCTGTTCCCTTAGGTCCATTCCCTTGCAAAGCCATCTCCAAGATCTACTGGCAGACAACAAAAAATGGGTAAGTGCATGGCATATCCCTTCACTCTTCCCTCTTTAAAGGCATTTGAAGGGCACACTCTGCAATGGCAGTAGAACCCTTTAGGGTGATGTAAGAATCTTTTGGTCAGAGTGTGACTTGCCCTCATGTTTGTGATGTTTTGCTTCCTCCTCACTCCAGCACCCACCACTCTAACTCTGTCTTTCTCTTAAGGCTTCCTTACATTATATTCCAAGGAGGGATGCCCAGGGCTAGCTATGGTGACCGGCACAGCATCTCTGTTGTCCATGGCAGCCAGCAAACAGCCTTTGACTTCACCTCACGGGTGATAGACTTCTTTATAATCTTCAGTTCAGAGCCTGCTGCAGGTATGTGGTGAAAGGGCAACCAGAGGAAGTAGAATAGCGTGTGTAAATCTGCCTGGTGTGAATAGCAGATGGAATGTGATGAGGAGGTCAGTGGTGTGGGGTGTTTCATAGACTTTGACAGAGAGTCTTGGAATCATTTAGGTTGGAGAAGACCCTTAAGAGTGAGTCCAGCCTTAAAAAGAGATTTGCCTGCTAAAAGTGAAGTGTAAAAAACACTGGTGTGAAGGATGGGCTGGGTTCCAAATGCCACACATTCCTTGAAAACTTCAGCTACTCCGTTAATGAGAAAATATCTCTCAGGCTCATGTCTGTGTGAGCTGGACACTGGACATAACCAGGTCATGAAATAAGTATCAGAGCCTTGCTGTTTGGGAACAGCACTTCAGAGGAGGCAATAATTAAACCCAGAATTTACTCCCACTGAGACACTGTTTCTTCTAATTACTACCTGGATTTATGGCTGGGGCTCTGGGCAATAAATCAGCCATGGGTGACATAGTACTGAGGGTCAATATACAGAATTTATGTGCTGCTGGTGCACATGAATGTGAGAAGTTCTAAAACTGAACAACCCTCACTCCACTGCTTCCTTACAGGTTGTCAGGTTCTTACCACTGAAGAGCTTTGATGCCTTCCACAGGAGCTGTAATATTATTTCTTTTCATGGAATTGTAAAGGAATTTCCCAAGAACTCTTTGTCTAAGGCTGCTGCAATCTTTGCTTCTGGTTAACTTGAAATTACTGAGTAGAAAATGCTTTTTCAAGCTCCACAAATGTGAAGTATTGGAAGATGGGTCAAGCCAAATTGCAGAAGTCTAGATCCTCCTTAGGTGCTTGCAGGCAGATCATAGAATGGTTTGGGTTGGAAGGGACTTCCAAAGGTCATCTAGTCCAACCCCCCTGCAGTGATCTATTCCACTAGATCAGGTTGTCCAGAGCCCTGTTGAACCTGACCTTGAACATCTCCAAGGATGGGACCTCAACTATCTCCCTAAGTAACCTGTTCCAGTGTTCCACTACCCTCATGATAAAGAGCTTCCTCCTAGTATCCAATCTAAATCTACTCTTCTCTAATTCCAAACTATTGCCCCTCATCCTATCACTGCAAGCCTTAGGAAACAGTCTCTTTCCAGCCTTCTTGTAGGCACCCTTCAGGTACTGGAAGGCTGTTGTTAGGTCTCCTTAGAGTCTTCTCTCCTCCAGGCTGGACAACCCCAACTTCCTCAGCTTATCCTTGTAGGAAAGGTGTTCCAGCTCCTTAGCCATTTTTGTGACCCTCCTCTGCATCCATTTTATCTTCTATAACTGATTCTTCACAAGCTTTCTAGCTAGCCTTGTAGACTGATTTCCAAACCCACTTGTTTTAGATACTGCCAGTGTTGGTGGTGACAGCTCCCAACTGTGCACTGGGCAGGTGTGGGCATTCCAGTATGCAAATGCAGGTTGGCTCCATCTGACCTATTGTACAAAGCAGACCACAGTTCCTGGGCAAGACCATCTTGGGAGAGCAAGCATAAAGAAACCCTCTCCCTGGATGTTAACAGAGCCTCTGGAAAACCAGTGATGAATTTTCCCTCCACAACATTGCCTTTTTAGAAGCATCTTCCAAACGTGCAGACCCTGTAAGTCTGAACCTTCAACTTGAGGTGCTGTTTAGCTTTTTCCTCATGGAAGAAACTGGAGCCTCGTACTGTTGTATGAAGTTGTCAGAGCTGAGGTTCTAGATAATGGAATAAAAGTCTTAAAGATGAGAGAAATCTGAGCCTTAGGTAAGAGACTAACTAGTTGAAGTACAACTCCTTGAAGTGATTGGAAGTCACAGAATGTTCCAGGTTAGAAGGGAGCTCAGAAGATCATCCAGCCCAACCCCCTTGCCAGAGCAGGATCACCTAAAGCAGGTCACACAGGAACACAATCCAGGTGGGTTTTGAGTGTCTCCAGAGAAGGAGACTCTCCAGCCTCTGTGGGCAGCCTGCTCCAGGGCTTTGTCAACCTCACAGTGAAAAAGTTTTTCCTGATATTCATATAGAACCTCCTCTACTCCAACTTGCACCCATTGTCCCTTGTCCTATCACTGGACATTCCTGAGCAGAGCCTAGCTTCATCCTCCCAACACTCACCCTTCACATCTTTATCAACATGAATCAGGGCAGCCCTCAGGTTCCTCTGCTCCAAGCTCCAGCTCCCTCAGCCTGTCCTCACAGGGAGATGTTCCACTGCCTTCATCATCTTTGTGGCTCTGCTGGACTCACTCAGGCAGCTCCTGAGGACTTTCTTGAACTGAAGGGCCCAGAACTGGACACAGTATTCCAGATGCCCTTTAGGATGAAGTAACTGCACATAACAGACTTTATATTTCTGCTTCCTAAGGACTGAATTTTCTAGCTATCATGACTTCTAGGGGGTACAGCCAGGAGCTGCTGCAGGAGTCTGAAGCTGTTGCACTCAGATAAGGAAGTTTTCTTACAATAAAATGAGGTTTCTGTGGTTGAGAAGCTTCCTTGTGGCTGATTACCTAAGCTCAGTGGATCTACATTGCTTGCCTTGTTTGCCCTTAAGCAGCCTTCCCTGTGATGGCAATACGAAGGTATTAATTGTATACCAAAGCCACTTAATTTAATAAGCACAAAGCTTCTGCATTGCAGCATGGTGGGAGCTGGTGACTTTCCACTCCTCTGAATATGCTGTGGAAACAATTTTTAAAAGGCTGGCCTTTCCTGTTTTCTGTTTTTTAAATTAGCAGGTGGATGAGTGTGTGGCAGTCATGACAAATTCTGGTATGATTGCTACTTCAGCAACTTAAAATAGCTTCTTGGCATAAGCAGGGAGCTCAGATGTGTGGCTTTGCAGGGAGAAAATGATTGTTAAAACAGAGTATATTTGGTTAATGTTGGCAGGCAGCAGGCAGGGTTGGGTCAGGCACAAAGCAAGGCAGGTGTGGTATGATTTGGTCTCTTCAGAAGTGCTATAGGTAACTGCAAGTGAGGACATAAAAGGAAACAAAGTCAAACTGAATATAAACTTTTTTTTTTTTTTGATTAAGAAACTGAACTGGTTATGATGTGTTACAGCTGTGTCTAGTCAGAGGTGAAACTTGGGGTGTCCAACTGGGGCTATGCCAAATACTAATTACTCGAAGTTAATTTTGCTGAGTGAACAGCCTTGGTATGTGCTTGCTTACAGACTTGCCTCCTTGCAAGTATATTCCAGGTAATCAAACAGCTGCAGGAGGGAAGTTTTAAGGTACAGGTTAGCAAGGAGGGTCAGGGAGAAACTGCTGGTTTCCTTATGGCTCACTGTTTATCACCCCCACCCACCCCCAGAGTCTGACACCAAAGCTCTGTGTTCACTTTGATTTCTGTAGCTGTGTTAATTATTGTTGGTGTGAACTGATTCATGGGTTTGGTTTTCCTGCCCAGTTGCCATTGTGGCTGTCTCATGACATTATTGCAGTCATGTCCTTTACAGTGCATTTTTTTGGTCACTTCAATTCTCATTCCAGTGAAGAATCTAACCCTCTTGATTGTGTCAAGTGTTACCTGTCAAGTCACGTTAACAGATTCCTTGTGTTTGTAATCTTGTCCAGTACACATATGGGTATATGTTAGGTGATGTACTCCTTAAAAACTGGAAGTCCAGAGAATGTGTCAGAAGGAATGAGCAGCAGGGAGAATGAGAAGGCAGCTGAACTGTAAACACTTGTCAGTTTCAGCAAAGAAGCGTTCTGCAGAACTCAAGGCATTACTGGGTTTAAGCAGCTTAGCCTGGAGGGACTGTGGTCCTAACAGAGCACTAAATGGGTCACTGCTGGGGTGTACATGTGTCTGTCCACCCCACGCTGTTAATTAGCTGTAGGTAAGGTCCTTTGAGTTCTGGCTGTTAAGAGTAGTGCCTATGAACTTGGGTTATTTAGCTGTGTATATTGTTAAGATAGATATGTGTATATATATCTATATGTGTGTGTGTGTGTGTGTGTATGTGTATGTATGTATATAATGTATATGTGTGTGTGTGTATATGTATGTGTATGTACCTCATGAAATTGAACAAGGCCAAGTGTAAGGTTCTGCACCTGGGTAGGCACAATCCCAAGCACAACACCAGGCTGGGTGGTGAATGACTGAGAGCAGCCCTGAGGAAAAGGGCCTTGGAGTCTGGGTTGATGAAAAGCTCAACATGAGGCTGCAGTGTGAGTGCAGCCCAGACAGCAACTGTGTGCTGGGCTGCAGCAAGAGCAGTGTGAGCAACAGGGCAAGGGAGAGGATTCTGCCCTTTTGCTCTCCTCAGGCCCCATCTGGAGTCCTCTGTGCAGTTCTGGAGCCCCCAGCACAGAAATGACATGGAACAGTTGGAGCAGATCCAGAGGAAGCCATGAGGGCTGCAGCAGCTCTACTGTGAGGACAGGCTGAGAGAGTTGGGGCTCTTCAGCCTGGAGAAGAGAAGGCTTCAAGGAGACCTTGGAGTGGCCTTGCAGGGTCTGAAGGGGGCCTACAGGAAGGCTGGGGAGGGACTATTGACAAGGGCTTGGAATGACAGGACAAGGGGAATGGGTTTGAACTGGCAGAGGGGAGATTGAAACTGGATGTTAGGAGGAAGTTCTTTGTTGCGAGGGTGGTGAGACACTGGCACAGGTTGCCCGGGGAGGTTGTGGCTGCTCCCTCCCTGGAGGGGTTCAAGGCCAGGTTGGAGGAGGCCTTGAGTGAGCTGTGCTAGTGGGAGGTGTCCCTGCCTGTGGCAGGGGGTTGGAACTAGATGATCCTTGAGGTCCCTTCCAACCTTACCATTCTATAATTCTGTTATTATTTATATATATGTGTATATATATAGATGTGTGTGTGTGTGTATATATAAATATATATGTTTTTAACAAATTAGAATTCTGTAGTAGAATGTATTAAAAAAGTCACTCTGACAGTCCCAGGAACATGAATTTGCAGTAAATCCATTAACATCTTGGGGCCTATTAATGTTAGTCCTGCAGCAGGCTCAGCTAACACAGAAGCATTTAGAGGTTTTGCCAACAAAAACATTTGTGCAGAGCTCTGTGATAAGAGTTTTCAAACAAGCCTTACAGGAAGCTTGTTTCTGTTAGCCTTGCATGGTCGTTTTTGTCAGTTTCAATGAGTCTTGTTCCTGCAGAGTTCGATGATCCTTCTGCTATGGTGGTGCTGGCAGAAGAGGAGCTGGTGGTTATAGATTTGAAAACTACAGGCTGGCCAGCAGTGCATCCTCCCTACCTGGCTTCCCTCCATTGCTCAGCCATCACCTGCTCACACCACGTCTCCAACATCCCACTGAAGCTGTGGGAGAGGATTATCAGTGCTGGGAGCAAGCAGAACATTCACTACTCCACTATGGTATGGCAGCTTTAACCTTCCATGTGTTCCCATGCATTTAAGAACAGCAGGGCTGCAGAGTCCGTGGGTGGGCTGCGCTGCTGGCTCTGTGGAGGGATGAGTCCCGACAGACGTTGTCCTGCCTCTTAATGGGGTCAAGGAAGGCTCTTTCCCAGAGCACCACCAGTACAGTTGCTCACACTGGGGGATTAAAATGTGATAGTTTTTTCAGGCTTTGACAAGCTAGAAGGAAAGTCTGAGTGTTTCCAGCTGTCAGTGGTAACAAACTTCTTGTTTAGAAGCATGAGGCTTTCGGCACAGCTTCTCGAGGAAATGTGTAGTGTAACTTCTAAAAAGCACAGCTGGTGTCAGAACAGGAACATCTAATCCAAACAAAAGCTAGCAGCATGGACTGTTTCACTGCCACTTGCACTGGAGTTCGTATTCTCCTGCTGGCTGCACACTCTCTTCACACTGTCACTGCCTAGGAAATCACAGTCTTCCCTTAATGTGTTTGTAGCCGTGGCCGATTGATGGTGGCACCAACATAGCTCCAGATCCTCCACAGAGGGACTTGCTGCTAACAGGGTATGTACCTGACTGGTCACAAGCAAGGGGCCCTTTCTGTTCTTCTTTTTGAACTAATTAAGGCTTTCCCATGGGGTTAAAGTCCAGTTGTCTTATAGAAACTCTTGTACAACTTGAGGATACAACTTTGGCTGCTGGCTTTGTGAAGCTAACTGATTATACTGCTTCTGAGGAAATGGATCATGATGTCCATGGATGACCTTAGTGCTGGCTTCTTTGTAGTTGTGACCTGTGCTCCATATCCCACTCAAATGGCAGTGTAGAAGTGCAGGTGGTAAGCCACAGTGGTTCAGAGGGAGCAATGTAAAAGTGGAGCTTCATCTTTCAGGTTTTGAAGCATTTTTCCACTACCTTACACTGTTCTGATCCTCAAAAAAGAGGTTGACTTGGACTCCAGTCTGCTTTGATCAGCGTGGACAGGTCTAGCTAAGGGGATGGAAATAGCTGGGTAGAGATTGTCTTATCAGATAAAAACCTACTCTTTTCTTTCCAAAGAATTTCAGGAGTCTTCTTTCAGAGTTCATTTGTGATGCAACATGCTCTTAGAAGTCCTTACCCTGATACTGGAAGAATATTGCCAGCTTTCAGCTGAAGAACTAAGATTAAAGCTTCATTTCTTTCCCTTCCTCCCAGTAGTGGTATCTTTGTCAGGATGAGTTGTCCCTTCTGTCTTCCCTTTTTTTTTTTTTTCCTTGTTAACCCTTTTCAGTGCTTTTTGGAGTAACCTTGAATTTTACACTGGTGTCATATCATTGAGAACAAACTGGATTGAATAAAAACCCAACCAACCTAAACCTAAACTCTCACATACACACAAAAAGACCCCAAACAAATGAAAACAACTAAAAGAAACCTCAAAACCTTTCCCATGAAACTCTAAGTTGCCAGAGCTCAGGCCTTCGTAAACAGTGTTGTTTAATCTTCACTTGTGTTTTCCCTCTTTTGTCATCCTCCTGAGAGTGATTTGCTCTTCTGCTGTATGAACTGTGTTTCTGTAACCCTCCCCATGCAGGCATGAAGATGGCACTGTGAGGTTTTGGGATGCATCTGGTGTCTGCCTACACCTCCTCTATAAGCTGAGTACAGTGAGGGTGTTTCTCACTGATGCTGACCCCAATGACAACATGAACACGCTGGGTGAGGACGAGTGGCCTCCGCTTCGCAAGGTAGGGAAGCTCTTGCTTCTGGAAGCTTCCTGACAACCTAGGGGCTTTGATTCTTGTCCCAGTTAATCTACCTGCAAGCAGCAGCCACTCTGTGTGTTTTCTTGCCTAGGTTGGTACCTTTGACCCTTACAGTGATGATCCAAGACTTGGGATCCAGAAGATCTACCTGTGTAAATACAGTGGATACTTGGCTGTAGCCGGTACAGCAGGACAGGTATTGGAATCCATCACCTTAAACCTTGCTTTTTGGTGCAGGCTGTCACAGTGCACCTCAGAGATCTGTTAGAATCTGAAATGCTCCTTTCTCTGCTGGAAATATTGTCTCTCAGTTCTCTGCTTTCTCTACCCTGTATTTTAGACACTGTCTAATGCTGTTTGTCTGCCCTGAGGGATGCTACTGGGGCCCACACCTTGGAGAACAAGCAAAAGCTGTAGCAAGGTTTGTCCCCTTCCTTTCAGGTACTGGTGATGGAACTGAATGACGAAGACGCAGAGCATGTTGTGGACCATGCTGAAGCAGATCTCCTGCAGGACCAAGAGGGCTATCGGTGGAAAGGTCACGAGAAACTGAGAACTCGAGAGGGACCTGTGCGATTCGAAGCTGGCTTTCAGCCCTTTGTCCTTGTCCAGTGTCAGCCACCAGCTGTGGTCACCTCACTGGCCCTTCACTCTGAGTGGAAGCTTGTGGCCTTTGGTACCAGTCATGGGTTTGGGCTTTTTGACCACCAGCAGAAGCGGCTGGTCTTTGTCAAGTAAGTGTTGTCTTTCCAGGAGGTCTGTGGTAATCCTCTGCTAAAGATAGCCTGGAATTGCTAACAAAGCAAGTTGTGATAAGTGATTTCTCAAGAGCAGTCAGGGTAGCAAGAGGCCCTCCTTGGACTCTCTTCTTGAAGGTCCTCAGGAATAATCAAGCACGTTCCGACATTAGTGTGTGCCCTGTTGGACTCCTGGGCGTGATTTCTGCCCAACAGAAAGTGACCAGGTGCCTACTGTTGTCATCTTCCAGGTGTACCCTGCACCCCAGCGACCAGCTGGCCTTGGAAGGCCCACTGTCCCGGGTGAAATCCTTGAAGAAGTCCCTCAGGCAGTCATTCAGGCGCATCAGAAGAAGCCGTGTGTCCAGTAGGAAGCGGCGAGGAGCTAGCGGCAATGCCTCAGAGGTGAGGAGGCCACTTCCTTTTGGTAGATCATGTCTACTCACAGCCTGCAGAGGCCTGGTTAGACTGTCTAGAGCATGAGGTGATCTTGCTGTGCTATGAGTAAAAGGGCAAAAATGGCCATTTTTGATCTGCTGTTAGATGGGATGGTCACACCTTTAGCTCAGATGTCCCGTGCGTAGGTGACCGCGTGCTGATGCTCACTGGGGTGATGGTGCTCTCCCTCTCTGGTGCTGCCACGCTTACTGTCTGTGTCTGTTTCCTATTGTCTTTGCCTGGCTGACAAAATGCCACCTCCTCTTCTAAGGTGCAAGAAGCAAATGCCAAATTTGACCAGGACACATTGCAGGAAATGGAACTGGCTCCAGTTCAGCGGAAGATCGAAGCCCGCTCTGCAGAGGACTCTTTCACTGGCTTTGTGCGAACCTTATATTTTGCTGATACCTTCTTGAGAGACAGTGAGTAGCAAAAACCTCTCTCCTCTCTCCCAAATAGGTTTTTCCTTCTCCTGCCAAAGACCACATTAGGATTTACTGCCAGGAAAATTGGGCACCTCCTGTGTCCTACTTTGTGCTGAAAAACTAATATAGAACAAGAGCATATGTTGCCGTGCAGAGCTGTTGTTCAAACCATTCTGGCTGCTGGCTGGTCAAAGGCAAGGAGCCTTTGGATATAACCTTTATCTAAGGTTCTTAAATGTGCTGAAATTTCAGCTGAGTTTTTAGTATAAGCTTGTGCTTGCCTCATTACTCTGTAAAGTTTGTCCCTGCTCCCTGCAGAATCTTTTGGTTTAGGTCAGGGTGGTGTCTGGCTGTGCATCAGAGCCCAGACTGAGGTTATGCACAAGTTTACCTTGCTCATATGTGATACAAATGTGGATGCTGGGTGCAGCAAGTGTGGTGTCTGATCCTTTATTCACACTGTCCTTTATCAGGGCCGTTGAGGTGCATGTGTTGGCAAAAGGAGTGCTAAGAACTTGCAGTTTCCCTGGCAAGCCTGCCCTAACACAAAGATATTTAGGATATAGATGGGGGGAGGATGTGTGTGGCTAGTGAAAAGCAGTTACCCAAGGCTCTCACAGGTGGTGCCTTGCTCATGAACCTCCTCCTTGCTGCAGGCTCCCGCCACTGCCCGTCACTGTGGGCAGGCACCAATGGTGGCACAGTCTACGCCTTCTGTTTGCGTGTGCCCCCAGCAGAGAGGAGGATGGATGAACCTGTCAGAGCAGAGCAGGGTGAGTATGTCTCATGAAAGCAAGGTCCTGGAGCATCTGAGTATCACCCTTGCAGCCAACAGGTATGTAGAGAAAAGTGAGGTAGCTCAGTTACTGCTGTTCATCAGTGGGAGTGGAGCAGTGTCTGAGCTGAGGGGGATGCTCGCTGCAGCAGCTGGAGTCAGTGAGCCCCAGCACTGCCCGACCTGCCTCAACCTCACCTCCAACTGACTACAGAAATGTAAATGTGTGTCAACTGTCACTGAAGCTTACCCTGAGCCTTATTCTGACAGCTGGGGCCTGCTGTCTGCAGATAACAATAATTACTGTTTAACAGGAACCAGTTCAGTCCAGATACCCTTTAACTAGTAAACCTTTAATAGACAGGGTTTCTATACCTACATTGTAGAGGTCTCCAGCTCTGAGAGGATGTGAGTGAAGTTCTAATGCAGTGGCTCTGACTGGACTCCTGGTTGATTTTTTTTTTTTCTCTTTGTTTGTTTTCCTCCTTATCTTACTTGTCTAGCCAAAGAGATCCAGCTGATGCACAGAGCTCCTGTTGTGGGTATACTTGTCTTGGATGGACGCAGCACTCCTCTCCCAGAGCCTCTAGAAGTAGCACATGATCTTTCTAAGAGCCCTGATATGCAAGGCAGCCATCAGCTGTTGGTGGTATCTGAGGAACAATTTAAGGTAACTATCACTCAAGAGGTGCATATGGACTGTGCATAAAATTTACTGGAACACTGAGCAGGGCTCAGTGAAGAGATAGCTCTTGGGAGTGCTCATTCTTCTGTACCTGAATAACACCCCTGGGACAACCTTTCTGTCTGGTGCAGTCCATAAATCAGAAGTGAGCTGACAAACTGAACATTGCATTCCTGTGTTAGGTTATACTCTTTGGACAAGGCTGCTGCTGCTTTGGGGGAAGACCTTTTGCTGTGCTTAGTACAGAAGCAGAAATGGGTAGGCAGCTCTATAAAGCAACTAAAAAAAACCTGCTTGTACTGCACATCAACTTGTCTGCACAAAAGAGAAGACTTGAAGTAGCTTGCAGCAGGCTGGCCTTGGCTCTTTAGTGCAGAAGGGCACATGGTTGAGGTGCACATGGAAGGGTTTTGAAAGGAGAAGGGGAGCAATGCAGTTTGCAGCCCGAAGGGTAAAAGTGATGGATGTCAGAACAGAAATGGTTTCTAACTCTGGCTGATTACTACTTGTGCTGTGAGCAGGGAGGCAGTGACTCACATGACACCTGTGTGTAGTCAGTGTGAATGAAAACCTTGTTTAAGGGAGCAGCAGCTATCCTGGAGTGTGGCTGTGGTGCTGGTGGGAGACATCAGGGTCCTGTTTCTCTTGGCAGGTTTTCACATTACCCAAGGTTAGCTCCAAACTGAAGCTCAAGCTGACTGCCCTGGAAGGCTGTAGGGTCCGAAAGGTGACAGTTGCAAACTTTGGCAGCTGCAAGACTGATGACTACAGTGAAAATGACCTGGCTGTCCTGACCAACCTGGGAGATATTCAGATCATCTCACTGCCCTTCCTCAAGTTACAGATCCGCTACCCCTGCATCCGCAAAGAGGATGTGAGCGGCATCGCCTCCTGCGTCTTCACCAAGTATGGCCAAGGTAAGGTCTGCTCTGGTTGTGCCTGAGAGAATCAAAAAGGCATTAGTTGAATGGGCTGCCCAAGGAGGTGGTGGAGTCAGTGTCCCTGGAGGTGTTCAAGGCAGGTTTGGATGTGGCACTTGGTGCCATGGTCTGGTCTTGAGGGCTGTGGTAATGGGTTGGACTTGATGAGCTTTGAGGTCTCTTCCAACCTTGGTGATACTGTGATAGTTTGGTGTTAGGGCTGTGGACATGTGTGAGTATATGAGCTGGGGTTGCTCAGTCTAGCCAAGAGGAGGCTGAGGGGAGACCTTACTGCTGTCTACAACTCCCTTCAGAGAGCAAGGAGGGGGCAACCTCTTCTCCTTGATGATAAGTGACAGGGCTAGAGGAAATGGTTGCAAGCTGCACCAGAGGAGGTTTAGACTGGATATCAGGAAATACTCATGCACTTGAAAGGGTTCTCAAACATTGGAATGGTCTGCCCAGGGCAGTGGTGCAGTCTCCATCCTTGGGGGTGTTTAAGCAGTGCATAGACCTGCTACTTAGGGACATGGATTAGTGTTGACCCTTTGTCATAGAATCATAGAATGGTAAGGTTGGAAGTGACCTCAAAGATCATCCAGTTCCAACCCCCTGCCATAGGAGGGATGCCTTCCACTAGCACAGGTCACTCAAGGCCTCCTCCAACCTGGCCTTGAACACCTCCAGGGAGGGAGCAGCCACAACCTTCCTGGGCAACCTGTGCCAGTGTCTCACCACCCTCACTGCAAACAACTTCCTCCTAACATCCACTTGCAATCTCCCCTCTACCAGTTTAAACCCATTACCTCTTGTCCTGGCATTGCAAGACCTTGTAAATAATCCCTCCCCACCGCTTTATGCTGTGTTGAGAGTTGGACTTGAGGTCTCTTACAACCAAATATATTCTGTGATTCTGTAGTAGTATACAAATATGTCTCTGGACAATGTCAGTTGCCAAGAGGCACAGACATGTGAATTAACAGAAGCAGAAGTGAGTTTATTCCAGTTTTGTTAATGGATACTCTGTTTTTCAGCTTACAGATTGGGTGTGCCGCATAGGTAGATTCCATCTGGCCACCCTCCTTTCTCCTAGAGTCAGGAGGCTGGCTCTCTGAACAGCAGACACTGGGGAAATGGCTGCATTGTGTCTGCTCTGCATGCTTGTGGCTCAACATTCAAATTGCCAAACTGGGATCCAACATCCTGTGGCTGCTGACAGTGCTTTGCAGTTCAGTTTTTGCCTCCTTCTGTGATGCTTTTCCTAAGTGCCAGCACAGAACAATAAAATTCACTCTCAGCATAATCTTAAATTGGCCAGTCTCAGGCTAACCAGTCCTTGGGAAACTGGGGTAGTATCTCCTTCAGTGATACCTTAGATAGGAGGAAGTGCAAACCCTTTCTGCCAGTCATAGAGGATGCTTAGATCTGTGATCTCTGAGATCTCTTCCAACCTAAGCCATTCTATGATCCTATGAGTCTGGATCACTTCTAGTTCTGGAACAGTAGTCTTGAACTTGAAAATCACTTAGCAATTCCCAATCATCTGTAGGTTTCTACCTGATCTCACCATCAGAGTTTGAGAGGTTTTCACTTTCAACCAAATGGTTAGTGGAGCCCAGGTGCATCGTGAACATGCCAGAAGTTACAAGCAACAATCATGTGCACAACAGACCTGGTGTGGAGAATACTGCAAGAAAATCCAGGTAAAGCCTGTAAAATTCTTACCCACTGTCTGTGACTGAGTAATGAGATCTGCTGGAAGCCCTGCTACGTGAGAAAAGGCTGAGATTGTTCAGCCTTGAAAAGAGAAGGCTTAGGGGAGACCTTATTACACCATGGACCAGGACTTAAAGGGTGGCTACCAGCAGAGACTCCAAAACATGGAAAACACAAGAGGTGATGGGTCCAAGTTATTCCTAGGGAGATTCCCATTGGACTCCAGAAAAAAACTTTTTCACTATGAGAACAGTTAGAGATTGGAGTCATCTCTCAAGGGAAACTGTGGATTTCCCTACATTGGACAGTTCTAAGACTCAGCTTGCCAGGCTAGTGTGCAAGACCATCTCTCATTTATACTCTTACCTGGAAAGATTGGACCAGATGTGTCCCCTTGGAGTCCCTTCCAACCTGATGTTCTGTGATTGTTGTGGTCTACTCAACAGTTTCCAAGAAAATTTCTGTATTGTATTGAGGAGTTTTTTTTTCTTTCAAGAAAAGACTGATGTTTGTTAACAACATTTCCAGAAGGATTGGCATCAGAAGGAAATGTAACCTTCTCCCTGATGGCATTTCTAACTGGAGTGGTGGGGCAAAGTGATAAAGCACTGGAATGAGTGTCCCTAAGCTAGAGTCATAAACTGCAAGCTCTGGCTTGCTTTACTTGTTCCCTAGTGATGTGCCTGACTGACACTTGACTTCTGCATACTTCAGGGGCTGGGGGTTACTGACATGGCCAAACTGCTGTCTGTGAAGGGAAATCCAGTGTGCTTCCACTTCGCTTGCAACATCAGCAAGAAACCAGTAGATCTGACAGGCATGGAGATCCTCTAGGAATTTTATTCCTAAGTTTAGAGATGCTCTGTGGTGCCTGCAGATTTCTGTGCTGAAGCCCTCCCTCTATTCTGGCTCAACAAAACATTTTGTTAGCGTTCAGTGGAGCTTCTTGCAACTGCCAAGAGTTATCTACAAATTCTTTGCACCCCTGTGCCTCAATCACTGATTGTCTTCTGCCTCTTTTCCTTTCCTAGGGTGCCAACAAGGAATTCAGGTGACTATGGAGAAGATGGTAAGCAAAAAATAATTGTACTAAATACAGCATGGTGGGGTGCAAGCCTGAAGCATCTTTCCTGATGCTGCAGTTGGTGTTTTCTAGCTGACAGTGGGGAAAGTATGGAGGGACACAAGGAAAACTGCCTGAACATAGCAGCTGTTAGCTTTAAGTTGCATGTGGCAAGCTTGCCTTGAAAGGACAGAAGATAGTTCCTGCTGGAAAGAAGAGACTGTGACAAGATAAGGTCTGAAATTACAGATGAGATCTGTTAACCAAACTGGTATTGCTAATACAGTGCAGGGTGTGAGAGGCTTTAAGGAGTCAGAATGTGAAGTGTTCAATAAAGTGAAGAAGTACTTTAGAGGGGGGAAAAAGAAAATGATGCAGTTCTAATATGTGTTGTCAAAGCTACACATATGGCATGAAAAGGGGAAAATACTGTTAGCTAAAAAGCTTTTTGCCTTCTCTTTTTTAGAAAGGAAGTCTGGGAGGCTGATGGAACATGCCTTGCTCAATGATGAAAGTGAGTGAGAAGAATTCTTGCTACTGACAGGGCAGGTGATGTTCTGGGAGGGAAAAGCAGAAATCTATTGGGAGTTTTGTGGGTTCCTCTACTCATTTCTGAGGGATCTGTTGTTAGACAAAGCTGGTAGAAATGCTGAGTGTTTCTGAAGCAGTGCAAGGGTCAGACAGATAGCCAGACCCTCAGGCAGGGGTTGTTCCCCAGAGCTAGATTTGCTTCCCGACAGGACTTGTGTAAAACGACAGCTGGCACAGACTGCTCCTTTGGGGCTCTGGCACTCTGGGAATGGCAACATTTCCTCTAGCAAATGCCTACTCCAGTCCTTTGTGCCACCCTGCTCAGTAAAGAACTGGTGCTGCTGCAGCGGCAGTGGCAGTAGGAGACCTGACCTGGGTGGTGTGGGAGTCAGGTCTTAAAAGCTGTTGGGAGAGGAGGGGGTGGAATGTGGCTGGGCTGCTGCCTGAAAGCAGATCTCCACTGCTCTGGCTCACTGCTTTAACCCTCTGCATTCCAGAAGTCCTGAAGGAGATCCAGAGTACTCTGGAGGGGGGCAGAGGGTGAGTATCAACCAACTTCTGTTCCTGATGGAGGGGGCTGGCAAGGGAGGGCATTGCTGGTTGAGAGCAGGGGGATGCCCAACATGATGACAGGGATCCCTGCGCTGGAATCTGGTCATGTCTGTGTACCAGCAGCTGCCAGAGGGCAATAGTAAGGCAGAGGCAGATTCTCTTTCAGGTGTTGTCCCTTGATGTGTTTTATGAATAATGCTTTGTCTCTTTCTCTCCGAAAAGCAGGAGAGATCCCATTCCCACATCCCAAAGGAGCAGGAGTCTGAGTGTTCGCATACAGGTTTCTATTTGTGTCACCCCGTACTGGTCTAAGGGCAGGCCACATGGGCTCAGTTGGTCGAGGATGGGACTCTGGAGTTTTAATCCTGGCTTGCCACTGTCACTTGGACATGTTCAGTATCTCTGCTCCCATTCTGTCTATACAGTAGTGCTCAGCTACCATCATGGGTGCGGGACTTTATCTTGTCTCCCTAGAATACTGATGTTCAGGTGACAGGGGCTATGGAAGTGTAGGCAAAGGACTACTGTTTGCCACGGATGCAGGAAGCTTGGTGGGACTGGTAACTGCTGGTGTGTAAGGACAGGTGACTGCCTGACCTGCTCTGCTCTGTGCACTTCTTCTGGACACTACCTCATCCTGGTCTTCTGTCAGCAGCTGGGAGTGGATGGGATGATACTGCAGGGCAATAATGAGGCCTTTCTCGTGTCATTGCAGGAGCTATGCAGAAAGAAATTCGGCAAGAAATCCATTAGGACATGGACTAAGTAATGGAGGAGGTAGGTGAGGCTAAAGGTATTTCAGGCCCTGTGAAGCAGGCAAAGGAAGCAGAATGAAGTTTGGGGATAAAGTTCAACTTATTTTAATCTCACCATGGCTGGAAAAGACCTCAGAGATGTTCAAGTCTAACCATTACCTAACTCTACCAGGGTCACTACTGCACCATATCTAAATGGCTTTGAAATATATCCAGAGATGGGTATTGGACACTCTTTGATAACCCTTTTTGGTTTAGAAGCTTTTCCTAATGTGCAACCTAAACCTCCCCTGGCATAACTCGATGCCATTTCCTCTTGCCCTGTTGTTTGTGACTTGAGAGAAGAGACCAACACCCACTTCTCTATGACCTCCTTTCAGGTAGTTGTAGAGAACAATGAGGTCTTCCCTTAGCCTCCTTTTCAATGGTTTCAAATGGTTTGCTATAGTGCAATTTTTTCTACTAACAACTGAGTGCAAGCTTGCATCACAAGAAGGAATGGACTGATGATTGATGGCTGAGGAGGGGATATATAGACTGGGTATTAGCAAAAAGTCAAAATATTTGCCATGTAAACTGAATGCTGAAGCAGTCTCTATTCAGGTAGTGCACAGTGTTCTCAGTCTGCAAAGAACAGGAATTTAATCATAGGGACAAAGATTTCTCTGTCAGGTCGTATATGTATGATGTGTATATCACAGCATCATAGAATGGTAGGGCTTGGAAGGGAACTGTGCTATGAGGATAGGCTGGGGGAACTGGGGTTGTTCAACCTAGAGAAGATGGGGCTCTGGGGGGGACCTTATAGCTGCTTTCCAGTACCTGAATGGATCCTACACAAGGGCTGGAGAGGAACTTTTCTAAGGGTACCTAGCAATAGGACAAGGGGGAATGGTTTGAAGCTGAGGGAGAGTAGGTTTATACTGGATCTTAGGAAAAAGTTCTTCAGTATGAGGGTGGTGAGACTCTGGAATAGGCTGCCCAGGGAGGCTGTGGATACCTCCTACCTGGAGGTGTTTAAATCCAGCTTGGATGAGTCCTTGTCCTTGTGTGTGGACAGGGAGTTTGGAGAAGATGATCTCTGAGATCCCTTCCAACCTGAACCATTCTGTGACCTCTGAAGAAATTCTTTACAGTGAGGGTGGTGAGACCCTGGCACAGGTTGCCCAGGGAGGTTGTGGCTGCTCGCTCCCTGGAGGTGTTCAAGGCCAGGTTGGAGGAGGCCTTGAGTGAGCTGTGCTAGTGGGAGGTGTCCCTGCCTATGGCAGGGGATTGGAACTGGCTGATCCTTGAGGTCCCTTCCAACTTTACCATTCTCTGATTCTCTTTCCTAACACAGCTTTTGCTTCCTTCTGTCCCAAAGCAGAGTGACCAAACCTCACTGCGGACCTTCCGGCATTGGATCAAGTGCCATAACACTACTGACTGGGGCAAACCGTCCCTGGGGAGAGGCACCACAGCTGCCTGCAGCACCGCAGGCTCCTGAGCCACACCTCGCAGGCATCTGCCTGCCTGCCTCCACCTCTGCCTCCCCTCTTAGTGCCTCGTTAGGGACATCTCCTCCTGGAGCCTGCCTTGCCTTAGGACAGAAGCAGATTGCCAGGTGTGACAAAGCACCGCAAGCCTCTGAGTACATCTAGCCTGGAAAAAAATGTTTGCACATTTACTTTTTCTACTGGGGGCTGGGTTTTAAATTATAAAAGTTAGAGCTGCCTGGGTGCAGGCTTTTAATAAACACACACTGTTACCTCCAACTGGTTTAAAATTATTATTGTTGTTTATTGTTATGTTTGGGGGTGTTTCTTTTGTATAATTTTTTTTTTAAATAAAATTTAAAAAAAAATAAAAATCCTGTGGGTATTTCAGTCTGACAGAAATATTTTAGGCATTGACTTTTTGAAAGGAGGAGGAAGGAGAAAGCAAAAAATGACAACAGCAGCAGCAACAAAAAGGCATTTAAATAATATATGCTAATTCCTGTGGCTGCTGTATGTGGTACCTGAGTGAGTTAACTCCTGCTTTTGTTTCTTATGGTACTGTTAACTTTTGATGGATTGGGGTAGAATCTATTTTTGTAGCCATTCCAATCAGAAAGAGAGGAAAAAAAAAAAAAAAACAAAAAAAATTGAGTCTGCCCCCCAAAAAAAAAATTACCCAAACCGACCCACTTGAAAATTAATTGAATTTGATTTGTGTTTCAACACTGCATTTTGCTCTTTTTTTTTGGAAATAAATTACCTTTTGTGATCCTGGTCTGCTCTCATATCTGTTTGTTCACACTGGCAACCAGCTCATGGACACTTAGTCCTTGAAGAAGGTGGAGCTGCCCCTCTCCGAGGGATGGCTGTGGGACTTGAGCGTCTCCCCTACGAAGAGAGACTGAGAAACCTGGGGCTGTTGAGTCTGGAGAAGAGAAGACTGAGAGGAGGTTGACCCCTTGGTTGGGTCACTCCTGTCAAGTGGATGAGGCCAATCTCTTTTCGGTGGTCAGCAGCAATAAGCCAAGGAGCAGCAGGTACAAACTGGAACAGAGAAGGTTTCACCTCAGTATGAGGAGAAACTTTGTTACAGTGAGGGTGGCAGAGCACTGGAGCAGGCTGCCCAGAGAGGTTGTGGAATCTCCTTCTCTGGAGGCTTTCAAAACCTACCTGGATGTGTTCCTGTGTGAACTACCCTAAGGGATCCTGCCTTGGCAGGGAGGTTGGACTTGATCTCTGGTGATCCCTTCCAACCTCTAAGGCTCTGTGAGTCTGAGCTGGAGAGGCCAAGGATACTCTTGGGACGTTAAGTGACCTGGTTAAGCCAAGTGGTGGTTTGGAGAAGATACCTGTAGTGAGCAGAATGATGCATCACTGCACATCACACTGCCAGGAGCGGGAACTGGTTCAGCTTACTGTCATAGATCATCGAATCACAGAATGGTCCAGGCTGGAAGAGACCTCCAAAAGTCATCTAGCTCAACCCCCCACCCCCACCCCACAGCCAACAGGGACATCCTCAGCTAGACCATATTGCTTAGAGCCCTGTTGAGCCTCACCTGGGCTATGTCCCTGGAAAGTCATCTGCTGGCTTGTCCTGAACTAGCTTGGGTGATAGCATACTGAAGGGAGAAACTGTTGATCTGGCAAAGCTGCTGAGCTCACCAGCCAGTGGAGTTTGAAAAATCTCATGCTGAGCAGTTTCTTATTCCTAAGTTCCTTTGTCCCTGAACTAACATGACTTTCCTCTTTTCCAGCTAAGGAAACTAAGAGAGTATTCTCCCATTTCTCTCCTGTAACTTTCTTGTTGCACTAGAAGAGGCAGTGAGAGAGAGCTAAATCTTCCCAAACTGTCATCATGCTTTGGAAACCTCTCCTTGGAACCCCTCTTTTATTCTCAATGATCTCTTTGGGTCCCATCCAACCCCTAACATCCTGTGATTTGAGTGCTCTTTTTACCTTCCCAAGCAAGGCAGAGGGATCCTTTCTTTACCCTAGAGTAGTGTGGGGCAACACTTCTATTCTGCAGGAGAATATGGCTGCAGAGTTGCTGTTGTTGAATGCACAGCTGTAGTGTTTCAGGGACTCTTCCTTCTTAGAAGTATTGAGAGTTAATTCTTGCTAAGGAGGTTTTGTGGAGAACCTTAACTCCCATCCACCATGGTCTGACAAACTGGTTTCCACTTCCTCACTTCTTCTAGCTTCATTATTTCCTTGTTTCTATTGCTGTGCAAGGTTGAGGCTAATGGAAAGGTGGCCTGCTGGTTTCCACCTCTTGTGCCAGGCACTGATGCTGCAAATTTAGAGGAAGTTATGGTTTAATCAGCAGCTTCTGAGCTGGTGTGAGCCTTTCCAGGTGCATCATCCCACTGCACCCAGCTGCTGCTTTCTGCTCCTCACAGATGGACTGATTCTGATCAGCCTTTTCTGAGGATTCTCTTTGCTGGCAGGCTCGTGGTAAGTACCATGGAAATCCTGCTCAGCTCAGGAAGATGAGCTTCTCCTCATTTTCACCTACATAAATTGAGGGTAAAAAAAATTTAAAAATCCCAGAGGTCCACTGAAAGGGTTAGGCAGGTGACAAAAATACTGTCACAGTTTGCACATCTTAAAGGGAATTTAGATCTCAGAGCAAACCAAACTTGATCCAGGCTTCCTGTTATGTTCCTGAAAGCACAAAGCAGCCTGTTAATGGGATTGAGGAGTTTAGGATGTGTGCTGATGCAAGGCAGATATTTCCTAGCAATGCTTTGAAACCTGTGGCTGAAGGATTCGCTGCAGTAAGCTGCTTGACTTAGCTGTTGTGAGCAAAGGCATTGAGAATCCTTTTAGAGCTACCGTGCCTGAAAAACAGCAGAAACAGCACAAAGGGCCAAAGCAGGGAAAGACTGAAACTTGTGTGTGCTGCTTTCACTTTTATTCTGAGCTGAGCAGGAGAGGCTGGAAAGGCTCATGACAGAACTAGGGTGGATTGTTTTGCACTATCAGAAAACCGCTAGCAAGTGAAATTGGTGATGGAATGAGACACCCATGAAGGATGAAGTCTTCAATGAATGCCTGTAAGTAGCTTTTTTTGAATGTAATGGGGAAAAAATCCCTTTCAGGAGCTGCCTTCTGAGCCATGCTGCTACCCTTAGTCTGCCCATCAGCTGACAGCAGTAACAACAGCCTGTTTCTGATCAGAGGATTCAGCTGCTGCCAAACTCCTGGAGTTTTGTGCCTACCTCTGCTTCTCTCTTGAGCTCCCCTTGTCTCCCTGAGAGCAGCTTGCTGTCTCCAGGAGCCAATGCTTAATGCTTGGAAACACTCTGAGGGCTCATTGGCTCTTATTAATGTTATTGCCAGTCAGGCTTTGGCAGGGCTCTCCCCTTCTGCTTTATGCAACCTCCTTGGGGTCTGGCACTCTCAAGTGACCCTTTGCTGCAGGAGCTGAGCTGCTGTGAACTGCCAGCACTTGAAAAACTCCTTTCTTACAGCCATGCTGGCAGCATGTTCCCTAACCCTTGCAGACCTTTTTCTCTGCAGAGAGGGGGAGAATCTTGGATCACAACTAAAGAACAGCCCAAATTTTCCACATCTGAATACACATATTTGGTACCAAGTATGGGATGCTGTTTTCTAGTGGCCTGAGATTTGGGTCAGATGCTTTCTTGTAATATAAGCTCTTTTATAGAGCTGCATATTTGGTGCCAGAATTCTATAGTCCTAGAAAAGTTTGGCTTGGAGCAGCTCCTTTTTTTTTTTTTATTTTTTTTTTTGGGTGTTCTGGGGGGTTGTTTTGTTTTTTAATAGCAATGGAAGCTTCCCTCTGATGTTTAGCAACTGAATATTTGCTGAGTTTGTCCAACAGTTCTATTAGAAGAACATCATGTTGGAAGGAAAAGTATTTTTCATCTTAGTCATAAGGCCTGAGGCATGTCTGGTTAGAAAAAGAATTGAGATTTTGGGGTTTTTTTAGGTAGCTTAATTGCTCTGTTTCTTAGAATCACAGCAACATCCAGGTTGGCAAAGCCACTCAGGATCACCAAGTCCAACCTAGAACCCCACTCTACAAGATTCATCTTAAACCATAGCCCTGAGCACCACACCCAAAATGCAAATGGCAAAGCCCCTCAGGATCACCAAGTCCAACCTAGAACCCCACTCTGCAAGATTCACCTTAAACCATAGCCCTGAGCACCACATCCAAAGTGCAAATGGCAAAGCCCCTCAGGATCACCATGTCCAACTTAGAACCCCACTCTGCAAGATTCACCTTAAACCATAGCCCTGAGCACCACATCCAAACCACCCTTAAACACATGCAGGGTGGGTGACTCCAGCAACCCCCTGAGCAGCTCATTTGTAGCTATTGCAGCTAGAATCAGTGCAGTCCTGCATTCTGCCTGCAAAGCAGAACTTTGGCCTCATGCCCTGGGATGTCTTTAATAAAGAGCAGGCCTGTGAATCTGCTGTGAAGTTGGCATGGCTGAAGGAGAAGAAAGAGAGATTTTTTTAGTGGACAGTTTCTTCTCAAGCCCAAGCAGTCCTTGCTAAGCCACACTGTGTGACTTGGTTGTTAGGATCTCTCTTGTGTCGTGTTGCAGCTCTAGCCAATTCCCTAAGGTAAGGCAGGTGGAGTTTCTTTCAGCTCAGACACAACTGGTGATGTGTCAGTATCATCTGTACCAAGTGTGGGTCTGTCATTTTGGCTGACCTCTGAGTAGGGGCCATGGGGTGCAGGCTGCCAGTGTAACAGGATCTCCCAGCCTCATTGGATGGCAGACAACTGGGCAACAAAGTGTTCCTGAAATATTTAAGGGGTCTGTTTTTGAACCTGTGTAGCTTAATTGTTTTGGTTTCTTCTTGCAGTCGTTGATACTTTATCTGGCTTCCTCAGGTTATTGTTGGAGAAGACCTTGGAGACCTTCTGGCTCATCTTAAAATAGTTGGGAGAGCAGTTAGAGGCAGTGAGAGACCAGGACCTTCTCTCCTCACTCATTTGGGGTAACAGGCTGAAGGTGGAAGGTTTTCTCTCAGTGTGAAGGCAGCATGTGATATGGAAGGAGCAGGAGATGTTTTATGTTAGTATGACTAAGGCTTTGAGGAGACCTTAGAGTAGCCTTCCAGGATCTGAAGGGGACTACAGGAAGGCTGGGGAGGGACTATTGACAAGGGCTTGCAATGCCAGGACAAGGGGAATGGGTTTGAACTGGCAGAGGGGAGATTGAAACTGAATGTTAGGAGGAAGTTGTTTGCAGTGAGGGTGGTGAGACACTGGCACAGGTTGCCCAGGGTGGTTGTGGCTGCTCCCTCCCTGGAGGTGTTCAAGGCCAGATTGGATGAGGCCTTGAGTGACCTGTGCTAGTGGGAGGTGTCCCTGCCTATGGCAGGGGGTTGGAACTGGATGATCCTTGAGGTCCCTTCCAACATTACCGTTCTATGATGAGACTTAGGTGGGGAAATAACCCACAGAGGAAAAAAAGAGGAGGTTCTTTTAAAACCAGCTTTATGGGCTCACAGGGGCCTGCCTGGACTGTCAGTTCTGCTTTGCTGGGGAATGAAACTAAGAGGAGACTCTCTATGCATCCAGCAACTTTCATTTTGAAACTGGTTAGGAACAGCATCGAGCAGTCCCTTACTTGAGCTACTACCAACCCAACAAGGCTGTTGTGAATTGATAGGAAGTGACATTTTCCTGGTCAGTTCCCAGTCTTTATCTTTTTTTTTTCTTCCCTCCATGTGATTTAGCCATTAAAAAGAAAACAACAAGACAAAACCAAACCAAAGCAACCAAATTGAGCTACCTTCATATCCCTTACTTTTGTGAGTGCTTTCATGTAGCTGACTTTGCAGTGAGGAGGTGAGTCTGGTGTGTTACCACTCTCTGATAGTAATTGTAAATAATATTGGCTGAATATTGGCTGAAAGGACCTGATGTTTGGTGGTGATGAAGGAATTTTTGGTGGAAATGGGGAGCCTTGCACTTTCTTAAGGGATGTAGCTTTCTGTTCCTTCCACCTGCAGTTGGATTCCTGGGCCAAAGTGCTTTCTTAGACCTGTGAGACCATCTGAGTGCCATCTGAGACCTCTGACAAATCAAACAGAGGGTTCCAGTCCTGCCTGGGGTACATGGAGCCCTTGAAGAAGCTCCAGTTAATAATGGCATAGAGCTTGTTAGAGCCACTTCCTCCCCAGGAGCTGTGAAGAGGTGAGTTTCTCAGAGAGATTCCTCCTCCCTGCCACACATACATTAGAACTTTAGAGCTAAAAGCCCCAGGGCTTGTTTTGGAGATTGGATAAGGAATTCATGATCCAGATGACATCAATCACTTGCAGATGAGATCTCTTTTCTCTGCAGAGAGGGCTGGAGAGTTACTTATAAACAATAAATAAAAGAACCCAATCAAATAGTTAACTAAGCTGTTCTTTGCAGCCTTATGAATTAAGAGGACATTGGATATTAGGAAGAAGTTCTTCACCCTGAGGGTGGTGAGACACTAGAACAGACTGCCCCATCCTTGGAGGTCTTCAAGGCCAATGTGGATGTGGCTCTAAGTAACCTGATCTAGTGTGAGGTGTCCCTGCCCGTGGCAGGGGGGCTGGAACTGGATGGTCCTTGAGGTCCCTTCCAGCCCTGACAATGCTATGATTCTATGACCATCCAGTGATAGAAAGCTTTGGTGAAGTGTGTTTCAGTTGCCCAGCTCAGTGCCCAGTTTTTATCTGCTTTTTAGGGGAGGAGCCCTCAAGGTACAGACCATAATAGCCAGGGGGTTCTTGGAAGGAGATAGGAAAGCAGGCTGCACCCAAAGTGGAGCTGTTAACACCTAGCATCTTATCTTAACTCATCACAGTTTAGCTTAGGGTCACTTGTTCTGGTTGCTAGCCACACCTGAGTTTTTGTTTGATCTCCAGCACCTTTGGAAAGCCTTTTTGGGAGGGAGGAGGTTGTCTTAAAGAACCAGGCTCACCCTCAGAGTAGTCAAATCCTGCCCTAACCACACTGCCCCTTCACAGCCTGCTGAGTGCAGAGGGAGGCTGCAGGAACAGACTGCACTGTGCACTTGTGTTTGCTCTGTCACCTGCCTGCTTGAGAAAAACCTGGGGAGGGGAAAACCATCACTGACTTAGCAACATTGCATGGACATAATCACCTGCTGCTATGAGTAACCTTAGCCTGTCTGCAAAGGCTTTGTTTGAAGCAGAGCGTGGCTTGATTTGAAAATCCAAGCCAAAAGGAGGTTTAGTCACTGTGCTTGATCTGGGCTGAGGTTTAGGCATAATGAGGACAAAAGTGGTGCTACTTTTGCTGTCTTTTCAGTGCTGAGCTGGAAACTACTTTGCTGTTGTCAGCAGAGAGCTTGGGATTGGCAAGGGGAAGAGAGCAGAGGCTGAGCTCTCTGTGCCTGGCTCCTGCAATAAAACCCTAGGGATGCAGAAGAAAGAGGCCTGTGATTTAAGCCTTTTCACTAGCTTAAGCTCTTCTTTAGATAATATTCACCGTGCCTTGTCTGGTAGCCTCTGGGTTTATAGCAAAGGTGTTTTGGAATTGGAACTGAGCTCTCCTTTGCAGTTTTCCTTTGGAGGTGTACCTGGACGCAGCGTGTCTGAGCCTGACCTTTGGCTTGGTGAAATCCCACTTCTCCTCTTACCCAGACCTCTGCCAACCAGCTGGTGATATTGCTGGTTGAAAAGTTCAAAGGCACCATGAGAAAAAGCTTGAATTATTGATGGCACTTTCCTTCCATACGCCTGTAATCATCTGCCCTTTGGGCACAGCTCAGCTGCCACTGAGGTCAGACTCCACAGCTGGGCAGACTGGCAGGACTCTGGACAAACTCTGGGCTGCAGGAGAGGGAATTCATTGCCATATCCACGAATGTGAGCTGTGATCTGTGGTGCCACATCCATGACTGTGACCTGTGATATGTGGTACTGAGAAGCTGGCTGGAGCTGGGGCGGACTCCATAGGTATGTTGAAGAAGTGACTGTGCAGAGTGCTGAAGAAGGAGCTTGAGCAATCTGTAGAGGTGAATGTAAACATAACCTGTTAGGAATGAAGTTCCAAGCATTTCCCTGTAAGATTAATGATTGCACCTTCTCTGTATGAGCTGGGAGGAACCAATGTGTTTAGGGAAGATGAGGCTCACCTCACTGCTGGCCTTAAAATAGTATAGGCTGGATGCTCTTCTTTTTGTCTGTAGATTCATGCTGTGATTCTTAATAGCATTGAGGTTCTCTTTGATGTGAAGAATTATTTCTTCTAAAAAGGGAGAAAAAAAAAAGAATTTTCCTTTTCCTCTAGTCACTTAGATCAAGTTGGTGTAGTGAGAGTACCTCAAAAATCACTTCGATGAAGTTGGTGTAGTCAGGGGAGCTGAAAAACTGCTGATGAGGACCTTTCACCTGCTGCAGTGTGTCCTGGAGGCAGATGGTCCAGGGTAGTTAATCAAAGCAGGTCTGATGTCAAAGGAATTGTTTATATAAGCTGTGAATCATCTCACCACTGCCAGTAATGACAGGGTTGTTACAAAACAACCTGCTCTGAAGCCCTGTCTCAGAAGAACTGTGAGCTCTGGGTTTGCACATCCCAGCCTGGATTCAGTCAGTCTGGGTTCTGTAGGTTTGGGAGTGAGTCAAACCAAAGTCCTGTGCCTAAGCTCCCTGCAAACCTGGGCAGCATTCCTGATCCTCCTCCTCCTCCTCCTCGATCCAGGCATTGCAGTGGTTTTGTTTTGCAGAAGGCTTTAGCTTTGCAGACACAAGACTGTCCAGCAGAGGCACATAAAAGCAGACTTTTAAGTGCCTTCCTCCCCCTTTTCTGCTGCATTTGGCATTGTAGAGGAGCAGTATCAACTTTAAGTCCCTAGGAGGATAGAATATTAACAACTATTCTGTACTGAGGATTTGGAGACTAATTCAGCTGCCATTAATCTCAGTAACAAAACTCTTGTTGCAGGATTTAGAGATCTAGGCCACTATTATTGGTATATTAAGCAGGGTGTGTGTGTGTGTGGGGGGAAATAAGGTGATCAGACACCTACGTGTTGTAGAGAGTAGTGTTCAGAGGAGTGGGATGAAAGGAGAGGGTTTGATGTTAAGGGATGAATTCTGCTGTGCAATATACATGCCCAAGATGTTTTGAACAGTGCCAAAAAACCAGAGAAAAAACCAAAACCAAAACCAAAAAACAACCCAAAACCCAAAAACGAATGCAGAGGGAGAGCACTAAAGGCTGATGGTTGAGAAGCCCTTAAAGGTACATAACAGTGCTTTCAGGGCAGCAGCTTTTTTTATTTGCTCAGCATCAGAGCTGCAACTGGGGAAAAGGTAGATGCTGTTTTCTTTTTTTTTAAGAGTTGTGGAAGTTTTTTTGGTTTGGTTTGGTTTCTTTTTTTTTGTCTCCTAGAGCAGAAAACAAAAGAGGTGGTAAGTGTAAAACCTATCTGAAATAAAACCATGGAATTTTTTTCCACACCCCTCATGTGCTGCTTGCTTTCAGAGCATCAACCTTCCTGGGCTGTATAAATCTCCAATGTGGTTTTGCTGCCCTCCTTGGGGTGATTGAGGTGAGGCAAACTTTCTTTCACTCTTCTTTGCCAGTCTGTCCCAAAGTATTGGAATGCATATTTTGGATGGCTTTTTTCTTTCTAAACAACTCATGAGAAAGCTTGAACAAGTTCTTGGTCTGCAGGCAAGTCCTAAAGTGTTCTGTAGAGTGGCTGGATTTCTACTCAGCAGAGTGGGTTGCCTTTCTGGGGTACTACATGTTGAAAATTCTCATTCCTTGTCAACTTTTATAGGAGTTGCAAAGATTTAAAGCTTTTTGCTGAATTGCAATCTCGACTGTGTCATCTTCCCCCTACCCTAGAGCAAGGCAGAGGCCTGTGGATGGAAGCAAGTCTCAACAAACCTTGGTCAGAACTCTTTTGGGCTTTTAGAATCTCAGAATTGTGGAATGGTAAGGTTGGAAGGGACCTCAAGGATCATCCAGTCCCAACCCCCTGCCATAGGCAGGGACACCTCCCACTAGCACAGGTCACTTAAGGTCTTGTCCAACCTGGCCTTGAACACCTCCAGGGAGGGAGCAGCCACAACCTCCCTGGGCAACCTGTGCCAGTGTCTCACCACCCTCACTGCAAACAACTTCCTCCTAACATCCACTTTCAATCTCCCCTCTGCCAGTTCAAACCCACTGCCCCTTGTCCTGTCATTCCAAGCCCTTGTCAATAGTCCCTCCCCAGCCTTCCTGTAGCCCCTTTCAGATCCTAGAAGGCTACTCTAAGGTCTCCTGGAAGCCTTCTCTTCTCCAGACTGCAGAGTCCCAACTCTCTCATCCTGTCCTCATAGCAGAGCTACTGCAGCCCTCTGAGCGTCTTTGTTGCCTCCTCTTGACTTGCTCCAACAATTCAATGTCCTTCCTGTGCTGGGGGCTCCAGAACTGCACACAGGACTGCAGATGGGATGAACAAGCATGTGTACAAGGGTTTGCTTGTCATGCTGGCAAAGAAAACATTTGTACCACATAGCATAGCTAAGCCTCCCAGTTCAATCCCATCTCAGGACTTCCCCACTGGCCCTTCTGTATTTTTGCAGTCCCTGTTGGTGTGGCTGTGGCTGTCAGAGCTTTGTACACTGCTACCATCGTCACTGAGATGCAGGATTCAGAACTGTGAGACAGGTAAGTAATGTTTCCAGCATCCCATAATGGTCCAACATCTGACTGGAGGCTTGCAGAACACTGTAGTGTTCAGCCTTTAAATAAACAAGTTAATCCTTCATGGAAAGGTTAGGAGTTAGTAACAAACTTTTGCCTGCTGTGCCCTCTGTTATCTCTTGAGAGGAATTGTAAAGCTACAGTGGGTGCAGGTTTCTCTTTCTGCCTCTGGAGAAGCAGTGGAGTGGCTGAAAAAAACAGAAAGAAGGAGCAAAAGTAGAGGTTAATCTAACAGAGATTGAGATGAGAGAGTAAAAATAAATAATGGAGCTTCCCTGTGTCTTGTGTGCTGGTTTGTTCCTCTCCCATCACCGGCTAAGGTGATCTATGCACCTAGCAGGAGGGGATTTATCCTTTTTTCCCTTGGCAAGATGCTGCAGACTGTTTGGTTTCCTTGCTGTTAAGTTTGGGTTGTTTTTTCTTAGTCCCATTCTCTTCTTCCATTCACCTTCAAATTTTCATTTCTCTGGGTCTTTGTTTCCTCTCAGTTATGCCCTTACTGTTTTCTGGTTTGGACCTTTGCCTTGAAGTGTTTAGCGAGTGGGGAATCAAAACCAGGCTCTACCATTAGCACTTCATCCAGACAAAAGGGTAGAAGTGGAGTCTGGAGCCTGAGTGGTATTTTGGTCTGTCTGAAGCAGAAAGAGATTGACTCGTAAAATAAAATATCTCTGTAAGTGGAAAGGGTAGTAGTGGTGTTTCCATCGGGCTGCCAGGTCAGGGCTAATCCTTTGGGCACTTTTACAACCTTTGTCTCCTGCCTCTGATTAGAGGAAAGATAAAGAGATATGCGGTGCTGGGTAGCACTTGGGACACTGAACACCTCCTGAAGTGACAGTTCATAACAATGCACTGTGGAGGGGCTGTGTGGAGATTACAGAGTCATAGAATTGTCAGGGCTGGAAGGGAACTCAAGGATCATTCAGTTCCAACTCCCCTGCCGTGGGCAGAGGCATCTGGCAAGTTGCCCAGAGCCACATCCAGCCTAACCTTGAAGACCTCCAGGGATGTGGCTTCCACCACCTCCCTGGGCAACCTGTTCCAGTGTCTCACCATCCTCATGGTGAAGATCCTCCTGTAGCGAGAGAGACCCTTCCTCCTGTAGAGAGACCCTTCCTCCTGTAGAGAGAGATCCTTCCCTCCTGTAGAGAGAGATCCTTCCTTCCTGTAGAGAGAGACCCTTCCTCCTGTAGAGAGAGATCCTTCCCTCCTGTAGAGAGAGACCCTTCCTCCTGTAGAGAGAGATCCTTCCCTCCTGTAGAGAGAGACCCTTCCTCCT
>VWZE01010258.1:416101-432809 GCA_013396675.1 Eubucco bourcierii
GAGAGCGAGAGAGAGAGAGACCCCTCCCTCCTGTAGAGAGAGACCCCTCCCTCCTGGAGAGAGAGAGAGAGAGAGAGAGAGAGAGAGAGAGGGAGCCTTCCCTCCCCTCCCGGAGAGACGCTGCTACTTGCTGGAGACTATTCCCTTTTGCCTTCTTGCTCAGCCAGCTCCTGGCAGGCATCGAACGCCTCACGTTCCTGGAACATGCCGCTCAGAACCAGCTCACCGTGCTAAAAGAAAAGCTGGAGGCAGGGAATTTCACAGGCAAGCACCAGATCCCTCTTAGGAATTTTCTTGGGTGCACAAATGCTTGCCAGGCTCTCTGCAGTGTGCTTTTGCAGTACAGCTGTGGAGCAAGAAAAATCCTGAGGTAGGAGCAGCTACTACAATTTGAAAATCCTCTTGCTGTGGGCAACTACTACTCACTGTCCTTAAAAATAAAAAATAAAAGGGCTTCTGTCAGCGACTTGCAGTGACCTGTGTCAGTGTTTCATGGCTTAGGAGGCAATTCTGAAATGCAGGCTTATGCTACGAAGTTAAGTTAGTTTCAGCTGCTTTTTCCTGTAGAGAATTCTGAAATGCAGACTTACAAAGTTCAGTCAGTTTCAGCTGCTCTTTCCTGTAGAGGCTATCAGTTGACACCACTGGGTTGTTTTCCCACTCTATTTCTATTCCTAATGCTTTGGTTCTTCTCTTTTTCTCCCATTCCTCATCGTTTCCCTTATTTATTTAATCTTCTCTCCAGTAAGATTTCAGGAGAGCTATTCAGGGACAGGTGTTATTTGTTTTGGGAGCAGGTTAAACTCTGGGTGTGATCTGCTCATCAATGTCCTTCCCTTGCACTGCATAAAATGTAAACCCTTATTCCCTGGAGGGGGAAAAAAAAAATCGGAAACTGTTTTAATTGTAACCATTCTATGGTTCCATGATAACCATTCCTTCTTAAACTACAGTGTGGCCAAACCTCTGCCAGCTGTGGGAAGTGATGGACATTCATTCCTTTTTCTGTATATGACAGGCCTCTGGTGAGATTCCTAATAAAAGAAGAAAATCAGGTAGTTGAGGATGTCTCTGCTGACTGCAGAGAGGGTTGGACTGGATGATATTTGGAGCTCCCTTCTAACCCAGACCATTCTATGGTTCCATGATAATCATTATTTCTCAAACTACAGTGTGGCCAAACCTCTGCTAACTGTGGAAAATGATGAACATTCATTCCTTTTTCTGTATATTACAGGTCTCTGGTGAGATTCCTAATAAAAGAAGAAAATCAGAGTGGTTGTGACAAAACCCAGAGGTTAACCTGGAGCAGCAGGGGCAGTTTGGCACTCCTCAGCTGCACAGGTACGGCCCTGCAAACGTCTTTGTCTGGCTCTGGCTCTGGCCTTTCTTTGTAGCCTATTTCACATCAAACTGCACAATGTTCCCTTTTATAGGTGAACTGAGATAAGCTCTCACATGATCCTGAGCACTGGAGAAATGCCTCAGCACAAAAAGGTTGGAAGAGACAAGGTGCTGGACTGTGAGCGAAAGGCAAATGCCGCAGGGGATTCAAAGATCCGCTGCGGGAGACAGAGGGAAGCCAAGAGTAAAGGTCAGCTGAAGGGCAAAGAGGCACTGCCTGAAGAAGATGACACCATTGAAGACAACCCTTTAAAAAGCCAGAGGCTGCTGAGGCTTCAGGGAAGCAAAGGAAACGGCCACAAGAAGTTGTTGCGGGGAAGAAGAGCGCACAAGAGACCTGACAGAGGAGAATCTGCTCTGGAGGGAAAACACAGAGAGCAGTTAGCGCCCAGGCTGGAGGGGAGAAAAGGCAAAGCCTGCAAGCGGCGAGAGGTGGCGTCAGGCAGCGAGAGTGAGGACAGCAGTGACAAGGAGGAAAAAGCTACGAGGAACAGTTTCAAAGGGAGGTATGGAAAACGTCCTGCTGTTAGAGAGAGAGGCACTGGGTCAGAGCCTGCGGTGGCTGCTGCAGTGCTGCGTGCCCAAGGCTCTCTTCCAAAACGCCTGGTGCCGCAGAGGGCACCCACTGCCAGCCTGAGGGGAAAGCACCGTGAGCATCGTGGTGCTAGGGAAGCTTCTCAGCAGAGGTCAGCTTCTCAATCCCCAGGCAGTATGGCACAGGGAAAAGGTGAGAGGGCTGGGACAAGGCAAGCTGGAAAAAACGCCAGAATTGTTGTGACTGAAAGCACAGAGGAAAGCATCCTGCAAAACTCGGATAAGTCCTGCTCTGACTCCAGCAATGGAGGCCACCAGACCTGCAAGAAAGATACAAAAGAGACTGTAGTGGACAGCCCAACAAGCAGTGAAGAGAGGAGTAGTTCTTCAGAGGAAGATGGAGTCACTGAGGAAGGAGCCATGCCCAAAGTGGCTGAGAAAAATGGCTGCAAGGAACTGCTTGAGGAAACCAATGAAACATCACTTGAAACTGAAAGGGAGCAGGTTGCCACAGAGGGAAAGAATGGATCTGAGGATGAAGGCAGTGACTTTGCAGGGTTGGAGGCAGAGGAGAAAATGAAGAATCAAGATGCCATGCCAAGAGAATCAAAATCTATTCTAACGCATAACAGTGAGGAAGAAGATGATGTAAGCATTGCAGGAACCCAAAGTAATAAAGTTAAGAGCAGAAAGAATGGCAATGATGAAGTAGGCAAGGTAGAAAGTAATAAAGTTCAAGACATGTTGAAGGATGCCCATGGTAGTCCTGACAGCAGTGGGGAGAACAGTGCTGAAGAGAGCCTTGAGAAAGGAAAAAAATATGTAACAAAACCACCACTGCCTGCTGGTGTGAAAGCAAAACTCCTCTTTGGCCTTAGCAAAGCACTTCAAGGAACTGAGCAGGAAGAGAAGAGGAGTGATGAGGGCAAGGCTCTAGAAGGTAGCCTTTTGCTACCCAAGCAGCAGGTGACATTGAATGAGAAATGTGGGAAGTGTGAAACTGCAGACCAAGACAAAGCAGTGGGACAGAGGCAGGGGCACAGTTTGTCAGACTTCAGAAAGCAGCAGTTAGCAGCAATGATGCTTGCAAAGAAATGCTCTCCTCGATCCCAAACCCTCCTCAACTTGAAACACAAACATAAAAGTGCTGAGACCAAACTATTAACAATCTGTAAACCAAATCCTGTCCAGATGGCTTTGGAAACCAACACTGGCCTGGAAAACATCGAAAGCATCTGTTCAAACCCCGTGGCTCTAGAAACTCTCAGTACACAGAAAGAACCCAGCACAGCTCACAGTTTGGGAGAGAAAATATCCAATCTTTCAAATATTTCAAGCTGCTCCACTAATACCAAAAAATCATCTGATAAGCAGGTCCTTGGCAAGAAGAAGAAAGTTGGGAAAGATAAATTGAGTTCAGGCCAGACTTTAGAGACAAGAAAAGAGACAGCAGAAAAAGTGGTTGCAGAGGCACCTTCAGAAAAAGAAAATGTGCATGGTGGGAAAGGATCCAAGAACCTGCACACCCGTTCTTTTAGAAAAGTCACCAGCTGGCTTGGTGACAAACCTGCCAAGACTGTGAGCCTGAAAGCTCGCCTCCTGAGGGTGGCACAGGCAATTGGCATTTCAAGATGGATCTTGAAGAAGTTTGGGAAGAGGAAGAGGAGCAGCAAACCTTCTGGATTCAGAAGTAGAGTGGCAATCCAGATTATAAACACTTCTGGGTGGCTTGGTCAGTCTGGCAAAGCCTTCCCTGGTGAAACCAGACAGCTGGGGAGGGCTGAGCTGAGTGACAAAGTATCTTCTTCTCCATTGTTGGAGGGAAAAGGTGGTCCTAAAATGGCAGAGGAAGTGGGACACTTTGATTTGCCCTCTGATGATTCCTCTCTTTGTGGAACCAATTCCTATCCATACTTGCTTAGCTTGGATGAGGCTAAAAACAATGCTGCTGATGCCAGGTTTGCTGCAATATTCCCCAGAGTCCGCAGCATGCATAAGACAAAGAACTCCTTCTCCAGGGGCTCTGGGATTGGTTATTCCCTAAAGAAACTGAGATCTCTGTCAGAGAGAAAATCTGTGATGCCTGTGCAAAAGAGTTGCAGATTCAAATGTGACCTTCACAGATCCATGACGGATCAAAGCCTTCAGAGACAAAGTGCACAGGGCTTCCTTCCACGTGGAGCAGAGCATCCAACACAAACATCAGATTATTCCAGCCAGGTAGATATCAAAGAGGGCTCAGGTGTCCTCCAGACTGCAGGGTCCATAACCACACCTTGTGTTCACTGGGCTCAGCAGCAGGCTCAGGGATGTGACCCTGCAGCATGGCTCAGTGCTGAATTGCTGCTGCCACGACTCACCATCGAGAACCTAAGCAAATGGACAACCTACAGAGAGCCACATTTGGCCAACAGCCACCTGATGAAGGTCTGCAAGGATCAGTGGGAGGCAGAAGACATCACAGACGACACACTAGAGATGGGATTCCTGCAGGAACAGGTATGGCTCTTGTTTTCTGTAGTGGGAGTCAGCTGAACTTGTCCTGATTTTTGGTAATGTTTCTGTGCATTTCAGGTGTGCATGTGTGGAGACCACTGTGTGGAAGCTGAGCAGATTGAAGATCTAACCAGACTTGAGTATGTGTTGCCAGTTCATATTCTGCAGCTAGATGAAAGTCCCAGAGGCTTGTTTGTTATCCTTCAGAGCTACTGTTGCCTCCACAACTGAGAGCAGATTGTAGATCCTTGCCCACCACGTGAGGAAATAGAACTGATTTGGTGTGTGCCATAGCTGAGGAGCTGATGTGAGGAGTCGAGTGAAAAACTGAGCTGCACTGTTGAAGTTGTGGACCTGTGCTGAATCATGTGGGGAGCAGCACAGGAGAGCTCTGTTGTCTACAGTGTGTCCCTAGGCTCTGCTGCACAGAGAGCACACACCAGAGACAGCAGCTCATCCTGGGTAGCAGACTTACATACACAGGCACCCAGGGAACTCTGCCTCTCCTCTGAAATGGTTCCCAGTCCTCAGATGAGCTCTAAATATATATATACACACACTATTTATTTCTTTTTTTCCCCTTTCTTTTCTTTTTCTTTTCTTTCTTTTCTTTTTCTTTTTTTCTCTCTCCCTCTCTCTTTCTCTCTTTCTCTTTTTCTCTCTTTCTCTCTTTCTCTCTTTCTCCCTTTCTCCCCTTCTCCTTTTCTCCCCTTCTCCTTTTCTCCCCTTCTCCTTTTCTCCTTTTCTCCCTCTCTCCCTTTCTCCCTCTCTCCCTTTCTCCCTCTCTCCCTTTCTCCCTCTCTCCCTTTCTCCCTCTCTCCCTTTCTCCCTCTCTCCCTTTCTCCCTTTCTCCCCTTCTCCTTTTCTCCTTTTCTTCCCTTCTCCTTTTCTTCTTTTCTCCCCTTCTCCTTTTCTCCCTTTCTCCCTCTTTTTCCTTCATTGGGGAAATGAGGTTTAGAGGCTGCTGTGACTCCTGTGGTGTTGCCGAGGGACAGAACTGGGAATTGAATATGAAGTGGGTGGTAGGTCAGGACGACTTGCAGGATGAGAGTCACATTTCTCTGTCCTTTGCTTCCTGGCAGTGGCAGCTGTGGCTTTCGTGACTCTAGTTGCCTTCAGCTACAGCAAACTCAGGCCCTACATCTTTAACAGCTTTGAAATCATGCTGTTGTTGAAAGAGAAGCACCTAGCACTGCTTCTCACACGTCCTGCACCTCAAACCTTGCCATCCTGTTGAGATCAACATCTGTCAAGGTGGTGTGCAAGGAGTTAGGGAGATGGGCAGGGTGGAGGTGCTGAGCTTTGGCTGCTCTGTTCTCTGATACGTGTAACCGTGGGCATGTTGGACCCAGGTGAAGGCAGCGAATCGTTTCAGATCCCAGCCTCCCACAAAATCCTTAGGAGGGCAGGGAGGTTAATGTGAACATGTGCAAGTGAGGCTTATGGCTGACAAGTCCTCTCCTGTCTGTAGGGAAGTCTGTGAGAGCTCAGTTCTGCAGTGTCTGAAGAAGAGGTTCCATCACAACCTTATTTATGTATGTATGGGAGCGGTGGTTGGTTTGGTTCTCTTCAGTGGTTATTGCCTCTGGACAATGAACTTTAGGAGAGATGAATTTCTGCCATTCCATCAAGCTTTAATAAGGCACCAAGTAGCTCAAGAGCTCTCTCCTTACTGGGAGTAGTGATAAGGAGGATACTCAATGCTGCTTTTGCTCAGGAAACAGGTAGTGTGTTTGTTATAAAACCTGAAAGTCCCAGAGCTGCTTTAATTTTGGTATTTATGGTCTGGAGTCACAGCCTCAGCTGCTGCTAATGGATCTCTCCTGTCTTAGCAAAGCAGTTCTGAAGTAAAAAAAAAAAAAAATTAAAAAAAAAAAATCAGGATCTCAAGAAGAAACTTGAGAGTTTCTGCAAGCACTCCACAGTGTTGCAGTGCAGAGCTAATTCTGGGTGGCTAATTGCTCTCTTTCATTTACTGTCTCAGGTGTTCAAACTTGTGCCTGTCATTTCATGTGAAGCTTGGTGAACATAGAAGGTTTCACCTCAACACGAGGAGAAATTCCTTTACAGTGAGGGTGACAGAGCCCTGGTGCAGGCTGCCCAGAGAGGTTGTGGAATCTCTTTCTCTGGAGACTTTCCAAACCCACCTGGATGCATTCCTGTGTGGAATACCCTAGGGGATCCTGCTTTGGCAAGGGGGTTGCACTGGATGATCTCTGGAGGTCCCTTCCAACCTCTGAGGTTCTGTGATTCTGTGAGTGCCCACCTATCCCACAATATTAATGATAGAGCTTTAAAAATGACCCCTGAAAAATTGTGCTATGGGCTGCATGGGCTGTCAGGAGAGACTTTCTTCCTTTATAGGTCGTGTGAATCTTTGTATTAATATGTCTTCAGTTGCATTCCTCATCCAGAAAATTCTAAAAAACCGCCAGATTTTCTTTTTTCCCTTTCTTATTTTTGTCTTAGACTTACATTGGGCAAATTCTGATTTCTGTGAACCCTTTCAAAGACCTCAGTATCTACTCTGAAGATGTGGCTACCCAGTATCACCAAGACACTCTCTCAAGAAATGCCCCGTAGGTTTCTCTTCCTCACATAACTCCCTAAGCTGTCTTCTCTGTGTGCTCCAGAAAGGGTTTTATTTTCCTGCCTGATAGAGCAGGGTGAATGCCAGGGGAAATGCATAACCCATTTGGCAAAGTTGAAATTTCTCAGACCTGTAATGCCACAGAGCTAAACTCTTTAGGTCAAGTTTCTTCAGTGTTACTTGAAGGTGCCTCCTGGGGCTGTTTCTGGGCAGTTCTGGCTGTGTGTGCTCCCTGCAGTGCTAACAGCAATGGCTCTAAGTTTAGAGAAGGAGCTCATGCTTAGTTTGAAGAACTAAGAGAACTTAAACCCTGCTCTCTTTTAACACTCTCTCATCCTTTTAGGTTTTTCTATTCTTGGTTTAGAATTTTTTTTCCCAGGAAAAAAGAAAACAAACAAAACAACAATGTTGTTCAGGGTTGTGGGGAGGGAGTTCTGCCCACAGCTGCAGCCTTACTGGACCAGTGCTAAGCTGTTAACCCCTGCTGCACGAGGGGAGGTCTCCACCATTCCCACACCCCCAACTTGGGCCTTTTTTAGCCCAAGCTGTAGCTTCTCCTTCTCTAAGTTTAGAGAAGGAGCTCATGCTTAGTTTGAAGAACTAAGGCAGGTTGTTGAAGTTTCTTGACTTTCAACACTGGTACAGCCCCACCAGAGCTGTTTTGGCAACTGGTTTGCAGGTTCCTCTAGTGCAGATAATAACTGCTGGTGCCCCTTATGTTGCACACCACGCACACAGCATTACTCAGGTTAGAGTGAGGAGGTCCTGAAGGAATCTGAACTCTGCAGTAGCTTCTAAGAGTGGTATTAATCTGATGTCAGCAAAGAACCAAGCTCCTCACATCTCTCATATCAAGACACTGACCCAGCTTTAATGTAGATTGCTGCCGAGTAACCTTTTGATGCTGTATTTGTGAGCTGGAAACGCAGGGTTGGCTGACTGGGATTTTCTTTCTGTGCATCTAGACATATCTTTGCGATAGCAGAAATGGCCTACAGGTTATCCCAGTCCTCAGAGCAAGAGCAGTGTGTCATCATCAGGTAGGAAATAAGGGTGCTTCTCAATTCCCTGCTGTCAGATGTTCATCTTTGCATTTCACAGTCCTTCACTTTCTTGTTCTGGATTTCACGTGAAGGCTATCGGCAGAGAACATAAGTAAGATGGATTTTCATTTCCCTCTGTGCAAACACAATCAGAATTTATCTTCACATCCCTTTGGAAGGCTGGAAGAGAAGGCACTGGCACTTCACAGTGGAATCTCATTTGGGCCTCTCTTGTCAAGTTATCTCCATTTCAAACAATATGTGATAGATCTTCAGCTGTCGTAAATCGGTTCTTGTAAACTCCCCTGATTTACTGTAGCAGCTCCTCTGCTATGTCTAAATTAGGCCATGCTGCTTTGATGCCAACTCCCTTACCTCTTCTGCCTGCAGCGGCCACAGTGGATCAGGTAAAACAGAAGCTGCCAAAGCGATTGTGCAATACCTGACCATGCTGTACCAGGGATCAGACAGCCACAGGACCAGGCAGGTAAGAGGCAGCTGGGATTTGCTTTCTCCTGCCATGCTTCAGCAAGGAGTAGAAACCAGAGAGAATTTACAGCTGCCTGGGAGGTGAATCTGAACAGAGCAGAAATGAAGTGAAAGATCACAACAGTGAAGGTAAAAAACCTCACAGAGCAGCTCACAACTGGTCAGAGGCAGTGATACTAAGACAAACTCCAATAGAGATTTTTTAGCCAGGCAAGAATTATTTCAGGAAAATTCAATTCTTCTTGGACTTTCAAGCAGTTATTTAAGTCCCTTTGGGATTTAAAAACCTGTGATTGTTGCTGAATTGGGTCCAGAGGAGGACACGAGGATGATCTAAGGGCTGGAGCAGCTCTGCTATGAGGACGGGATGAGAGAGTTGGTGCTCTGCAGCCTGGAGAAGAGAAGGCATCCAGGAGACCTTGGAGTAGCCTTCCAGGATCTGAAGGGGGCTACAGGAAGGCTGGGGAGGGACTATTGACAAGGGCTTGCAATGACAGGACAAGGGGCAGTGGGTTTGAACTGGCAGAGGGGAGATTTGAACTGGATGTTAGGAGGAAGTTGTTTGCAGTGAGGGTGGTGAGACACTGGGACAGGTTGCCCAGGGAGGTTGTGGCTGCTCCCTCCCTGGAGGTGTTCAAGGTCAGGCTGGACGAGGCCTTGAGTGAGCTGTGCTAGTGGGAGGTGTCCCTGCCTATGGCAGGGGGTTGGAACTGGATGATCCTTGAGGTCCCTTCCAACCTTACGGTTCTATGATTCTATGACGTGACTTCTCCCTCTTTTCTTCAAGCCCTGCAATGTCCTACCCATCCTGGAGAGTTTTGGGAATGCCAGAACCATCCTCAATGACAACTCAAGCCGTTTTGGAAAGCTTCTGAATGTTCACCTGCAACAGTGAGTTAAAGGAGCACCTGGGAAGCTGCCCTTTGCATCTGCCACAGGGTGCTTGGGTGAGAAAAGTTCTGGCCATGCTCAGAGCTCATGCCATAGCCCTTGCTTCCCTACACTCTTCTTGTCATCAGCATAGAAAGAGGATGAGTTTGCAGCCTTGTCTTGCTTTTAGGTTTCCTCCACAAAAGAACACATCTTCATCTCTCAAATGGGTAACAAATTAATAACATGAGAGTGGCTGAAGTAGTTGACACCAAGGAGCCATCTAACACAATATTGTGTCTCCAGCACTGGCCACAAGCCTTCAGTGAGACAGGAGCAAGAACAGGCCAAATACATCTCATGCTTTCCTCTAGCACTCTGTTAGCTCTTACCCATTTGCAGCAGCTCAGGAACCTTTCTGAGACTCCTGGTTTTCCAGTTTCCTTCTTGGACTCATGCAAACTTCATGCCTCTGCAGCAGTCCTTGGCAAGTGTTCTACAGGTCTAACCAGTTCTGTGAAAAAAACACCTTTTTTGTTTTGAGCTTGCCTCCTTTTTTTTTGTTGTTGTTGTTGTTATGACTGTTGCCCAGCACTGAGCTGATATTTTCCTGGAACCATCTATCATAACCCCAAGGTCTCAGGCCTATGCAGCAATGGTTAACTGGGGGCTTGTCAGTTTCTGTGTGGAGCTGGGATTCCTTTGCCGTGTATGCATCACTTTAGATTTGTCTACAGTGCATTTTATGTGCCACTGCCTTGCTCACTCACTCAGTGTTGTAAGGTCTGTCTGCACTTGTTCACAGTTGGCCTTCATCCTCGCTGCCTTGAAGCTTTGTCACGTTGCTGTTCAGCCTCTTTTTTAGGTCACTTATCAAACCTGGAGTTACACTCACAGGACAGAGCACAGACACTTGATGGAACTCCTGGAGTTACACTCACAGGACAGAGCACAGACACTTGATGGAACTCCTGGAGTTACACTCACAGGACAGAGCACAGACACTTGATGGAACTCCTGGAGTTACACTCACAGGACAGAGCACAGACACTTGATGGAAGTCCAGTGGTTGTCTCCCACTGTGAAGAGGATTAGCCAGATCCCATAGCTGGGTCCTCCCTTTTTATGCAGTGGTTGCTTGGTTTCCATAACCAGTCCCGCAGCTTTGCCAAAACCTTTTGGAACCTCACTTAGACTCTGTCCCTTAGAATCATAGAAAGGTAAGGTTGGAAGTGACCTTCAAGATCATCCAGTTCCAACCCTCTGCCATAGGCAGGGACACCTCCCACTAGCACAGGTCACTCAAGGCTTCATCCAACCTGGCCTTGAACACCTCCAGGGAGGGAGCAGCCACAACCTCCCTGGGCAACCTGTGCCAGTGTCTCACCACCCTCACTGCAAACAACTTCCTCCTAACATCCAGTTCAAACCTCCCCTCTGCCAGTTCAAACCCATTGCTCCTTGTCCTGTCATTGCCAGACCTTGTCAGTAGTCCCTCCCCAGCCTTCCTGTAGCCCCCTTCAGACACTGGAAGGCTACTCTAAGGTCTCCTGGAAGCCTTCTCTTCTCCAGGCTGCAGAGCCCCAACTCTCTCATCCTGTCCTCATAGCAGAGCTGCTGCAGCCCTCTGAGCATCTTAGATACGAGAATCATGAAGGGTGGCAAAGACCTTTAAGATCATTGACTCCAACTATAACCCAACTACCATGACCACCTAACCATTTTAATTAACTAAGCCATGGCACTAAGTGCCTCATCCTGCCTTCTTTTAAACACCTCCAGGGATGGTGACTCCACCACATCCTTGCATGCAGCTCAATTCCAGGCTGCTGGGCCACCATTGCTGTAGTACTTGAACATCTTGCTTTTAACCCAGGATCACTAGACGGCAAGGTGCTCTCTGTCCCCACAGGCTGTCAGCCTGACATATGAAGTGGGTGGGCAAGGTCAGGTGGGGCAGTGGCAATGCAATAGCAATCAGGTACCACTGAAGGGAAGGGGCATGGAATGTTCCCTGAACCATTCTCAGGGCATATCCTGGGAGGATCATTCAAGCTCAAACTCCTTTTGTATTCTGGAGGCTGTTCAGAACCCACACTTGAATTTATGTATTTCACAGCTGCTTTCTCTGTAATAGTCTGACACAAAACACCAGTGATGGAAAGCTTCAAGATTCAGACCAAGGTGGTCAGGTCATACCCTTGCTCCTCAGCAACAGCTTTGTCTGCTAAACCCTCAGAGAGATGGATCAACAGAAAATGTGTCACTATCTTCTGACAGAATCTGTTGTTGTCTTATGTTTAGTGGTGTCATGGTGGGAACCTCCATCTCCCAGTACCTGCTGGAGAAGTCTCGAGTGGTATTTCAGGTGAGGACCAATGGACCCCTCCCTCCTAGAGGGGTCCCTCTCTCCCTTGTTCATACTCAGTTTTAAATTTAGTGTGAAATAACAGGGATGGGAAGAAGTGTGAGAGGTGCCTCTCGTTTATTCTGTTAGCAAGAAACGTGTTCCCTCTGTGTAGCACAAGGTGATTGCTGATTTTATTTGAGCAAAACAAAAGGTAACTGTCCCAGGTTGAGTTAAACTGCTTTTTAGGGATTTATGGAAGTGAAAGCCTTTCCTCAACTCATTTTTTTAATGTCTTGAGTGTGGAAGATGTCAGATATGGGAGCTGTGTGAAAGGGACCACTCTCAAATGGAATGCTCCTGAGGTGGCAGTGAGAAACCCTGATAACTTCTTAAATTAGATAGTTCATGGATGGTTTCTGGCTTCCTTTTGCTGACTTGGGTTTCAGTGTCCTGCTCTTAATGTGGCAGTGAGAAACCCTGAAAACTTTTAAAATTAAATAGTTTCTAGATGGCTTGTGGCCTCCTTTTGCTGGGCTGAGCTTCAGCATCCTGCACTTCCAATAAATCTTACGAGGAGCAGCTGAAAGAGCTGGGGCTGTGTGGTGCTTTGAGGGGTTCCAGCTTATTCCAGGTTCCCTGAGAAAACTACAGAGACCAAGATCTGTCCCAGGGGAGGGACTGCTTGGCCCCAGATGTCCTAATTTTGTTATTCAATCCCAGAATCCTGCCAACAGCTGCTAAGTGGGCAGCAAAATCAGTTTGCTCTTTTCTCCCTCTCTTTTCAGCTCTCCGAAGGGATTCTTATCTAGGTAACTAGGAGTACTCTGGGTTGCAGCCTTCAAGGCCACAACTGCAGTGAATCCAGGCCTGCTTTAGGACTAAAAGGGAGAAAATGAGGGGCAGGGGGAGGAGAGAAAATGAGTATTGGGGTTTTGGTGGTATTGATTTGGTTGGGGGGAAGGGTTTGGGGGAATTCTCATGTATCCTGTATCTGTATCAGGTGTTAAGGATTCATGTATGCTGTGTCTTTTCCTGCACATCTTTATATATATATATATATATTTTTTTTCTGTATTCCACTCCAATTCAGCAAGAGCATTATTGTTTTGCTGCCCTTTTTCCTTAAAAAAGAGTAAAGTAGCATAATCCAAGTCTGTTGTGCTCTTAGACAAACAACTGTGACAGGCTGTTTAGTTTGAAACAGAGGAGGCTGAGGAGAGACCTCATCACTGTCTGCAGCTACCTGAAAGGATGCTGTGGAGAGGTTGGTGCTGGTCTCTTCTCACAGGTAAGTAGTGAGGGGACGGCCTCAAGCTGTGACTGGGTGGGTTTAGACTGGGTATTAGGAAAATATTTTCCCAGCGAGAGTGGTCAGGCACTGGAATGAGCTGCCCAAGGAGGTGTTGGAGTCACCAACCCTGGATGTGTTTAAAAGTCGTTTGGCTGTGGTGCTTGGGGATGTTGTTTAGGGTGAGCCTTGTAGAACAGAGATATTGGTTGGACTTGGTGATCCTGAGGGTCTTTGCCAACTTGAACGCTTCTGTGGTGAGTGTTTAGCTTATGGCAGCATTTATGCTGTAGGATTTGGGGACTGCACATGAGTCAGCTCGAATTGTATCCCCTGCCAGGCCCACGGCGAGAGGAACTACCATGTGTTCTATGAGCTGCTGGCTGGGCTTCCTGTGGAGCAGAAAGAGGAGCTGTACTTGCAAGAGGCAGAGTCTTATTTTTACCTGAATCAGGTGAGTGAGGCGAGGCAGGAGCGACCGAGACATCACTTCTGTCTGGTCAGGGAGACTTTGCTTCCTTTCCGATGTGTGCCTCGCAGGGATAGGCTAAAATCTGCTCTGCTCCTTCTCACACCTGACTGAAGGAGGACTGCCTTTGTCCCCTCTTTGCTGCCTCACCTTTCAGACCCCTTCCTGCTCCCAAAGCAAACCTTTTACGATAATCGTTGTGTAGGTCCACAGCTCCACCGTGTGGGAGAGAAATCCTCTCCTCAGCTTGCCTTGCCTTTGCGGTTAGTGGTGGGACTGGCAGGAGCGCAGGGGCTGTTGCTTTCCCAGCCTCAGCAGAACACTTGCCTCATTGTCTGAGTCAATGGGTGGCAATGTTAACCCCCAGCGATGTGCAGCCGAGTGCAGCCCATTTGAACTGCGAACTTGTTTGCCAGACTTATGACAAACCATCGCCTTGGAGCTCGGTTTCTTTGGGTTAAGAATGTTTCCCATGCTCAAGGAGTTCACGGCAGCAGCCAGATATCTTTCCAGCTGTATGGGGTAGCTTTCCCAGGTGGGCAAACTCTTTTCAGCAGTTCTGACCATGTGTGGAAGCCCTGAGGAATGATTGCTATCCTATTTCCTTCAGGCAAGGGGTGGACAAGTACCATTAATTACTCAAGGATGGAGTAAAGGGCTTAAGGGGGGTGTGATGTTGCTGCTTGGCAAAGGGTTTGCATTGTAAACTGAACCCTTCAAAGTGGTTGCTAACAGGAGCCTCTCAGCTTGCCGCAGAGGCAAGAGGAAAAGATCAGATCGTGTGCAAAGATGTCATCAGAGACTGACAAAATCTCTCTTGGATCTTAGTCTTGGCATTTGAATCTGATCAGCTGGAAACATTCTGTCAGAGAATGTCCTTGCACACAGCAGCAGGTTCTACAGACTCCCTTGACCCAGGATTTCTACAAACCTTAGGCTTCCAGGCAGCTGTTAGGAGTGTCCTCACTCATACTCGGGACAGTAAGGGTGCTGTGCCCCTCCTGCAGTGCAGCTTCGTGGCAGGGGTCAGTGAGATCACCCACGATGGCTCTCCAGGTGCACAGAACCCACTTTGCTTTGATACAGATCCACGGATTGCATCAGGTTGGAGGGGACCCTCAAAGGTCATCTTGTCCAACCACCCTGCAGGCAGCAGGGACAGTTCCAAATAGAGCAGGCTGCCCAGGGCCACATCGAGTCTGATTTTGAATGCCTCCAGACCTCAACCACATCCCTGGACAACCTTTTCCAGTGCTTTACCACTCTCGTTGTGAAGAACTTTTCCCTTATGTCCAGGGACTACCCAATACAATGGACTCTGGTGCTATCCAGGGTCACAACTGTGACATGACTGACTCGGAGCAGATTCTGGCATCCCTCCTCTGAATCTGCAGTTCAGCAGTGGGCAAGGGGTAGCTGGGAAACAATAACAGAAGCCTATCATCTAAGGGCAAGAGAGATGTGACTCTCCAAAACTCTGGGGAGAAAAGATGGGTCTGTCATGGGTGCTGAGCTCCCACCAGCGCTGTCTTTGGTCTGTCGATTTCAGATTCCTCCAGTCCTCAAAACACTGAACTGCTTCTCTGAAGATTGCTGCTAGTAACTCAGTCTAGCCTGGGGCAAAAGGAGCTGACCGCTATTATCTGTCGCTATTCTCTCAGGGCAGAGCCTGTGACATCCTGGGGAAGGAGGACAGTCAGGACTTTCTGGTTTTGGTGCAAGCTCTGGAAGGAATCAACCTCTCGGATGACCAACTGACCTCCACCTGGGCTGTCCTGGCTGCCATCCTGCAGCTGGGGAATATCTGCTTTACCTCCTATGAGGTAAACTAATCCTTGGCAGCTTAGGAATGGGCTGCTTTCATCCTGTATGATCACAGAATCACAGAATGTCAGGGGCTGGAAGGGACCTCGAAAGCTCAGCCAGTGCAAATCCCCTGCCAGAGCAGGATCACTTGTGCCAAATCACACAGGAACATGTCCAGGTGGGTTTTGAGTTTCTGCAGAGAGGGAGACTCCACAACACCCCTGGGCAGCCTGTTCCAGTGCTCTGTCACTCTCACAGGGGAAAAAAATTCCTCCTCATATTTACATGAAACTTCCTATACCTCAGCTTCCACCCACTGCCCCTTGTCCTGTCATTGGGCATCACCCAGCAGAGCCTGGCTCCAGCCTCCTGGCACTCACCCTGCACATAAACATTGATGAGGTCACCTCTCAGTCTCCTCTTCTCCAAGCAGCACAGCCCCAGCTCCTTCAGGCTCTCCTCATGAGATGTTCCATTCCCTTTACCATCTTTGTTGCTTTGTGATGGGCCTGGGGACATTATTTTGGTCTGAAGATGCTACCTTTAGAAGACTGATCTGTTCCTTTCATATCAGGCTCCATACTGACCTTGACAGGGACAGAAGATGGGAGGCAACCAAAGGTTGTTAGAGCTTGGGTGGCTGAGGAGCCAAAATGAGCCTAGGTGCTGGTGTTTTGCCCAGGCTGTGACTAGCTTTGTGCAGCTGAGATGCTGTTGAGAGCATTAACACCAGTGGAACCCAGCATCCCACCCAGAGGTGACACCATTGTCGTTCTCCATTGCTCAGAAGGAATCCTATGAACACGCAGCCGTCGCCAGTGACACCGAGATTCAGATCGTGGCCAATTTGTTGCGCATCTCAGCAGACTTCCTGCAAAGTGCTGTCACTCACCGAGTCACTGTGAGTACCATTCTGTGATTCCTCATTCATCCCAAAGCATAGAATGCCCTACCTCTATCAGCAGAAAGGCCACCAGCTGAGGAGGTCCAAAATCTGGCAGGTAACAGCAGGAGGAAAATGGTTGCTGTGCTGGATCAGTGGCCTCGAGTTGCACCAGGGGAGGTTACAGTCTCACAGTATCACCAAGGCTGGAAGAGACCTCAAAGCTCATCCAGTCCAACCCATTACCACAGACCTCAAGACCAGACCATGGCACCAAGTGCCACATCCAAACCCGCCCTGAACACCTCCAGGGACGCTGACTCCACCACCTCCCTGGGCAGCCCATTCCAGCACTCAATGACTCTCTCAGGCAACAACTTTCTCCTCACCTCCAGCCTAAACTTCCCCTGGCACAGCTTGAGACTGTGTCCTCTTGTTCTGGTGCTGCTTGCCTGAGAGAAGAAAGCAACCTCCTCCTGGCTACAA
>VWZE01010258.1:435680-452097 GCA_013396675.1 Eubucco bourcierii
TCTCCAGGCTGCAGAGCCCCAACTCTCTCATCCTGTCCTCATAGCAGAGCTGCTGCAGCCCTCTGAGCATCTTTGGCCCTCCTCTGGACCCGCTCCAACAGTTCCATGTCCTTCCTGTGTTGAGGGCTCCAGAACTGTACACAGGACTCCAGGAGGGGTCTGAGGAGAGCAGAGTAAAGGGGGAGAATTAGCAGCTGCTTCTCAAGCTACCAAACACATTAGGGCAGCAAGACAACATGTTTTTCATCTCCTGTACAGGCTACTGACCACACTTTCCTCCAGAAGTGTCACTACCATCATGAAAACAGCCCTTGGTACACCAAGCCCAAGCTACCTCTGCCAGTCTTCACTGTGAAGCACTATGCAGGCCCTGTCACCTACCAGGTGAGCTGGCAGAGGGCTCAGAACACTTGGAGCAACAGGTCAGCTTGAAAGCACCCTGCAGATGTCCTGGTGGAGCAGCTCTGAGCTCTGTGAATAAGACCTCTCTTTGTAACCACACATCTCTCTCGTGCATGAATTATCAGAAATGATAAGATTCTTATTAGGAAAGGCAACAAAGGTGCCTGTGGGAAGATGCAAATTTGGTAATGGGCTGAGCTCCACACAGCCTACATTTCCTGGAACTCCAGGAAATACCTAGCTGCTGAATAGAAGCAAGGGGTCAAAGCTTGCTAGGAAATGATTGACACCCGCCTGAACACGAGCCAGCAGTGTGCCCAGGTGGCCAAGAAGGCCAATGGCATCCTGGCCTGCATCAGCAAGAGTGTGGCCAGTAGGAGCAGGGAGCTCATTCTCCCCCTGGACTCTGCACTGCTTAGGCCACACCTTGAGTCCTGTGTCCATTTCTGGGCCCCTCCATTGAAGAAGGACATTGAGGTGCTTGAGTGTGTCCAGAGAAGGGCAACGAGGTTGGGGAGAGGCCTGGAGCACAGCCCTATGGAGAGAGGCTGAGGGAGCTGGGATTGGTTAGCCTGGAGAAGAGAAGGCTCAGGGGAGACCTCCTTGCTGTCTACAGCTACCTGCAGGGTGGTTGTAGCCAGGAGGAGGTTGCTTTCTTCTCTCAGGCAAGCAGCACCAGAACAAGAGGACACAGTCTCAAGCTGTGCCAGGGGAAGTTTAGGCTGGAGGTGAGGAGAAAGTTGTTGCCTGAGAGAGTCAGTGAGTGCTGGAATGGGCTGCCCAGGGAGGTGGTGGAGTCAGCGTCCCTGGAGGTGTTCAGGGCAGGTTTGGATGTGGCACTTGGTGCCATGGTCTGGTCTTGAGGTCTGTGGTAATGGGTTGGACTGGATGAGCTTTGAGGTCTCTTCCAACCTTGGTGATACTGTGAGACTGTGAAAGGTGAAATCCCTCCTAAAAGCAGAAGTCATTGTCCTAATGGCAGCAGGATTGAGTAAGCTTCATTTGTTACGGCTTTGCCCTTGATTCACCTCTCCAGCTGTCTGCCCCGAGTCAGAGTGTGTGCAGGAGGAGTGTTTACCTGTGTGGTTGATGATCTGAATGGTGCATTAAAATCAGACTTTGCCTCTGCAGGTTCACAAGTTTCTCAATAAAAACCGTGACCAGCTGCATCCAGAGGTGCTGGATATCTTCTCTCAGAGCCACCTCAAGGTACTGTAGTGGTTCAGGAGGAAGAGCTGTATTGCAGACCCCTAACAAGCCACTCATTGTTTTCATAAGAGAAGCAGAAAGATCCTGGTCAGGTGTCAGGAAAACCTGGAGAAACGATGAGGAATTTTATTTTACTGAAAGACACTTGGGAGTTGAGGAAGTTGTCTTTGGTCTCAGTTGATGTGTTTGATGTATGAAAAGCACAGGGTGCCTGAGAGTGCTGCAGGGTTCTTGGCACTGCTAGGGGCAAGGGAGAATCATTTCCCAGTTTCAGCCAAATGAGACTGTTCTTTCCATGTAGTTTAGGGAGCTTTGGTCTTTTCTTTGTTTTTGCAGGTGGTATCTCACATTTTCCAGAAGGCTAAAGCTGCCTATAGTCAGCAAAGAGAGTTGGGGGCCAGAGGCAAAGGGCTCAAGCCTCAGGCCTCCACTCTCGTGTCCAAATTCCAGCAGTCTTTGCAAGACCTCACAGCCAGGCTGAGAAGGTGAGAGACAGTGTTTTGGTGCCATCCCTGCACTGGGCTGACTGCTGCATGCAGAAGTGGGTGAAGTCTTCCCAAGTCAGCACAGAGAGGAGGATGATCCAAGGTTCTTCCTCCTGTTTTGCAGGAGCCATGCGTTCTTCATTCGCTGCATCACCCCCAACCCCCAAAAGGTAGGGCAGCACCCCTCAGCTCCTCATGGAATCCTGCAGGTCCTTGAAGTCCAGTCCTCTCCAATAGCTATCCTTTCATGGTTGGAATCTGGACTTCTTTGCTTCATTTCATAGCTTGAGGCTTTTCTTCCCCTGTCTTTGTCTCTCACCCTTCCCCATGACCCTGTGAACTGGCCGCACGCCGCAGCCAGTGTCAGACAGACAGCAGGGAATGTGCTGCTGGGGTTTGGGACAAGATCTAACCCAAGAACAGGACAAGAGGAGGAGACTCTTTCTAAATTCTCTCTGCTTTCTGTCTCCTTTCTCCATTTCTTGTCTCCAATTTTCCCTCTGCCTTATGTTCGCAGCTGTCAAATGTCTTTGATGTGGAGCATGTTGCTTGTCAGCTGCGGCATTGCGGGTTGCTGCAGGCTATCCACGTTCGGAAGGAGGGGTACCCAGTCCGTCTTCCCTTCCACAACTTCCTAGCCAGGTACAGTGTTGTACTGGCTTGGGATTCTCCAGCCACTTGAAACCTGGATGAACTTGTCAGCATTGGATGTGGACTTGTGATGGTTTGGGAGTTCCCTGCCCCCCACACTTTGTAAAATCCCCCAGACTAGACTCAGCTGGCTGGAAGTTAAGGACTGAAGCTCTGTTTACAGCTTAGCACAATGTACAAGGAGAGATATACAAAATATACAGGAGTATTTACAGAAATATACAAGTTAAAGGGAATACAGAAATACAATCCCCCTCCCAGAAATCAGAGTCCCCAGGAGGGGCTCCCAACCACCCTTCCACCTTCTCCCCACCCCTATACCTTACCCCCAGGGTTTGGCTTATGCACAAGATGAGTTTGGAGGATTGGCCAGGGGAGTTAGAAGGAAAATGGTTAGGGAGGTTACTCTGCAGAGTGGAGAGGACCCACTAGCTCCCAGAGAAAGATGGAGAGACAGTGTTATCTATGTTTTGAGTTCTTATTCTTAAACATCTCAGCAAGCCTATGAGTGAAATAAACACATCACCATTGTTTTCCTTTCACAGCCTATAATATAATTTTCTCCATTAAAATATTCCAATTAGACTCAAAGCAGCACAGGACTCCAGTTACAGCCCTGGCTTCGTTTCAGGTATGGCCTCTTGACTGGGCGAAGGCACAACTGCTTGGAGGAGAGAGAAAGCTGCTTGGCAGTGCTGTCTCATGTGATGGGGAACCCCTCAGAGCTCTATCAGATTGGAGTGACAAAGGTGATGCCTACAGACCCAGTCATCTACTCACTGCTTGTCAGTGGATGGAGAGCGGCTCAGCCTTCTGCTTGATGAGGGACAACATTGCATGCTTCACCTCCCTTTTGCTTTACCTGTTGTCTCAAGTACCCAGGAGGGATTTTTAGCATTTCAAGATAAGGAAACAGGAGACTGACCCCAGGTGCTGCAGTAGCATAGCCAAGCTCCTTCACTGACCCAGCATTGCTTGGTGGAGATCTGGGATTCTGCTTTTGCTGTTCCTGACCATTGCTCCTTGATGATGTCTATCAACCTGTCCCTTTTCTTACTGATCAGTTCCTAGAGCAGCTGTCTCCTTCCCCTGGGGGTCAGCAGGTGCTCTCTTTACCCAGGTCTTTCTGAAGGAGAAGGCCAGGCAGCTTCTGGAGAGGCGATGGAACCAGAGGCTGGCTTGGGCCATTGTCACTCTGCAGAGGAATTTCCGATGCCTCCTCCGCCGCCGGCGGCTCCGTGTCCTCCAGGAGAAAGTCACAGTCATCCAGGCTCACTTCCGAGGATACCAGGCAAGGTCAGGAGACAAGGGCCAGGCAAAGCACAGCTTGCCTAGGACAGCAAGGTGGGGATGTGCCTGACCAGGTCCCTTCTGATGTTGGCTCCTGGCCTGCTTTGCGGGGGGCAGTGGTAGAGGAAGGACTTCCCATCCTGGTTCCCAGCACTGAGCAGAGGTTTAGCACAGCTGCTGCCAGAACTGCTACAGTACTTTGCCTTGGTGTGCTGGTTTGAGGCTAATTAGAATATTTTAATAGAGAAAATGACACTATAGGCTGTGAAAAGAAAAAACATGGTGATGTCTATTTCACTCATAGGCTTGCTGAAAATTGTTTTGGGGAAAATAACCAAAATATAGATAAGTCAGTCTCTGTCTGTCACTTGCTGGCAGTACAGCGTCTAGGGTGGTCTAGCAGCTTCTGGCTCTGGCTCCTCTGCCAATTAATTTTCACTAACCACTTTTCTTCTAACCCCCCTGGCTGATCCTCCTCCCACCTTGTGTGTGAGGCAAACCTTGGGAAAGGTACAGGAGTGGGGAGAAGGTGGAAGGGTGGTTGGGAGCCCCTCCTGGGGTCTCTGATTTCTGGGAGGGGAGTTGTGTTTCTGTATTACATTTTAACTTGTATATTTCTGTAACTATTCCTGTCTCTAGTGTCTATCTCTGCTTGTACATTGTGCTGAGCTGTAAATAGAGCTTCAGCCCTTAACTTCCAGCCAGTTGAGTTCTAGTCTGGGTCATTTTACAAAGTGTGGGGGGCAGGGAACTCCCAAACCATCACACTTGGTAAGGCAGATACGGTGATAGGATAAAGGTTGTAGGGAAAACAGCTAAGAGAGGACCAGGCTTAACACAGTAAGACCAAACCTGGTCTGGCTGTCTGTACTGTACTGATGTTCTGTTTGGTCTGATGACTGTACTGACTCTGCTGATGTTCTGTTTGGTCCATGCCCTCAAGCTGAGTTCACAGCCTGCCTAAATTTTGTCGGTGTTCCCCTCATCAGCAGCTCTTCTCTTCTCACATCCCTCTAGGAAGCGTTACAGGAGGTTGAAGAAGACTTTGGTGCAATTTAACACCATGATTTTAATCTCCAGACCTTTGATTCAAAGGAGGAAGGTAACAACACTTTTCTCAGGCCCAAGTGTACTGGCAGGAGCTATTTCTGCTCCAAGCAGAGAGAGCTGGTAAGTGGGTGAGGCCAGGGCAGGGATGGCATTCAAAAGTTTCTTGGAAATGGTTCAGCGAGGTGTCCTTCACCTCTGGATGACACAAATGTAGTCCAAAGAAGGAATCACAGAGGTGGCAGCCTTCTCTCTCTAGGCAAAGTTCAGAATTAGCAAAGGTACTCAAACGCTGCTAATTTCTATGTCTCTGTGCCTCAGCGCCTCAGCTTCTCTAACTGCCCCACACCGATGGTGAGCTTATTCCACCTGTGGCCTCCAGAGATGCTCTACTGCCTAAGCTATAAGGAGCCATTCATAGAATCATAGAATGGTAAGGTTGGAAGGGACCTCAAGGATCATCCAGTTCCAACCCCCTGCCATAGGCAGGGACACCTTCCGCTAGCACAGCTCACTCAAGGCCTCATCCGGTCTGGCCTTGAACACCTCCAGGGAGGGAGCAGCCACAACCTCCCTGGGCAACCTGTGCCAGTGTCTCACCACCCTCACCGCAAACAACTTCCTCCTAACATCCAGTCTAAATCTTCCCTCTGCCAGTTCAAACCCATTGCCCCTCGCCCTGTCACTGTAAATAGACCCTCCCATCTTGGTCTTTTAGTTGTCCAGTTCAATCTCTGGGGTTTTCCCAGACTGTGACTGAAATGCAAGGTTTTTGCAGTCCATGGTGATCCTTCCCTGACCCTTTGCAGCTACCTCAGGTTGCTGAAGTCCTCAGCCCGTGGATGTCATGTGGGCCTCTAGCTGAGGTGAGAGCAGGATGGCAGTCGTTTGAAAAGATGGAAAATGGCTCTGACAAGTGGGTTGGATGTATTTTGCATGAGCAGTTAAAAAGAAAATGAAAACCAGAAAGTCAGACCACTGATCCTTAGAGCAGCAACTGACCTCCTTGTAGGTGTCAGCTTCATGAGGGAAGGAGCCAGGAGAGCTGCTGGCATGACTGGCAAAAGATGAGACAGCTAAGGTCAGTCTCATTGGAAGACTGCAGAGGTTCCTTCTGCCACACCATGCCCAGAGCACCAAGCCCAGTGTGTTTCTGTGCCTTTTCCTTCCTCTTCCTACAGGATCCACCCTTTCTTTTGCCCAGGTAACCACAACAGCACAGCTATTTTGAATCTGTTTCACTTCCTCCAATATTTGCCTGTTGGGTTCTCTACACATGCAGTAGCAACAATAAAGATCTCAAAGTTCACCTGCTGCCAAGTTCCTCCTTTCCCCCCCTCCCACCCCACAGCCCTGCCCTTTGGACTTTAGCAAGCCTGCTGTCATTCTCAGCCCAGCCCTCATAACTCCTCATCTAGTCACACTGCTCTGCAACATAGACAAGCAGGGGAGCCAGAGGCAGAGCCAGAGGAGCTCCTTTTCCATCTCAGAGTACGAGCCAGGTGAGTGGTGAGACTGGGGAACAGTGAAATGGATGGGAAGAGGCAGAGCTGCAAGAGAGTTTGGCTTTCGGTGTCCCTCCCAACCCCTCTAAAGGGGTCCCTCTCCACTGACAAGTTCATCCATCCATCCAGACCCCACCTGGAGTCCTGTGTGCAGTTCTGGAGCCCTCAGCACAGGAAGGACATGGAAGTGTTGGAGCCATGTTGGTGAGGCACTGGAACGGGTTGCCCAGGGAGGTTGTGGATGCTCCCTCCCTGGATGTATTCAAGGCCAGTTTGGATGAGGCCTTGAGTAACCTGTACTAGTGGGAGGTGTCCCTGCCTATGGCAGGGGGTTGGAACTAGATGATCCTTGAGGTCCCTTCCAACCTTACCATTCTATGATTCTATGATTCTATGAAGATGATCAAAGGGCTGGAGCAGCTCTCCTATGAGGACAGACTCATGAGAGAGTTGGGGCTCTACAACCTGGAGAAGAGAAGGCTTCCAGGAGACCTGATAGTAGCCTTCCAGTATCTGAAGGGGGCTACAGGAAGGCTGGGGAGGGACTACTGACAAGGTCTTGCAATGACAGGACAAGGGGAATGGGTTTGAATTGGCAGGGGGAAGATTTCGACTGGATGTTAGGAGGAAGTTCTTTACAGTGAGGGTGGTGAGACACTGGCACAGGTTGCCCAGGGAGGTTGTGGCTGCTCCCTCCCTGGAGGTGTTCAAGAAGAGGTTGGATGAGGCTTTGAGTGACCTGTGCTAGTGGGAGGTGTCCCTGCCTAGGGCAGGGGATTGGAACTGGATGATCCTTGATGTCCCTTCCAACCTCACCATTCTATGATTCTGTGTTTGGGCTCTGTTACCTTGTTCTCTGGTGCTGGAGAAGCCAGGAGAGCATTTGTTATAGCTTCTGTGTGCTTTTGTCCTGAGACACATCAGATGCTAGGTAAGGCAGGAAAGGGGTGGCAGGGATGTTGGACAGGCAGTAAAAGCTCTGGCTGTTGAGTTGTGTTGAGCAGGGCATGTGATGTGTCAGCAAAGTTAAGGGCTTTGTCTGGGCATCTCTTTCTTGATATACTGTAGTGAGTCCCAAGAAGGCTCTGAAGCTGTCATTTTGCCTGCTGGAACATGACACCAGCTCCTGCCCATCCAGAGTCAGCCCCCAGAAGTAGCAGTTTGCATCTTTTCTCACTGTTCATTCCCCTCCTATCTCCTAACAGCAGGAGTTAGAGGAAAAGAAAAGGAGGAGAAGGTCCCTGGAGAGTTGTGACACAGAGAACACTCCCAACCAAGGAATGGTAAGTTGTCAAACAGTCTGGGGCAGTCTGAGAGAACAAGCCAGGCTCTTGGGGTGGTCTCCATCCCCTCAGCCCAGGTTTGCTGGGGAACATCAAAACATCTGGAGAGTGTGTAGAGCCCACAGGAATGCTGGAAAGCTAGCAGCAAGAATTCCCTTCAGCTTGGAGCTCTCCAAGACATAATGGTCTCTTTAGGTCAGGGTTTCCCAGTCCCTGGGCATACTTAAGCCTCATGAAGTGATCCTGAGGCAAGGGACTGTGTTTGTTCACAGCACTGGACCTGTTCTTTGGAGCTAGGAGGAAAACTGTTTGTGGTAATCATGGGTTGATGTGAAGGGTGGGAATGAGACTGTGCTGTACAGATGTGCTTATGGAAGATGTAGAGGGAGGGAGGTGTTAGAGGATTCATATCAAATTTAACTACTGTCAGTAACATTACCTAATGTCACTATTGGTGTGCTTGGGCTGGGCATACGTTTGCTGGGATGTGTATACAGAGGAAATCTGAGCTGACACCATCCACAGTGGTGCACAGATTTGCTAGTAACAGCAAGGGGAACACTCATCACTGGGCACTCTTGCAGTGTCACCTGCTTCTTCAGGTGTGGATCCGGGAGTGTGGAATTTCACAGTCCGCTTCCAGAGGGTGCCCTTGAAAAGACAAACTTAAAGTCAAGCACCTGCTTATGAGCAAAATCAAGCTGATAAAAAAAAAACTAAAACAAAACCCAAACAAACAAACAAAAAAGAAGCTGTGAATCTACTAAGCATTAAGCTCAGCATCTGCTAAGCACTAAGCATTGGTGGGAGCAGATGTGGAGAATGTGCCAGAGCAGAGTGCTGCTGAGTTAGGGGCTTTACTGTGCAGAGCTTTAAAAAATAAAACCACAACAAAACAAAAAAACAAACAAAAAACACTCCCCAAACCCCAAAGGGTTTGTGCCTTTGGCTTGGTTTTGTAGTGTCTTAATCTAAGTACTCCTTTCTGCAAAGCCCTGAGCTGCCATTGTATGCAGGCTTTGATGCTGATACACTGTGTGGCATTGGCTCATTAACTTCTTGTCTTGCACAAATTCATGCAAGGTGCAAAGCAGTGAAAACCCAAGGCCAGATTCTCACCTGATTTGCCCAGGTGCAGATCTGAACTTCCTGAGGAGCCTCCAAAATAGTGGTGTGCATCAAAGGTCAGAATCAGGTTCCCTGTTTATGCCTGGTTATTGGAAAATAAAAAAGGCAGAGATAGAAGCAGGAGGAAATGGTCCCTTCTGTGCAACACTCCAAGTCTGTTAGTAATGAGAGATGAGTCAAAGGAGGTCACCTTCCCTGTCACTGCCCCTGTGGCTATTGATTTTTGTAGGAATTACTCAGCTTTCCTTCCTGTGTCCCACACCTGGGCTGATCTGACCCTCCCCTGTGTGGACCAGAATCCGCTGCCTTCGCTTGGCTGCTCGGTCCCTGTTCTGGCCAGATCTCCAAAGGCAGCCTGGACAGAACAGCTCAGGGTTTATATGTTGTTGCACTGCTGGTACCCCAGTGCCTGACATGCTGTCTCTCTGTCCCCACAGGATGTGGGGCTGCTGGAGATCCCTGCAGATCTTGCTGCCCTCCTGCAGTTAGCCGAAGGTGAGGAGTCCTCTCTCTTTCCCTCCCTTTCCCACATTGTGTATTTCCTTGTTTCCCAACTGTTTAGGTATGTGCTTGTTCTCCCTGCTGCCTGTCACCTGGCTTCTGTTTGATTTATGCTGATTGCAGTGTAAATATGATAAAGACAAATGGTGTCATGTGTATTGTTTCCCAGCATGACAGGGTGGGAAAGAGTCCTGGGCCAGCAGGCAGAACAGCAGATGAAAAATCAGTGTCTCTGTTACCTGTTCAGCTCTTCTTCTTTTGAGCTTTGCTGACACAGCTGGTGAGAGTGGTGGTGCAAAACGTTTTGGTCAAAGCTGTGTGGCCACAAACTGCCAGGAAAACCCAGATCTGCTGCAGAGTTGGGTGTCTGCACCCTGGTCAGGGCAACCCTAAGCACTGATAGAGGCTGGGCAGTGACTGGCTTGAGAGCAGCAGTGGGGATGAGGGACTTGGGGTTGACAGTGGGTGAGAAGCTCAATGTGAGCCACCAGTGTGCACTTGCAGCTCAGAAAGCCAAGCAGATCCTGGGCTGCATTAAGAGAAGTGTGGCCAGCAGGTCAAGAGAGGTGATTCTCCTACTCTACACAGCTCTGGTGAGATCCCTTCTGGAGTACTGTGTCCAGTTCTGGAGCCCCTGTTACAAGAAAGATCTGGAGGTGGTGGAAGGTGTCCAGAGAAGGGCCATGAGGATGATCAGAGGGCTGGAGCTGCTCTGCTACAAAGACAGACTGAGAGAATTGGGGCTGTTCAGTCTGGAGAAGAGAAGGCTCTGAGGTGACCTTACTGTGGCCTTCCAGTATCTGAAGGGGGCTACGGGAAGGCTGGGGAGGGACTATTGACAAGGTCTTGCAATGACAGGACAAGGGGCAAGCTGCTGAGGGACTTTTGGGGGTGTCAGGAAGTGATAGGAGTGGAGAGAATGGAGGAAAACTGGAAGTGGGTAGATCCAGGTTGGATGTTAGGAAGAAGTTCTTCACCTGAGAGTGGTGAGACACTGGAACAAGTTGCCCAGGGAGATGGTGGAAGCCTCATCCTTGGAGGTGTTTAAGGCCAGGCTGGATGAGGCTCTGGACAGCCTGACCTAGTGTGAGGTGTCCCTGCCCATGGCAGGGAGGTTGGAACTGGATGATCCTTGTGGTCCCTTCCAGCCCTGCCAATTCTGTGATTCTATGATGTGGGGTATGAAAACTCAAACACCATCTTTTTCCTACTTGAAAACCTTCAAGGAAATTGAAGGTGAAGAAGTAAAAAATGACAACTTCTGGCACTTTCAAACAAGCATTTTTTAGGTTTTCTTTAAACATTACTTGTTCAAACATAATTATTTTAAAGTAGTAGTTAAGTAGAAACAAGGATGTTAACAATGCAACCAAGTAAGGAAAACACTTTGCTTGGGTTGGAAAGTTTCTTGGTTTGTTTTCAAATGACCAAAACACCACTAAATGAAATAACTTCCCAAGTTGCCACCTTGATCTTAAGCATCAAGAGTGGTTTGTTTGGGTTTTTTTTTATTTTGCAGTTTTGTCCTCTTGTAACTCTGTGCAGTGTGTGCTTTAAAGTTGAAATGGGCTGAGGATTTGCCTTTTTGTTGGCACAACATCTAAGATAAAGCCAGCTGTGTACAGTAAGGGACAGAAGCAGTCAGCTTGGGAACTGGAGCAAACCTTGCTGGATCCCCAAACACCTCATCCTTCACGGCATACCTCTCTAGGGACTAGCAGCTGGTCTAGTGAGCACTGTTACCTAGAGGAGCTCAAAGGGCAAACTACTTTCAAGCTGCTGAAAAGAAAAGCTGGTGGGATGTAAACAGGGAGCAGGAGGAGAGCATCAGGGGCCAGGTTGGTTTGGAGAGAGAGGAATGCACAGAAGCTGTGCTGCATTGAGAAATCTTTATTTGGGAAGGTGTTTGCTCCTCTGTTACCCAAGATAAAGCCCTCAGCCAGTGTCTTTTCACGAAGGCCTCTGTGATGGTTTGGGAGTTACCTGTTCCCTCACTCTATGAAAATCACCCAGACTAGACTCAGTCAACTGGGAGTTAAGGACTGAAGCTCTGTTTACAGCTCAGCACAATGTACAAGCAGAGATACACACAACGGACAGGAATAGTTACAGACATAGACAAGTTAAAGGGAATACAGAAACGCAATCACCCTCCTAGAAATCAGAGTCCCCAGTAGGGGCTCCCAACCACCCTTCCACCTTCTTCCCACCCTTGTACCTTATCCCAGAGTCTGCCTCATGTGCAAGGTGAGTTTGGAGGATGGGCAAGGGGGAGTTAGAAGCAGAGTGGTGAGTAGGGTTACACAGCAGAAGGCCAGCAGACACAGCAGCTCCCAGAGAGACTCTCTCTTATCTATGTTTGTGTCCTTGTTTTTATACATCTCAGCAAGCCTACGAGTGAAGCAGACATCACCAGTGTTTGCTTTTCACAGCCTATCATCTATTTTTTTCCATTAAAATACCCCAACTGGCCTCAAACAAGCACAGCCTCACACTCACTTGTTGGCTGAACAGTGCCTCTGCAGTGGCTCTGCAGACTCAGCATTTCCTGCCTCCTAAGCTCTGCACAACAGAATGGAACTCTGCGTGCTGAGTGCCCTCTGGCTGTTACCTAAGCCGAGAGTCAGAAAGGCTCTGCAAGAGCTCTCTCCTGAGCTTAGCCTGCAGGGTCTCAAGGGCAGCAGGGATGGACTGGGTGTCCCTGGAGCCCAGGGGCTGGCACAGGTGCTCAGGCAAGGATAGGTGCACATTATCCCTGTGTTGCACTGTGAGCTGGGTGTGCTCTGCCTGCCCTTCCAACCGCTGCAGCACAAACCCTCTTTTTCCTGCAGGTCAGTACCGAGCTCAGGCCAACCAGATAACTGAGGCTTTGCCTCCAGAAGTCAAGGTCAGAGATAACCTCTCCCTCCCACCCACCATCAACAGCTATCCTTTCTCCTCCTTCATTAAGTCACACTTCCAGGTGAGAACACTTTACATCTCTTCACTGCCTTCCCACAGGGCAGACACATTAGTTCTAGCAAGACCTGAATCAAGCTCTATGTTATTGTCCTCCTGTTTCTTTGTAGAAGACAGATTTCCCTGCCCCTGGCCAGCCTCTGCAGCATCCCTTGACCCATCTGGATGCTGAATACCAGGAGAGTGCACTTGAGCTCAACAAACTGGTAAGAGCTTGACCAGGGCCTTGCTGTTGTACAGGTGGGCATAAAATGCTGTTTTGATGCCATGATGTGACAAGGTGCAGGTGGTGGCTGCCATTCTAAACACACATGGTGTTAGGAGAGCAGAAAAAATTGCTCCTTCTAGGCAGTGCAGCAGCCTGACAAAGCTCACATGCAGCCCCTTTGGGTTGCTGTGTCCTTGGTGAGGTATAAACCAGCCATAGCCCAATGGGATCAAAGTGTTGAAGCCTCTGAATTGGGCAGGACATAGAGGAATTAGACTGCTGGCTTCCCAGTGCTCCAGACTCAGCAGCAATGACAGTACAAGGGGGATCTGTCTTCTCCACCCTCTGTCTGTCAGTCATAAACCCACACTTCATACACCTTGGTGTGATATTAGCTTCACCAAATGACTTTTACCATGGAGTTGTTAGTGTTTCCTCCTGCCTGCCTCCCTGAGCTCTGTACAAAGACCAACAGGTCATCAATTTCTGGTACATGTTTTTACAGCTAGGCTGCCTTTGGGCTCAGACAGTAGCAAACAGCCTTCAGTGACCTGCTTCTGTATCTGAGCTCTGCCCAAAGGAGGGGAAGGGTTTTGCTCAATAACAAACTCTGAGTCAGAGACATACCCTTAAGAAGAGACTTGAAGTCACCTTGGCTTTCAGTCAGGCTCCAGTCTCTGTGCACACTGCCTCCCAGGTGCCACAGAACATAGGTGGTGCACAAAACCTGAGAACAGATCCTGACCAAGTGGTGCCCATTCTTAAGCTCACAAACAGCCTGGTGCCTGCAGCCCAGGTTGCCACCTTTGGAACAGAGGCTTACAACCAGAGCTCTCTCTTTCTTTTTTCTCCCACCCCCTGGCTGCTAATAGATTTTGCGGTTCATTGGTGACAAGAATCTCCAGGGCTGGCAGGAGGTCCTCCTGGGCAACTACATTGCTGCAAGAGGTTTGAACAATGTGGCCCTACGCAATGAAATCTTCAGCCAGGTGGTTGTCCAGGCATGGAAAAACCCAGACCTGGAGCACAGCCAACGAGCTTGGGTCCTGATGGCAACCCTGCTGAGCTGCTTCGCCCCTTCGCCAGCGCTGGAGAAGCCTCTGCTGAAGTAAGGAGGAGAAAAGACCTGAGCTGCACTTGGGTTGAGGTTGAGAGGGTGTGAGCAGTGTGCTAAGTGCAGCTGCTGTCTCCTAGGTTGGTGTCAGATCATGGCATGGAGGGCTACAATGCCGTTTGCCAGCGCAAGATCTTGACTGCAGCACAGCACACAGAGGCAGACTCCACATTGTCTCGAGCCTGCCCTCCCACTCAGCTGGAGTGGACTGCAAACCAGAGGAGAGGGAAGATGGTGCTGGATGTTCACACTTTCAATGGTAACTTGTGCCTCTGCCCTCCCACTGTCTTCTAATCCCTAAGGACTTCTCCAGTGTAGAAATCAGCATTCAGAAGTTACTTAAAAGTGTAGAATTGCTTCAGTTGGAAAAGACCTTTAAGGTCGTTGGGTCCAACCATTACCTAACTCTTCCAGACTAAACTCTCCTCCTCTTAGTACAGAGGGATCAGAACATCAGTTGCTTCTGCCTGGCACAGCCATGGGGAATATAAGCATCTGAATCTAGATCCACAAGTTGTAGTCTGGGTCTAGCAAGACCTGCTTCTCAGGCTGAGGGATGAGATGCTTCTGGGTTTGGGCCAGAGGACTGTTCTGGTTGTGCATAGAATCATAGAACGGTAAGGTTGGAAGGGACCTCAAGGATCATCTAGTTTCAACCCCCTGCCATAGGCAGGGACACCTTCCACTAGAACAGGTCACTCAAGGCCTCATCCAACCTGCCCTTGAACACCTTCAGGGAGGGAGCATCCACAACCTACATCTCTATGGTGCAGTTTTGCTGTTGCCCCTCAGTGCACAGCCCACGCAGCAGCAACTGCTGCCTTTGTTACAGGGACTTCCTGCCTTTCTCCCTCCTCCAGCACTTATTCTGCTTCTTGAGTGATCAGAAGCTCTGTGAGTTGAATGCAAGACATCCCTGTTCTGGCTCCTTGGTGAAGTGGGAGTGGTGGCCCAAGTGAGCCAGGATTCTGTGCGGGTTTTCAGCCATCAGGTTGGAATTGCCAACCTGTGCCCCCCAACAATTCTTTAGGATGTGAATGCGTCCGTGTGGAGCCCTCCAAGTGCTTCCTGTCCTCCTGTGGCCCTTGCTCAGGAGTGTGTAAGACTTTTCAGCCAGGTTCTTCATGTGTCCTGCAGAGCTTAGGTGTTGCTTTGGGTCCTGCTGAGGAGGCTCTGTACTGACTTTTTTTCTGTGCTAGAGGACAAGTTCTCAGCTGAGGTGGAGTCCTGGATGACTGGGGAGCAGTATGCAGGCTGGATCCTGAGTGCAAGGTACTGCCAGATGATGGGAGAAGGTCTGGGGGTATGAAAAAAGTTGTTTGTAGTCTGAGATTCAGGCTGGTTGGGGCTGCAGGCTAGAATTTGTATGGTCAGATGTGCAACAGCCACTCCTTACCCACTGTGGCCTGTGCTTTCTCCTCCACCCTTCCATCTGTGTGCCTGAGCAGCACACAGGAACACAGGAACCACTGGTGTGACCTTGTCAGAGCAGCTTCAGGTTAAACTGAAAGGACAAATCTGCAGCAGTTCTGGTTTTCTTCTGACCCTGCTTCTGCATCACATCCTAACTCTTAAGGCCTTGACTCAGGGTAGATGAGGCAAGAGGACACTGAGTGCACTGATTTTCCTTTCTCTCCCTTTCCCCTGGACACATTTTCTCTCCTTCCTTTCCTCATTACCAGGGGCTGTGATAAGAAGTCTCGAGGGTGGTCTATCTCCATGTTTACTGGCAACACGTGGCAGGACTTGCTGGGCTGTGACTTTGTGCTGGACCTCATTGGTGAGATGGAGGATGTCAGCACCCTCAGCAGTTCCTCTCAGTCCTCACCTGAGTACCCCATCACCCCTGAGAGGGACAGAAGCTCCCATGACCTTGATTTGTAAGTCATCTAATCCTCCTGCCCCACCACTTGTGGCAGTGTCACCCAGTGGCTCATCTTTCAATGCTTTGTACTGTCCTCATCTCATCATCCCCTTCGACAGGATCCCTCCTGCTCCAGGCATCCAGGCCCCTGCCTTCCCCCCACCCAGCCTACCTCCAGAATTCAGCACACTCCATCCAGGTGAGCACTGCAGAAGGCATGGGGAGGGGACAGATGGGTCCCAGCAGGGAATCAGAGCAGACAGGGAGACACCTGATTCTTCTTGAGGGCCTCTAAGGGCTTGAAGGACTTCTTGAAGGACTCCACTCCAAATGACAGCTGCCTAACAGGGACTGCAGGCAGAGGAATATTCCTTACCTGCCTTGTCACCAGACTCCTCTCTGCTCTCAGATTCAAGATTTGGAGACGACCTGAGAACCCCTGTAGGCTTGGATCACTATGTGGATGATCTCTTCAACACTGTGCTGCATCAAGGGTCCAGAGTCCCAGTAAGTTCCTTGATCTTGTCTCTTACTTTCTCTGTACAGCTATCCTGTTTCAGTGTTTCTGCCTCTTGCTCTTGCCCCTGCCTCTTCCCCCAGCCTCTGCCTCTTCCCCCTGCCTCTGCCTCTTGCCCCTGCTTCTGCCTCTTGCCCCTGCTTCTGCCTCATCCCCCTGCTTCTGCCTCATCCCCCTGCTTCTGCCTCATCCCCCTGCCTCTGCCTCTTCCCCCAGCCTCTGCCTCTTGCCCCTGCCTCTGCCTCTTGCCCCTGC
>VWZE01010258.1:452274-478062 GCA_013396675.1 Eubucco bourcierii
CTGCTTCTACCTCTTCCCTCTGCTTCTGCCTCTTGCCTCTGCCTCTTGGCCCTGCCTCTGTCTCATCCCCCTGCTTCTGCTCAGCTCAGCAGTGCCTTTGGGTGCTCTCCCCCTGTGAAGTCCTCTCTCTCTGGGCTCAGATGTGTGTTTTTCCTTGCTGCAGGACATGGAGAACAGAGAGGTTCTGAGTGGACGCATGAAAGGAGGTGGGAAGATTGGACCCCCCCAGAGAGGAATCTTTCCTTCTGCAGGTCTGTGAGGGGATGGGGACAGCTGGGAATACCTGTGGGGCTATGCAAGCTTCAGTGTGCACAAGTCAGGGAGCCCCTTAAGTGTTAATTATTGCATGGGCTTGGCTGATTCTTGAAGGGCATTGATCTTCAGTGTAGATCAACAGCAGATGCTCTCCTCACCCCCAGGTGCTGGGACACAGGCACTTTGGGGAGGTGCTAGGCAATGGTACCACCTTTGTTCTGCTTTACATTTCTCTCTCAAGTTAGTCTTGGGAGGATCAAGGTAACAGGTAGCTGGTTTCTGACCTCAGCCCCCTCTTCCCTAGGCCAATACTCCTAAGTCCTGTACCCACCTTGTGCTTTTACAAAAGAGTTGCTGCCTTTCTCAGGGGAAGGTTTTAATCTTTCTCATTGCTTCCTTACAGACTTCCCCACGGTCTCTAGCTACTCTCTGGGTTAGTAAGTCTGACCCCTGGTTTGTGTGTTTGGTTTCTCTGCTTTTGCTTGTTTCCATGGAGCTAAGATGCAGGGTGGAGCCAAACACCAATACCTTAATAGCAGTGAGAAATCTGCATGTGTAGGAACACACCCAGCTGTTTCAGAAAGGTGGGGAAGGTCCTGCTCAAACCATTACCTTGAGTCTGAGACTATTTTTGGCTGCTATAGAGACTCTGGGGCATGACAAACAAGTTTGTCACTCACTGTGCTCAGTGAGTGGGGGGTGTGATGATCTCTCTATGGCATCCCAGGGCCGTTCTCACTGGTGGGGACATCATGATTCAGTAAACCTGTGCTGTGTGCTGACTCACCCTGGGTTGAGATGGGTCTCCATACCCCTTGCTCTTCTGCCTTTGACCTCAGTGGGGTTTCTGGCTTGTGGCCTCATGTGGGACTTGACTGCTGAGAGCAGAGGAACTCTTTTCTTCTCACAGTTCCTCCACAATGCCACCTAGGCCAGGGCTCATTGCTCATTCACCCTTGCTACCTACAGCAAGAAGACCAATATGGATGTGACAGTCCCAGAGACCTTTGCCCATCCCTCAAGAGAAGCTCTTCTGTGTAATCATTCACAGGCAGGAGTTATTGATAGGCTTAGTCATGGGGGATGGTGGTGACCTCAACTAGACTGCAGAAGCACTGTTATTGTAAAGTCTGTCAGGCCACACATTTCTCTGTTGTTTCCTTTTCCCACCTGAGTTTTGCTGTGTGCTGCTGTGTGGGAAGAGATAAACCACTCACATCTCCCTGTGGCTGGGGCACATGGAGAGAACCAGAGGGTGCCAGCCTGTGCAGTGTGCTCTGCAGGACTGATCAGGGCTTCCTCACCTCTAAGTCCCCAAAACCACTGTGCATGTGGTCTTTTGCCTCTAGGCTTCTCTGGCCTGTCCCAGGCACCAGTGTACCAGCCCATTCCTTCAGTGATGGGGATGCCAGGAGCCGTGCCTATGATGCCAGCAGCTGGTGGCATTGCACCTGTACCAGGTAGACCAGGGTGTCTCAGCCACTCTCCAGGGGAAGAGGTTGGTGGGGTGGGTGTTGTAATGGAGCCTGTGCATTTGAATGCCAGGCAGAGTGTCCAGTGAACACTCAGCTCTGGGCTGTGGGGTAGTGTTGCCTATGGACTTCTGGAGCCTTGTGTGTCTTCCACAGCCATGGTTCCAGCTATAGATCCAGCTCAGTTGGCAGCACAGCAGCAAGCCTTTATCAATCAGCAAGCCATGCTCATGGTGAGTGGAAGGGACTGCTTGGGAGGGGCCCAGGAACTGGGGAAGAGCAAGGAACTGGTTGGTGTGTGTGCTGTGAAGAGGCCAACCAAGCTCCCCTCCTGCTTTAGGTCTGCTCTGTAACGCTCTGTGCTTAGTGCTGGGGTTGAGCTATGTAAAGTTGGGGTTATTTAAGTTGCAAAAATGGGAAGTCCCTTTTTGCCCCTTCATGCCCATGGGGACACTGAGGCACCACAGGTGAGTGAGTAGCAGCAACAAGAGCAGCTTCAAGGGACAAGGGAAAGCCTCAGCTGTAATTCCCATGTGTTTTTAAGCTGGATTTGCTACAGATGGAGGTCTGCACTGTTCTGCTTTCTGCACAAAGGCTTGTGAGGGCATGGAGCTCCCAGGCTACCTCACAGGTAGCTGAGTCTTTGGGGTGTTGTTAGGAGCTCTGCCTAGGTGGGAGCAGGCTCCCTGAGCACACTTGGCCCACAATACTGGGAGATATTCAGTGCCTAGGTGGATGTTCTGTAATTACCAGAGAAAGAATGGGACAGCCTGACTGGTGGGTGCTGGTTTTGCTTAGCCTAGAGCTCAGAGACATTCCAATTCCTTCCTTCAGGCCCAGCAGATGACTCTCCAAGCCATGAGCATCTCTCAACAGCAGCAGCAGCAGCAACAGCAGCGGTGGCAAAAGTCTCTTGAGAACCCAAGGCCAAAGGTCTCAAGCCCACCACGAGCCCAAGCTCCAGCTCCAACATCAGACCCAGTCCCAGCTGCCTCCCCAAAACCCAAGGAGCCTTCTCCAAGCCAGGATGCTCCAGAACCATCATCTGAGGCAGGAAAAATGGTATGAGAAACAAGCAGTGGTGGTTTGAATGTCATGGTTTGACTTTGCTCTGCTTCCCTCCCAGTGTGTCAGTGGTTTGGCAGAGAGGGGAGCAGAGAGCTGAAGAAGTTGCCTATGGTAACTGAAGCCTTTCGAACTCTGCTTGCTGAGTCTCTAAGACACAGGACCAAACCCTGCTGGTGTTGGCTCTGTGGAGATTTGGCTGCAGTGTTGGCCAATTAATTTCCTGCTGATTTGTATTTCCCAATAGTAAAATTCATCATTCTGAGTCCTTTACCTTCCAGCAAGTTGTCTTGGACCTCTAACACATACTTGACCTTCTTGTGACTTGGTTGATGATTCCTTTGTTCAGAGGCTGATCTCTTGGGACACTCCCAGATGGGAAGGAGTTCTAGATCAGAACAAGGCGAGGGAAGGTCCCCTCTGAACTTCAGGGCAGTGTGGAGGTACCTACTGGCTGGTGCTAACTAAGCATTTTGTGAACTGCTCGCAGGTTTATGAGTACACAGAAGAGCAGTTCTCCAGCAGTGAAGATGATGAACATCTTCCAACAACCTTCCAGGAGAAGAGAGAATATTTTCAGAAGAAGGGTGAGCATCTCCCACTGTGGGCATTTCACTCATCACAACACCTTGCTCTACAGCCCCATCCTGGCAGAATGAGGAGTTTCTGTCAGCCAAACTAATCCCTGCAGGAGGTGCTGGTGCTGTCTGTGGCAGGAGTTTTGGGTGCCTTCTCAGCTGGCTGCACTCAGATTGTGAGGTGTTGAGTTGCCAGTTTCCTGGAAAGCTTTGGGCTTCTCTGCCTCTAGAAAGCAGAAGCTTCTGCTGGCTGATGCAAGGGTGGGGACCGTGCTGCTAGTGCTGAGTTTTGGCCATGGGTCTAACCAGCTCAGCTTCTGCTGGGATGCAAGGGAGGGGACTGTGCTGCTAGTGTTGAGTTTTGGCCATGGGTCCAACCAGCTCAGCTTCTGCTGGGATGCAAGGGTGGGGACTGTGCTGCTAGTGCTGAGTTTTGGCCATGGGTCCAACCAGCTCAGCTTCTGCTGGGATGCAAGGGTGGGGACTGTGCTGCTAGTGCTGAGTTTTGGCCATGGGTCCAACCAGCTCAGCTTCTGCTGGGATGCAAGGGTGGGGACTGTGCTGCTAGTGCTGAGTTTTGGCCATGGGTCCAACCAGCTCAGCTTCTGCTGGGATGCAAGGGTGGGGACTGTGCTGCTAGTGCTGAGTTTTGGCCATGGGTCCAACCAGCTCAGCTTCTGCTGGGATGCAAGGGTGGGGACTGTGCTGCTAGTGCTGAGTTTTGGCCATGGGTCTAACCAGCTCAGCTTCTGCTGGCTGATGCAAGGGTGGGGACTGTGCTGCTAGTGCTGAGTTTTGGCCATGGGTCTAACCAGCTCAGCTTCTGCTGGCTGATGCAAGGGTGGGGACTGTGCTGCTAGTGCTGAGTTTTGGCCATGGGTCTAACCAGCTCAGCTTCTGCTGGCTGATGCAAGGGTGGGGACTGTGCTGCTAGTGCTGAGTTTTGGCCATGGGTCTAACCAGCTCAGCTTCTGCTGGCTGATGCAAGGGTGGGGACTGTGCTGCTAGTGCTGAGTTTTGGCCATGGGTCTAACCAGCTCAGCTTCTGCTGGCTGATGCAAGGGTGGGGACTGTGCTGCTAGTGCTGAGTTTTGGCCATGGGTCTAACCAGCTCAGCTTCTGCTGGCTGATGCAAGGGTGGGGACTGTGCTGCTAGTGCTGAGTTTTGGCCATGGGTCTAACCAGCTCAGCTTCTGCTGGCTGATGCAAGGGTGGGGACTGTGCTGCTAGTGCTGAGTTTTGGCCATGGGTCTAACCAGCTCAGCTTCTGCTGGCTGATGCAAGGGTGGGGACTGTGCTGCTAGTGCTGAGTTTTTGCCATGGGTCTAACCAGCTCAGCTTCTGCTGGCTGATGCAAGGGTGGGGACTGTGCTGTTAGTGCTGAGTTTTGGCCAAGGGTCTAACCAGCTCAGCTTCTGTTGGCTGATGCAAGGGTAGGGACTGCTTCTATTGCTGAGTTTTGGCCATGGGTCCAACCAACTCAAACTCTCCTTTTCACACAGGGGAGCAAAAGATCCGAGTGAAGAAAATCAGGCCTGCTTCCAAAGCCTGGACCTCTCCAGCAAACCCCCAGTCAAAGCAGGAGGAGAAGAAGGAGCAAGAGGAGGAGACAAGAAAAGAAGAGAAGCCTCGCCCCAAGCCAGAGGCAGGTAAGATGCTGTGCAGTACAGATCCAGACAGGCTGCCAAGCAGGAGCTTTTCAAGAGCATCAGGCCCCAGGACATAGGCAGAGGAGGAAAGATCTGGCTCTCTTGAAAGTCTGCATCTCGAGATGGGAGAGAGGAAGGCTGAGCTCTGGAAAGTGGGATCCCAAATCAAGGGATAGCTTAGGGCTAAAAGAGAGGGAGCTTCAAATGAGATAAAAGGATTTCTGCTGTGTCTGTGCTGGTCTTTTGGTTAAAACTGTCATCCCCAACAGCCCCTGCTCCTGCTTTGCTACCTCCTGAGCCAGAGCCAAAACCCCAGACACCAAAACCAAAGAAGGAGCCACCTGTGGTGAAGCCTTCAGGCCCTGAGTCGCGGCCTGAACCCAGCCGGGAGATCCGCAACATCATCAAGATGTACCAGAGCAGGCCAGCCCCTGAGCCCCAGCCCATCACTCCTGCCAGGTGAGAGGCTCCTCCTGGGGAGCAGGAGGATGAGTGGCAATCTGTCTCTGCACTGCCACATGGCTCCGTTGTGGCCACAGCTACTCTGCAACCCCTGTAACTGTGTTCCCTGTTGCATTGCAGGAGAGTGTCCACACCATTTGTAAAGAAGAATGACCCCAAAAATGAGGCTCTGGCCAAGCTTGGCATGATGAACCTCCCTTCTCCTAAATCAGTGAGTTCCTTGCTCTCTGGTCACCATAAGGGCTCAGCAGACAGGGCCAGTATGCTGCAACAGAGTGGGAGCTACCTGGGAGTGCAGTAGGTGACTTCTTGATGGGTTACTAGAGAGCTGTGAGCTCATACCATGGTGCTGCCCATCCCAGACTGGATTCCAGTCTGTAAAGTCACTTTGAGGAAGGCCTTGGAATATTTTAATGGAGAAAATTATACTATAGGCTGTGAAAAGGAAACAATGGTGATGTCTGCTTCACTCATAGGCTTGCTGAGATGGTTAAGAAAAGAATATGAAACAAAGATAAGCCACTGGGGCTCAGACACACTTGGGCTGTCTAGCAGCTTCTGGCTTTCTCCTCTCTGCAGGGCAACCTCACTAACCACTTCCCTTCTAACCCCCCTGGCCCATCCTCCAAACTCATCTTGTGTGTAAAGCAAACCTTGGGGTAAAGTATAGGGGTGGGGAGAAAGTGGAAGGGTGGTTGGGAGCCCCTCCTGGGGTCTCTGATTTCTGGGAGGGGAGTTGTGTTTCTGTATTCCCTTTAACTTGTCTATGTCTGTAACTATTCCTGTCTGTTGTGTCTATCTCTGCTTGTACATTGTGCCGAGCTGTAAATAGAGCTTCAGTCCTTAACTTCCAGCTGGCTGAGTCTAGACTGGGTGATTTTACAAAGTGTGGTGGGGCAGGGAACTCCCAAACCATCACATATGTTTAAAGCTGACCTGCAAACAAGCAAATTGTGTTTCCCACATTTGACACCAAGCCCTTGGCCCTTGATGTCTTTATTCCCTTTCCCAACTGGAGGCTTCGATCTCGGTGATCTGGTTCTCTGCACCTGGGTTTGGTTAATCTTCATCTCTTTGTAGGTAGTGTGTGGATCTAGCAGTCCTGGTGTCCCTCTTCACACACATCTTGCTTCCAGGGTTGGACTGCTGCCCTAGGGATGGTTCATAGCAGCAGTGTCAGCACAGAGCACAGTAATAATGCAGAGGGTGACTGGGTCAAACGGTTTTGCTGTCTTGCAGCCATCCCCCTTGCCACAGGAAAAGAAAACACCTCCACCTACCAAACCCAAGCCAAGCTCAACTTCTAGCTCTATCAAGGAGAAGCAGTTGCCTCTCCTGAACATCTTCAGCCAGCAGATTACACAACCTCCTGCTTCTGCTCCTCCTGTTCCTCCACCACTGCCTTCACCTCTCTCAGATCTTGGGAACCAAGACTGGGAGGAATCCACAGGGAAGAGTGAGTATTGACTTCACCCAGGGCATTTGGTAGCAGGGAGGGGATGGGGCCAGAATCAGTCCAGTGGCCCAAGAGAAGTCACAACTCACATACTATCATCAGCCAGCTGGTCAGAGACTGAGTGGGCTGTATGAAACCAGAGGGGCTCTCATGGTTCTGGTCTGGCCCACTAATCAGCATGGCCCTTGGCAGCTCTAACTCTTTCCAGTGCAGTGCTGGATGTCAGGCACAAATGATGAAGGAGGGGCTGGGTTTCTCTAAAAAATGCAGCTAAACCCAGAAGGGACCTTTGGGCTGCAGCTTTATCAAGGTCCAGCACACAACAACATCGTTTATTGCCTACCTGAAGCACGATTACTTTATCAAAGCTGTAATTCAACAGATGGACTTCAGACCAGGGAGGAATGGGCAGCTAAAGTGTTCTACCTTCTGGAGCCTCTGAAGGGTCCTTAAAGACAGGCTGAGGAATGAGGGAATTTTTCTCAGAGAGAATGAGAGCTTGGGTAGAGCGTGGACATGCAGATTGTCTGGGTGCTGCCCACCTAAATTGTTCTCAGCAGTCCTTTGGAAGTGTCTTAGGTCTTGCCTCTGAATTTCAGCAGGAGCCTGGAACCATAATTCATTCTATCCTTTGCTGCTATTTTGGATGCATGTACCAATGCATTTCAGCTGTTAAAACTCTTCAGCTTTACATTTTATGACCTGCAAGGAACATTGCTGAAGCAACTTCCCTGGTAGAGAAGAGTTTCTCTGTCTCACTCTCCCTCTCTTTTACAACATGTTTCTTTAAGAAGTCCTGTGAAGGTAAATCAAAGTAGCTGCATTAGCCTGAAAAGTCCCCATGTGCTTCTGAAGAAGGATACAAAACCAGCTGAGCTGTGGACTCTACTTCCAATTCTTGTCAGCGGACTCTCAAGTTTGCAAAGCTGGGAGTGCTTAGATGAAGACATCCCTACCTCATAAAGCAATGCCTTTGAATGGTCCTCCTCAAACTGTCTTTAATGGAAAGTCCAGTGCAAGTACTGGGTGCCTTGGACCAGATCCAAGCAGTCTGCAACTCAGGGGAGTTTGAGCAGCCTTTTTATAAGGACACAAAGTGAAACTTTGTGTCATAGAATCATAGAATGGTAAGGTTGGAAGGGACCTCAAGGATCATCCAGTTCCAACCCCCTGCCATAGGCAGGGACACCTCCCGCTACCACAGCTCACTCAAGGCCTCATCCAGCCTGGCCTTAAACACCTTCAGGGAGGGAGCAGCCACAACCTCCCTGGGCAACTTGTGCCAATGTCTCACCACCCTCACTGCAAACAACTTCCTCCTAACATCCAGTTTCAATTTCCCCTCTGCCAGTTCAAACCCATTGCCCCTTGTCCTGTCATTGCAAGACCTTGTCAATAGTCCCTCCCCAGCCTTCCTGTAGCCCCCTTCAGATCCTGGAAGGCTACTCTAAGGTCTCCTGGCAGCCTTCTCTTCTCCAGGCTGCACAGCCCCAACTCTCTCAGCCTGTGCTTACAGCAGAGCTGCTGCAGCCCTCTGAGCATCCTCGTGGCCTCCTCTGGACCAGCTCCAACACTTTCATGTCCTTCCTGTGCTGAGGGCTCCAAAACTGTCCTTTTAAAACCTCTAGCAGCCTTTTTATAATGACACAAAGTGAAACTTGTGTCCTCAGCCTTTAGCAGAGAGGTAGTATTTGGCCTGGGATGCTGTGTGCTCCCTGTCTCTTCTAGTAGGAGCACTGAAGTTTGTGGCTGGTGCAGCAAGTACAAAGGCTCTCAGAAATGCTGGCACTCCCACAGTGGCTGTTCTGTGCATGATGAGCTCATCACTGACCTTCAAGGGGCTGCCTGGCAAGATCCAGCCAGGCACTATCCTCTTTCTCTTGGTAGGTCTTTGACAGGTGGGAAGGTGAGCCCATAGGCAGCAAATTAGACATAAGGAAGGTATTCTTTCCCCATGAAGGTGGTGAGGTACTGGAACAGACTGCTCAGAGAAGTTGTGGAGGCTCCAATGCTGGAAGTGCTCAAAGACAGTTTGGATGGGGCCTTGAGTAGCTCGGTCTAGTAGATTAGGTCTGTAGTAGTGGGGTTGGAACTAGATGATCTCTAAGGTCCCTTCCAGTACAAAGCATTCTATAATCTTCAGTGCTCTCTCCTGACACAGACTCTACTGTAACAATAACAGAAGATGATGGTATCAAGACCCAGCTGTATAAACTTGCTACCAGCGTCAGCTTTTCCTATGCCAACCCTGCCTGGAAAATCTTTCTGCGCAAAGAGGTGAGGTTCATTAGCTGAAGCTTGGCTATGGGGGGGGGGGGGGGAACTGGGCCCACATGTGGATAAAGCCATTTGTTGTCACCCAGTGTGATAAAAGAGCACAAAGGTAGTCTTGGGAGGAGGTCACATGGCAGGGCATCATCTGATGGGAGATCTGAGCCCTGCTCTGCCTTTACTGCCTCTTGCATCTCACTTCCCTGCCTGTCCTTTCCTTCCTCTGTAAAGCACTCAGAAAACTACAAATAAATTGGTTTGTATTTGGTGCTTTCCTGTTCAAATAGTATAAATGTGTTTACAAACAAGTATTGTGGAGTGCACTGAACTGATTGGGTCCCATGGTCTCAGCACTTTCCTGCTTGTCCTTCACTCCTGGTTGCATTCAGAGTGTCTCCTTTTTGCCACTCTTTGGAGGCTCACTCCTCTGGCAGCAGCACATACAGAGTGCAAAACGCCTCTGGAGAGCTATTTCTGCAACACAGAATCACAGAATGGTAAGATTGGAAGGGACTTCAAAGCTCATCCAGTTCCAACCCCCTGCCATAGGCAGGGACACCTCCCACTAGTACAGGTCACTCAAGGCCTCCTCCAACCTGGCCTTGAACACCTCCAGGCAGGGAGCATCCACAACCTCCCTGGGCAACCTGTGCCAGTGTCTCACCACCTTCACTGGAAAGAACTTCCTCCTAACATCTGTAAACATCTGTAACATCACTTGTTGGTTTCTTTCCTCTTCTTGCAGGTGTTTTACCCCAAAGAAAATTTCAGTCACCCATACTGTCTGAACTTGCTGTGTGAACAGGTATGCACTGGTGTACGACCCAAGGCCTGCTTGGCTCAAATCACTCTGTAATTACATCCATATGGCACTTCTGCATCCCTAGTGACCTTAGTCTCTTCTCCAGTCCATCCAGTCAAGCCCCTCTTCACTCCTTCTTGAAACTCAGCCTGTTTAACAGCCTGAGATGCCCCAACACAACCAGATGTGGCCTTTCCAACATCAGCCTCTCTCTCTCCTCCCTCTGCAGATCATGCGTGACACCTTCTCCGACTCCTGCTTTCGGATCTCCAGGGAGGAGAAGCGCAAGATGAAAGACCTGCTGAGTAATTAACAGCCCAAATCATCCCTTCCTCCCTGTGCCTCCCTGGGTTTGACAGGAGAAATCAACCTCCACATCCCTCTAGGCAGGATTTGGGGCAGAGGAGAAATATTTGTGGCTGCAGCGAGGAAGCAATTTGCGTGTGCTGTGCTGTGCTGTGCAGTGCAGGGATGTTTGCTTATTCCAAATGGCCAGAAAATGGCTCTGAAATTTCTCTGAGGAAAAAAGAAAAAAAAAAAAAAACCAAATTTTAGTTTCAGTATGTTTATTGTGGACATTTTGAGTTGTTTCAGAATCCAGCTGTCTTCTTTAACAGGAACTTCATGCAGAGGGAGAGAGAAACTAGTGGTAGGCTGGTGTGTGCAAGCAAGGTGGTGCCCTTTAGCCTCTGCATGCCATTTGCTGTGCTGTAGGCACTACAGGAGGCTGGTGGGAATGAGTCCCTGTGCAGAGGGAGACTTGGCTGTCTTTGTCTTGCTGAGAAAGCTTCTTCTTTGTAACCCTGCCAGTGGAGCTGCGGGTTGGCAACAGTGCCCAGTCCATTCAGGAGGATGGGATAAAGAAGAGGATCGTGCTGGCTGCTCGGGATAACTGGGCTAACTATTTCTCCCGCCTCTTCCCAGTTCATGTGAGTCTTAATCTTCTCACCAGACCCTGGGCTTACATTAGCTGTGTGGTTCTGGTTCACCTGCAGTCTCTTTCTGTCTTCCCACACATCACTCATTCTTCTGGGCCTTCTGAACTTTCCTAGGTTTGACATCTCTGTCAGTCCCGGGGGCCCATTCATGGTACTTGTGGTAGCATCTTCTTTCCCTGCTGCATCGTGTTCAGATGTGATGGAGACTTTAATGCTCTCTGCTGCTTTTCACTGGCAGGGTGAAAGTGGAAGTGATGTCCAGATCCTGGGTGTTTCTCACCGGGGCATGCGGCTGCTGAAGGTGGTGAAAGCAGCTGGGTATAAGCCTGAGCACCTGAAGATTCTCCGCAGCTACAGGTGAGCAGAAGGGCTGTAGGTTGCTGTAGGATGATGATATGAATCACTTAGAATCACAGGATGCTCTGGGTTGGAAGTGACCTCCAAAGGTCATCTAGTCCAACCCCTGGGATGCTTTCAAAGTGTTTGGAAAGCTCACCAAACCAGTGAGCTGAAAATTCCCTGGTTGTGCTGCACTCTCTAGGACTGCCCCAAAGCAGTTGTGACTCAATAACCTTTCTTCTAATGAGCTTGGCTTTTCCTCCTCCTTCCTACCCTGTGCTTTGCTTACAACAAGTGAGAGTTTGGTGTGAGCCAGCTCAATGCACATCATCACAAGGCAGGTCCTCAGAGTGGTACAGTGAAAGCCATGAGTAGCCTTGGTGTAGGTTGTGACACAGTGCTGGTGAAAGGCCACTCTCTGGCACACGCTGAGGCCTGTCTCTGTTCCTTGGGATGAGCTCCCATCCCCATAACCTGCATCCCCAGCTCTGGCAGGAGGAGCCTGATCATGCTGGCTGTGTTGTCAGCTTTGCAGATGTGCTGTCAGTAGAACTGAAGGGCAGCACTGCCCTGGAGTTCTCGCTGAAGACAGAGCAGCTCTCCCTGCACTCTCTGAAGGCTCCGCGCATCAAGGCCATGGTGGAACTCTTTATCCAGGAGCTGAGGCAGGTGAGGGCACTAGAGAATGAAGGTGGTTTTCCACATGGACCTGAGAGGGCCCATGGGCTGACATGATTTGAGTCCTTCACATCCTTAAGAGGAGATTTGACCTCCCCATCACTTTTTCCCCAGGATACCAACTACGTGGTTGCTCTGCGCAGCTACATCTCGGATGACAAGAGCCTTCTTAGCTTCCAGAAGGGTGACCTCATTGAGTTACTGCCCATGCAAGGCGTGGAGCCAGGTGAGGGAGTTGGTGAGATTGGCAGGAAAGATGTGGTCTGGATTCAAGGGCCTGCTGGGCACCCACTGTGCCCAGAAACTCTCCATGTTGCTGACCAGCAGCCCAGAGGAAAGCAGGCTGTTACAGGCTGGCACAGTCAGCCTGCAGCTCTGCCACTCTGTGACCACAACCCACCTGCTCCCAGCTGCCACACTCACAGGGGATGTTGTGTTTGGATGCAGGAAAGCCTGGTCAGCATGATGCTCTCCTTTGCCAGCAGAATCATAGAATCATTTTGGTTGGAAAAGATCATTGAGTCCAGCCAGGGCTGGAGATTCAGCTCCCTGGGGAGCCTCTTCCAGTGTCTGAGAGCCATTCCATTCTGTGAAGAATTTTGTTCTAAGATCCAACCTAACCCTGCCCTGGGGCACGACTTCACTGCTGGTTTCTCTGGGGCCACAGGAGCCACAGCTCCTGACTCTGCCCTGTTTCTGCAGGCTGGCAGTTTGGCTCCACGGGTGGCCGCTGTGGCATCTTCCCCACCAGCCTGGTGCAGCTGGCTGCAGCCCCTGATTACCTCAGCATCAGCATGGACAGGCGCAAGAGGCAGCAGAAGAGCCTGGGAGCTTCCTCGGAGAGCAGGAACACCAGCAGGGAGGTGAGCTGGCCCCGGGGAGTTCCTGGGGGCTATGGCTGGCTTCTGTGGGACCTGCCAGGCCCTCACAGCACCTGACCTCTGAGGCTAGACGGAAGAGATGACTGCTTCATCTTGGCAAATGGAGACTCGGAGACTATCATAGCAGGAGGGGGAGGCAGCAGATGCAGATGAGGCTTCCCCAGGTCTGGCACACTGCTGACATTTGGGGTGGGTTTGGTGCCTGTCCTTGCAGAGTTCTGCTCCCAGCCTGACATCAGAACACAACAGCACCATGTTAGTCCCTGCTGGTGATAATTACACCATGGTAGACTTTGCCACAGCCTACTTCCGAGAGGCTCAGTCCATGTGAGTAAGCTGTGTCCTTCCTGAACAGGCATACACAGGACCTGTGTAGCCTGACCCATACCAGGCCAGTTTCTGGGATATTTCTTGGTTTGCATGTTCCCTCTCCTCTGTCTAGGCAGAGACTGAAGAGAATGTCTGCTGAAAAGAAGAGTGTAACTGACCTGGTCCAGCACACCAAGGTGAGCAAAGTGTCTACAGCCAGAACCCCAGCTCCAGCATTGCCTCTAGCTGTGTTCCCACAAGGCAAAGGCACAAAAAGCAGACCTTTGGCTGTAGTCTCTGCAGAAGTGTAGATCCCCCTACTTCCAGTGCTGCCTGCAAGGTACTGGGAGCTTCTGCCTGCCCTGAAGCCTGCAGCAGAGCTGTGTGGGATCTCCTTACCCTTGTATTCTGGCTCTGCAGGTTCCAATCCAGGAGTCTTTGCTCCAGTACTCTGATAGTGACCTCAATGAGCTTGCCACCAACAACTTCAAGAGTAAGTGCCTCCATAGGACACCAACTGCAGAGGCTGGGGAAGGGGTGAGTGGGACAGTCTTGGTAGCCACAGAGAGGCATCAGGAGGCCCAAAGCAGGCAAAAAAACCTGAGACAGGAAGGTCTCTCCTAAGGCACTTCTGCAGTCAGTAACCCTCTGTGTGCACGCTGAAAGAATCCAGCAACATGCACTTGACCTCGAGTGCAAAGTGCCTGAGAGGCACACACTGCCTGGGATGGTGCCTCACTGACTACACCTCTCTGCTGCAAGCCTCTTAACAGTCTGTGGAGCAGAAAAGCTTTCAGGACATTCTCTACTGCCTGCCCCATGGCAGGATCACCTCTGCTTAGACCTGAATGGTAGCTTTTGCTTTGCAGCTCTGATGCGGTTCATGGGAGATCAACCAAAAGTCAAGAACCAGAATGAAGTTGAATGCATCTATGAGATCCTTAAGGTTTGTGACCTTCCCCTGGGCAAGGTGCTGAAGCACCAGTGGGAAGGAAGGGCCAAGATTTTGCTGGGAAGAGCAGCAGTGAAACCTCCTACATGAGGAAGGGAGCTGAAAGTGGTCAATTAAAAACACAGAGGGAAGGGGTTCCACATAAATGGTTTCCCTGAGTATGAGATGAGGGCACAACTTGCCTCTCCTCTGGGCCTAGAAAGCACTAGAGACCAGAGGCTGCAAAGCCTTAGCTTTGGCAGAGCTCTGGAGCTGGGGGGGGAGGGGCACAGGGATGACCTGGTGTCTCTCTGATACTCTCATTCCTTTTCTGATGCTGTCTTCTCCCTGAACGCAGCTGTGCAAGGAGAAGGAGAGTTTGCATGATGAAGTCTACTGCCAAGTCATCAAACAGGTCTCTCACAACCCCAGCCAGTGAGTACCAGCACTGTCCTGTGTGTGAACAGCTGAAGGGGAACCATTTGCCTCACCACAGGCACACCAGGGCTAGGAGAGAGGCTGTCCCCTAATGATGTATTGTCCCTGCCTGCTCAGATGCTGGGCCTTTTGCTGGGCACTGTGGTGGCATTTTCACTTCAATGGGTGTTTGTCCTTTTATCTCTGGCTACTGATACATCTGGGCACTGGTAGTGGTGCTGCCCTCTTCAGAGCCCTGGGGGACTGAGTCAACAGTTAGGGACTGACTCAACACCACAGTGCCCTTGACTGTTCCCTCTCTTTATCTGCTGTTAGAATAACTAGATCAATCCTTCCCTCAGGCTAAGAAACCTCACACCAACGGCCACCACCTCATTTTCTGTCCCTTGCCATGGATGTTCAGAAGGGCAGAGGCTTGCTTTGAGCTGCTTGGAGCAGGAATTGCCTTGTTGCACATAATTCCTTCTGTTCCACAGGGAGAGTGTGCTGCGTGGGTGGCTGCTCCTAAACCTGCTGACTGGGTACTTCCTCCCTTCTAACATCCTGATGCCCTATGCCACCAAGTTTCTGCAGCTAGCCAGCAGTGATCCATCTAGCACCCACCATGGTATGACTTTTGCTGTGTCCTGTAAGATAAATGTCTGCCCTCTTGTTACTGAGGCCCAGTGGTCAAGGAAAGAAGCCAGGATCCAGGCAGGGACACTATCCAGTGGGAAAGCCTCCCTTATCCTGTTGGGCAGGAGAGATCAGTGGGATGCTGAGGGAGCTGAGACTGCAGGCAAGTGTCTGCTTTGGACCTCTACTCTTTCTGGTTTTGCAGAGGTCATTTTTTCCACTGCATCTTCAGACAGGCAAGGTGGGACTGTGGCTGTGAGGCTTAGTTTAGCTCTGTAGCTTAGGCCCAGCCTGACAGCAAGAGCCTGGGGCAAAGGCAGGCTGTGGTCTTTCAGAGCCATCAGCTGTGAAGTATTCAGGCTGGAATCCTGCCTGAGAAGAAGGTTCTAGTTCTCCCTGCTGCCCTGGGTGCTATCTGGGGCTGACCTCTCACAATTTGGATGTGTCCTGGCAGAGTGAGACATGAGTCAAGATGAGGCCTTGAGTCAAGGTGAGGCCTTGAGTCAAGTTGAGGTGTCCCTGCCCATGGCACAGAGGTTGGAGATGATCTCTGAGGTCCCTCCCAGCCGGAGCCATTCTATGATTCTAAGTCTTTTTGCTCTCCTAGCAGCAGCAGGGTTAAATTCAATCCAACCAGGATGACCCAGCACCAGAGGAGCCAAAAATGGGTCCCCTGTGTGGCTCTGCAGGTGCTCTTTCCCTTTCCTGCAGACATAGCCAAGATCTGCCAGAGCAACCTGCGCAAGAATTTCATGTACGGCGGCCGGCGTCACCTTCCCTTCCCTGTGGAGTTAGAGGCATTGCTGGTATGGAGGGGCAGGGAAGTGGGGATGCTGGGAAGAGAGGAGGGCAAAGGCTTGCCAGGAGGTTCCATGTGGATGGTTGTGCTTCAAAAGAGAAGCAGAAACATTTAAGTTGGCAAAGCCCCTCAGGATCACCAAGTCAAACCAGTATCCCTGCTCCACAAGGCTCACCCTAAAGCATAGCCTCAAGCACCACAGCCAAATGAATTTTAAACACATGCAGGGTTGGTGACTCAGCCACCTCCCTGGGCAGCACATTCCAGTGCCTGACCACTCTTGCTGGGAAAAAAATCTTTCCTAATATCTAGTCTAAACCTACCCAGCTCCAGCCTCAGGCCATTCCCTCTTGTTCTATCACTAATTACCTGTGAGAAGAGACCAGCACCAACCTCTCCACAGCATCCTTTCAGGTAGCTGTAGACAGCCATGAGGTCTGCCCTCCGCCTCCTCTTTTTCAAACTAACCATTCCCAGCTCCATCAGTTGCTCCTCATAAGATTTATTCTCCAGACCCTTCCCCAGCTTCTTTGCCCTCCTCTGCACTGGCTCCAGCACCTCCACATCCCTCTTGTATTGAGGTGCCCAAAACTGAACACAATACTCAAGGTGTGGCCTCACTAAAGCCCAGTCCAAGGGGACAATCACCTCCCTGCTCCTGCTGGACACAGCATTTCTAATCCAAGCCAGGATGCCATTGGCTTTCTGTGCCACCTGGGCACACTGCTTGCTTGTTGCTTGTCAATTACAACCCCCAGGCCCCTTTCCACCAGACAGCTTTACAGCCACACTGCCTCAAGCAGTAAGGCTTCAAGGAGACCTGAGAGTAGCCTTCCAGGATCTGAAGGGGGTCTACAGGAAGGCTGGGGAGGGACTATTGACAAGGTCTTGCAATGCCAGGACAAGGGGCAATGGGTTTGAACTGGCAGAGGGGAGATTGAAACTGGATGTTAGGAGGAAGTTGTTTGCAGTGAGGGTGGTGAGACACTGGCACAAGTTGCCCAGGGAGGTTGTGGCTGCTCCCTCCCTGGAGGTGTTGAAGGCCAGGCTGGATGAGACCTTGAGTGAGCTGTGCTAGTGGGAGGTGTCCCTGCCTATGGCAGGGGGTTGGAACTGGATGATCCTTGAGGTCCCTTCCAACCTTACCATTCTATGATTCTAAGCCTGTAGGGGATTGTAAGGGGATTGGGAAGAGCAGTGCTATGCAGTAGGCAGGGATATGGGCAGGGAAGAGGTAAGGTACTAAGGGCAATCAGGGGGAGACAGAGAGGAGGAGGAAGAGGGAAGAGCAATGGCAGAGCTGATAACACCAGCAGGTCCCTGCTGCCCTGTCCTTTGCAGAAGGGGCGCAGTGCCCGCCGGCTGACGCTGCCAATGCCTGGAGGCGTGGAGTATGTCACCAAAATCAAGACATTCACTGTAAGTTCTCTACTTTGAATGTCTTCATTGATCTGGACTCTGAGCCAGACTCCCACAGCTATCAAACCCTGGGGCTTGCCTGTGCTTCCCATAGTACTGTGACAGTTTGTCACTCACACCCCAGGACCCCCTGCAGTCACATCCTCGCTGCGGGGCCTGCACAGCCTCCCCCTGCTTGATCTTTGTGCAAAGCCCAGAGCCATGCTGCTGCCCTCCAAGAGTCCCAGTATGTCTAACTGCTCTGAGGCTGCTTTGGGCTTGTCTGCCCATGGTGTTTATTTCCTCCTCTCCTTGCTTCAGGTGGCCAAGGAGCTGTTGCAGGAGATCTGTGAGAAGATGGGGGCAGGCGAACAAGAGGAGATACAGGAATTTGTTCTTCTTGCCATCAGGAGTAACGACAATAATCTTGGCAAGTAGAGATTCCACCATGACTACTGGTTGGCAGAGCTCCCCTACCCTTGTTGGCTCTGGGGAGCTTTCCTCTTGGGTAGTTTCCCTCTGTGCTGGGGTTAAGGATTGTGTCTTCTCAGGGGCTCTGTTGCTTGTTCCTGAAAGAGGTGTTGAGTGTGTGTGCCTGAGGGTCCATGTCCCTTCAGAATGGGCAATGACTGGAGTCATAGGGGCAGGGTGGAACAGAGGTGTGCAGGAAGGCTCCTGCCCCAGCCCAGGGAGCTCAGCCCCAAGACTGACAAGCCTCTCTCTGTGTGAATGTGCAGACAAAGTCACCAGGCCAATAAGACCAGAGGAGTATCTTCATGATTACCTGCTGGAGGACAAGTTGGTTACTATGACTTTACACAGACTCACCTGGAGGACACCTCTGCACTTTGAGAACCAAATTTATACTGATATCCATTATGGACAGGTAAGCAACAAGGCCAAGGTGTAGACCAGGACCCTGCCTAGCAGGGGCAGAGCCCAACAGGAAGGTCCCAGAGGAGCTGAAGGAATGGGAGGACTTTGGCTGATGGGCTTTGTGTGCTGTTTCTGGGCATGACTAAGAATGAAAGCTATGGATGCAAGGAAGGCAGCACATCTGCAGCCACAGCCTGTGAGCTGTGGCCTTCCAGACATGGCTCATGAAGTTCTGATGCCCTGAGCCTGGAAAGCCTTTGCTCTGGTGTTACCAGCCTGAGCTGGATGTGTTACAAACAAGGCAGGATGTGGGTCTGTGCAGGCTGGCTCTCCCCAGAGCCACGCTGCACCTGGCTGTACCTTCTGACACATGTAACAAAGGTCACTTTGCTGTCTCTCAGCTCCTGAGGGATTACCTGGATGGGAGGATACTGCTGGGCAGAGGCAAGGAGATAGAGACGGAGGTTGGAGTTCTGGCAGTGCTCCAGCACTGGGCCAAAAATGAGCAGCACAGCTCTGCTCTCTCCAGGTACTTGTGTCTCAGGGTGGGTCTCTGTCTCTAATGCCTGTTGGCACCACAGGGGTTGGAGTGGTTGCCTAAAAGTACCCTCTGGGTAATAAAGGAATGGACAATTCTGGAGAACATAAGCTACTACTTAAAGTCACTTAGTGACTGACTCCTGCCTATAATCAACAGCTTACCTCCAGTTCACACTCTTAAAGCTGATCATCTCTGATCCACACTCCCTTTTGTGACTCCTCTCCAGCTGAGGACAGTTCATGAAGTTGCCATGGGGCTTTCCTTCCTTTCCACACTCACTCCTTCCTTCCTGCATCCCTATGCACTTTGGCTCACAGTGGAGCTAATGGCTCCTTCAGATCCCCTCCCAGCACCATCACACCACCCTGTTGGGCATGGGGAACTCTGCTCTGTGTAGTGCTCTGGATGCATAGGAGCAAAACAGGTTTAAGGTGGTGTTCAGCTGAGCCTGCCTGTGAAAGGGACAGCCTGTGGCTTTGTTTCCATGCCACAGTCCTTGCTCCAAGAGCTCCTGCTGTGTCCAGTAAGGAGATATGTCACAGTGCTCTACTCGGTGGAGCACAGCTGCCCCTCTGTGGACGTGATGGTCTCACTGTTTCCATGTTACCCAAGTCAGACAGGACCTGCTGTACTCTTCACCTCTCCCTCCACTCTTACTCCCTGACATGCAACTGAATATTGTTGCCATGTTCCTTCCTTCTTGTTATTCCCCCTGCTTGGTCTTTTGACTGTAGCTGGGCAGGGGCTGACTTACTCTGCTTGCTGGCACAGGGAAGCACTGAACGAGTACACACCAAAGACCCTGCAGTCCTCCATCAGACTCCAGGCCCTGGAGAGCCATATTGGCATGCTGCTGAGAACCAGACAGCCCCTCCAGCCAATGGAAGCAAAAATCCAGTTCATAGGTGAGGAGACACTCAGGTCTGCTTAAGTATGAACTCCTGAGCATCATGGAAGATGCTCTGAATGCCCTCCTGGGACAGCCTGGAATGGGCCATGACACGGAGCTCCCTGAGAGCCTCCCCCTGCAGACTGGTACTTATTCCCAAGCCTAGTCATGATGGTAGAGTCCACCTCTTCTGCAGAAGTCTGCAGTAGATTTTCAGAGCTCTGTACAAGTTGTGTTTGCATTGATATTCTTGGCTGGTTTCTGGTCAGAAAAGAACAGAGGATCCATTCAGGTTGCTGAGAGTTGAGTAGTGGCAGCCCGGGTGGGGGAGGGAGAAGTTGTCACTTCTACTTGTTAGTGTAAAGAAGCTTGGGAACACTCACAGCTTTTGAGCACCTCAGGATGCAGATTGCTGGCTTGAAGCTGCTGCCTGAAAGCCACCTTTGGCTGTCTTACAGAGCAGGTGATGAAGCTGCCTTTCTTTGGTTACAACACCTACTTCGTAGAGCGAATCAGTGATGACACCATCCCTGTGCCCTGCTTCTTTGGTGTGAACAGAGAGGAGATCATTGCAGTGGATGGCAACACCCAGGTATGCCAGACAACACCTTCCAGAGTCCAGGGTCCAGATGTCTGTCAGATGTCAACTTGACCTTTAGAAGGACTTGTGCAGGAAGAGACTGCATTTACCTGCATGGCAGCAGCCCATAGCTCTACCCCAAAGGAAGTGACAAGAGTGGTAGAACACTCAGCACTGCTATGTCTTCTTTTGTAAGCCCAGTGATGATGCTAACAGCAAGGCTGACAGTAGAAGTGTAGGGCACAGTCCTGACTGCCCCAATCTTGCAGGAGTCCTAGGGTCATGCTGTCAGCAGGAGTCTGCCTTGTATCCTGAACACACTTCCCTGTGCCCCAGTCCTTGTCCCAGCCTTCAACAGGCTCTCCAGGTGAATCCTCCTCAGTGAGACTCAGATGCTCTGGTTTGTAAGGGCTGCACCAGAAGAGTTGTTTTGTGGCTTTTCTCCTTACACAGGAGGTCTCCTGCATCATTCCACTGAAAGAGCTGCAGCAGATGCGAATGCTGCAGCCCCTCTCTGCTGGTGGCCTGCCTGGCATAGAACTGAACTATGGCTCAGCTGACAGCCCCAAGGCTATGTGGCTTGAACTGTCACAGGTAAGACCAGCCTGCACCTACAGCTGCCTCCTGGCAGTTCTTAAACTGCCCTCCACTGCCCAGCTGAGACTCTGCCAGACACCTCTCCTGTCCCAGAGGTGCGTGGGGGCACTGCATAGCCTAGGCCCTGAAGCGCAGCACCTACCTGATATTTAACTATGGAAAGTGATTTATGGGGGTACTTAGTTCTGAGAAGCAGCCACTTCAGGGACAGAGAATGACTGGCACTGATCTGTGTCCTGACAGGCTAAAGAACTGTATCACATCCTCGTCATCATCCTGGATAAAGCAGTGTGGCACCCGTAGAGTGCCACAGAAGAGAATGACCAAACCCAACAGCACTGTTCTTCTATCTTTGAGCTTGTTCAGTGCTCCCTGACCTGTCTTCTGGAGAGGAATCATCCAAAAGACATCATCTGTGACCTCAGACAGCTGCTTTCCCAGACTGCCACCACAGTGTTTGTTGCTGCACTGGACCACAATCTCACCCCTCAAGTACTCTTCCTGGCAGCAATGCAAGCAGTGGCTAAACAAACCACCAGACACCCTTGCCCCAGCACTGCTTCTTCACAGAGCAATTGAGCAGATGCAGGCAGCTGCCTTCAAGCTATGCACTGTGGGACTCTTTGCTTTTTTGAATGAACTAACAGGAGCAAAGACTGAGGCTTGCTAGAGTGCCACACCAGACAGCAGAGGCTCTGCAATGCCTGCACTGGCTGTTGGTGCTTTCCACGGGGCAGCTTTTTCTCTGTATTGACATGCAAGGGGCCCTACAGCAGGATTTGGGAAGCAGGAGGTGGTAGAAAGCATCTTGATTGCAAAGCAGATCAGTGTCCATGCACAATTAACACATCTGCTAGGGCACAGTTTGAGCTGCAGTGGTAAGAAAGTTAATTGTTAATTAGTTTCCTACTGACATAATGATATGCATCTGTTTCCTTCTCATATGAAAGAAGTCAGTCATGTCCCTGCAGCTGTCATACAAAATGATGGCTCCATGCCTGTGGAGAAAGTGTATCCAAAGGGAGCTGGTATTCCAGCAGAGGAGTGTCCTGGGTTGTATAAAAAAAAGCCTAAGTTATTTTCATTGCTACAGCTATCCTCTGGAACCGAAAGGTCTCTGCCCTTCAGGAGATTACAATAAAATAATCACAGTGATCTTTTGAAGCTATGACCTAGCAAATACTGGTTTACATCCAAGAGGAGATGATTCACCTGCAGGTAACTGACAAAGCTTGAGGAGAAGGTTTGTCCCTGTCATCTGGGAAGGGGATAGAGCTGAGGGTGCTTACTGCACACTGTGATGCACCAGCTTCTTGCTGCTGAGCTGATGCCAGCAATAACTACTTCATCTCGAGCGTTGGGAGCTTCTCTTCAAGTGCTGCTCTCTGTAGTCCATGAGATACTCACTACAGCACAGGAAGCTTCACCTCAACATGAGGAAGAACTTCTTTACTGTAAGGGTGAGGGAGTACTGCAACAGGCTGCCCACAGAAGTTGCAGAGTCTCCTTTTCTGAAGGCTTCCAAGACCTGTCTAGATGTGTTCCTGCGGAACCTCCACTAGATTGTATGGTCCTGCTCTGGCAGGGGGTTGATGATCTATGGAGGTCCCTTCCAACCCCTAACATCTTGGGATTCTCTGATATCCCACCCTCCCCCTTCAGCAGTGCTACTGCAAGGCCAGGTAAAACAACACCTTGACACGAAAAGAAAAGAGATAAGATAAGTGAATCTTCAGCTATCTTTAGTACCCTTCTTTGCCTCTCACCTTTTGCTGCCTCACACACAGAAGCACAACTCCCCTGGTTGGAAATGCCCCACCTTGTGATAAAGCACTTTGCCACCCAGCCCCATACCTTAGCCATCCCTTTTAGGAGCCTCCTGATTTAAAAGATAAACAAAGCATTTCTGAGAAGTTCACCCAAGCAGCAGCTGAACTCTGTAAGCACTGAACTGTAGAGATAGTAACCCCCACCTGAGTGGCTGATAAACCAGCATTCTGTAATGGCAAGGTAGAACAGCAGCCAACAAGCAACAGCTGAAAACCACTTCTGTTGTGTAAAAGGCTTCTTGTAAAGCCCTTTGTCCCCCAGTGAGCACAGCAAGCTGCTGATGGAAGTGAACTTTGAGTTATACATTTCCAAGTTCTCCTGGTTCTAGCTGGAGCAGCCCTGCAGTTAGAAGGAGCTGGCACATGCTTCCCACCCACCCCATCCTGTCTTTGCATTTACCTGCCTGGCCAGATGCCTATGGGCAATGGTGGTGATGGAGTCTTAATGTATCTTAGACCAGTCTCTATGAATGAGTGGTGAGAAAAAGCTTCCAGAAGAGCCCACAACAGCTGTAACATTGGTTTATTGTCAGTTCTGCACCTACCTTTCAGTACACTAAAAAAAAAAAAAAACCACCCTGTTTAATAGTGACCCAAAAGCCTGGGTGATGACTTCTGAGGCTTCAGGCTTCTCTGGCAGCCCTAGTGCCTGAGGGCATCAGCCTCCATGGGCATGGCACAAAGGCAGAACCCAACAGAAAAGACTTGTGGCAGGGAACTGGGTTCTTTCAAGCCCACTGTCACCCCAAGGTTCAGGTCCTTGCATAAATATAGCAGCAGTGGCACCACAGTGCCAGTCAGAGGGCCAGGCTGTAACAGCAGCAGTGACCCTTGGTATTGCAGACAGTGGGTGAGGTACAGGGAGCAAATATGGCTTTAAGGGTTACAAGCAAATGCTGGGAAGGTGTCAGCAACCTTGGTGCCACTGTTGGAGGAGTTACCACTGAAAGAACATCACCACCTAAGTTAAAGGGCAGGCAGAAGTAAACAAAGTAAAAAACCTTCAGAGTAAAAGAAAAAAGAATCCAAGGCTCTCCACCTTCAGAAAGCAGGCATTGCCTGCATGCTAAAACCAAAATGCTCCCTTTTCCTGCCCTCCAAGGGAAACACTCCATCCAGGAACTCAACCCCAAGGTTGTCTCTGGCAGCCCTGAGCAAAGCATGTGAACCCGCAGCAGAAGACTTCTACTGGTTAACACTGAAAGGAGAAGTGAGAGGGGGGAGGGAGTGGAGAAGCCATCCCAAAGCAGAGCCCCTGGAAGGCTGAGCTGCTGCAGGGACAAAGCTGGGAGGCATTGCAGAAGATGAGACAGCAGCCTGTAACTGAGCACAGCAGACACCAGCCTTCGACCCTCTGGGTGAGCGGCACTGGAGGGCTTCAGCAGCCTGCTCAGTGGAGGAACTCTCCCTGAGTCCACAGAAAGGTGCCCAGCACTAAGGACAGCAGTGAGCAAAAACGCAGCAAGAAAGGAAAGCTCACTTCTGCAGGCTCATGGAAACCCCTGTGGCTGAGTTCTTCTGGATCCCTTGGTCCCACTGCTGGAGGAAGGAAGCCAGCCAAGGTGATGGATCAGCTCTCTGAGCTCTGCAGCTCCTGCCAGTCAGCCTCGCTCTCACACCTGACCCGTGTTTTGAAAAACTCCTTGATGAATCTCTGTGCTTCCTCCTTCACTGCAAGAGAGGAAGCATCACCTTTGAGGTTATACTTACAGCACCTGCCCCCTCTAGAGGCATCAATCCGTTTAGCATCCGAAGAACCCAAGCTCTGCGGTGCTCTCTCCCCAGCGGACAACTCACCACTCTTGCGGCCAGGGTTCTGCTCCTCAGCCAGGAGGTGAGACAGGTGCCGAGCAAAGCCCTTGAACAGATCCTGCGGGATTGAAAATCAACAAGGCCAAGTGTAAGGTCCTGCACCTGGGTAGGCACAGTCCCAAGCACAAATACAGGCTGGGTGGGGAATGGCTGGAGAGCAGCTCTGAGGAAAAGGACCCTGGAGTCTGGGTTGATGAAAAGTTCAACATGAGCCTGCAGTGTGAGTGCAGCCCAGACAGCAACCGAGTCCTAGGCTGCATCAAGAGAAGTGTGGGCAGCAGGGCAAGGGAGGGGATTCTGCCCCTTTACTCTGCTCTTGTCAGACCCCACCTGGAGTACTGTGTGCAGTTCTGGAGCCCTCAGCACAGGAAGGACATGGAAGTGTTGGAGTGGGTCCAGAGGAGGACCACAAAGATGTTCAGAGGGCTGCAGCAGCTCTCCTATGAGGACAGGCTGAGAGAGTTGGGGCTCTGCAGCCTGGAGAAGAGAAGGCTGCCAGGAGACCTTAGAGTAGCCTTCCAGTATCTGAAGGGGGCTACAGGAAGGCTGGGGAGGGACTATTGACAAGGGCTTGCAGTGCCAGGACAAGGCAACGGGTTTGAAGTGGCAGAGGGGAGATTGAAACTGGATGTTAGGAGGAAGTTGTTTGCAGTGAGGGTGGTGAGGCACTGGAACAGGTTGCCCAGGGAGGTTGTGGCTGCTCCCTCCCTGGAGGTGTTTAAGGCCAGGTTGGAGGAGGCCTTGAGTGCCCTGTGCTAGTGGGAGGTGTCCCTGCCTATGGCAGGGAGTTGGAACTGGCTGATCCTTGAGGTCCCTTCCAACCTTATTGTTCTATGATTGGGGAAGACAGAGCAGAAAGCACACATCAGTTACCTCACCAGGCTGTTTCCATGCTTGCCTTGCCCTCAACACAGGCTGGCTGCAGCACAAACCATTCCTAGGCTAGAGGAGTGTTGCAAACCTGCAAGCACCCCTGAGCACATGCACAGATGTGTCACCCAGAGAGCACAGAACGGGGCCTTGATCTGTGGCCACTCCACAGGTGGGAGCTCTGAAAACACGCCAGAGTTCAGTGTGACAACAGGAACAGTCACAAATTAGTGGCAGGACAAGAGGAAATGGCCTCAAGTAGCACCAGGGGGCACTTAGGCCAGACATGAGAAGAAACTTCTTCACTGAAAGGGTTCTCAAAGACTGGTTACAGGCTGCCCAGGGAGGTGTTTGAATTCCCATCTCTGGAGGTGCTTAAAAGAGACAGAGATGTGGTGGCTGAGGGACATGGTTTAGCACCAGACTTCACAGTATCACAGTATCACAGTATCGCAAGG
>VWZE01010259.1:540-62712 GCA_013396675.1 Eubucco bourcierii
CCCGAACACTATTGGATGCGCCGCCCGCCGGCGGCTTGATGGGACTTGCAGTCCCGCCGCACCGGCACCGGGGCGAGGCGAGGGCACCGGGGGACAACGGGGAACGGGGCAGCATCAAGGGATACCGCGCACTAGGGACATCAAGCGATGAGGCGTACCGGGGGACAGTGGGGGACGGGGAGTCATTATGGTGAATCCAGGCACTAGGGACATCAGGCGATACTGAACACCGGGGAAATGGGATGGAACCAAGGGACACCGTGCGCCAGGGACACTAGAGGATTAGACACACCGGGGACGCCAAGAAAGAGGCCTCTCTGGAGTAAACCGAGCACTAGAACACCAGTACTTGCAGTCCTGCCACACCAGCCAGCACCAATGAAGGCCGGGCGACATGGCACTGGGACTTGCTGTTTTGCTGCGCCGGTACCGGGACGCACCGGATACCAGGACCTGCAACATCGCTGAACTAGCACCAGGGTACACCAGGGTACGCGAGGCACTAGGGTTGCAGAAGTGGACAGAGGGAAGCCAGGAGACAGGGTGCAGCTAGCCTCAGGGCACATCGCGGGACACTGGGCGGCTCCTTGCTGCTGTAGCGTGCACGTGCTTGCAGGGTGCAGCGAGAAGCACACGGTATGAAGTCACACCAGAGGACACAGAGCTACAAAGTGCACTGGGCACCAAAGCAACACCCACAGAACGAAAGATCTGGACAGAAGTCCAGGGGAGAAGGAACTGATGTGAGAAACGTTGAGTGTCAAGTGTGCCAGCCCATGCTTTGAGGTGACGCAGCAACAGATGTGCCCACCAGTGTCTTGCCCTGAGCTCGAGCAGGCTAAGACAGCCGGGGAGAAGGACTTGGAGGAGGGTAAGTCAGAGTGTGTGCCAGCTGTGAGTCCATGGCCACGGAGTGCTCCTGCTGAGGGAGCTGAAACTGTCATCTTGTCACTGTCCCATGCTCTGGCACAGAGCAGAACTAACCTGAGTACTCCCTTGTCCCAGCATCTGAGTGAACAGGAGGCAGTCTTCCCAAGGTGCAGAAGGGTACCCGTGGCTGGGAAGGGCTGTCTGTGAGGAAGAGTCTGTAGCATGCTTCCAACTCAAGTGTTCCAGTGCCACTGAGGACAGCCTTGGCATACCTCGCTGCCAGCATCTGTCCTGCTTGTTTCTGGGCAGGGAGCTGTGCTGGGCTAGGAAGAACCTGAGCTGTGTCACCCACAGGAATCGCTGGCTGCTTTCCATCTTGAGGACAGCACAGGACATGGAACTGTGGTTGAGAAAGATCTTTAAGATTATCACATCCAGCCATTATTGAACTTCCCCAAGTCTGGTGCTAAACTGTGTCCCTCAGCATCACAACTCTGCATCTTTTAAACAGCTCCAGGATAGGGATTGAACGACCTCCCTGGAGAGCCTGTTCCAGTTCCTGATAACCCTTCCAGTAAAGAAGTTTCTTCTAATATCCAATTTAAACTTCCCTTGGTGCAACTTGAGGCCATTTCCCTTCATCCTGTGACATTACTAGGAAGAAGTAACCAGCACCCACTTTGTCACAACCTCCTTTCATGCAGCTGTAGAGAGACATCCTTGTACCAAAAAAGGTGCTGTGGCTTCAGTAACAGGATAGGAGACATGGTGCCCAAAGGCAACTTACCAGGCACCAGGAGGTTCCAGAGAATAGCAGGCAGTGGAGGCAAGTGGAGTTCAGCAAGTTTAATGAGCGCAGAACAAATCCCAACATCCCCGACCCCCAGCCTCAGTGCCCAGCCCAACCCACACCCTCTGGGGCTGGTGCCCCACAACACCCTAGTCCACTTCTTCCATGCTGCTGTAGGAGGGGGCCGGGCGCTCGGCGGGGCTGGCGAAGCGCTCGGAGAGGCCTTCTGCGGCCAGCGCTGGGGCTCCTTCAGGGGCCAGGCCAGATCCGAACGGCACGGGGGGCAGACCCTGCAAGCAGAAGGCAGGTGTGAGAGGGGGAGCAGGGGTGCAAGAGGGAAACCAGCATCCTGCCCACCCATCTTTTTGTGACCAAGGGGCCATGGGATTCTTGCAGGGACATAGCCCCTTGGCACAGAGAACCCTGGCAGCATGTGTACTTCAACGGTCTGGAGAGCAGCAGCTGGTGCCAGCCCCATCAACAAGGCAGGGGGAAGGCAGTATGCCAGGGACTCCAGTGGCAGCATACTCATCCAAACTTTGGTCCTGCCACCTCTCCAGAGCCTGGCACTCATGCCTATAGAGCTGCTGTGGGCAGGGCCTCTCTGAGCAGAGCCCCTCAACCCAGAATGGGCACCAGCCATTTGGGTGGCAGGAGTGAGCCACAGGTAGCCTGCCGGTGCCTGTCAGGGTCTAAGGAACAGCACAGGACCAGAGGGAATTTCCAGGGCCCACAGAGCCTAGCCTGGGCATCACTGCTGGCCACCCACCTTGGGGGAAGCTGAGCAGGCAAGGTGCAGGTAGCAGCTTGTGGGCCTCAACCCAGGTCATCAGTGCCAGCCAGAGCAGAGGTCACCCCACCAGCACTGGGCACTGAGTCAGCCTCACGAGGGTAGTGCCGTGGGTGAGTGGGGGAAGCTGCCGAGCCCCAGGGCTGCAGACAATGAGGTGACTGTTCCAGGACTGGCACCTCATGACTGCAGCACAACCCTGCTGGGTTCCCCAGCTGGGATGCACTTGTTGAGGAAGACACTGTGACATGTGTGGGAAACTAAGGTGAGGCAGCCCTGGGCTCCTTGCTCCCCAGCTCAAACCCCAGCCAGAAACACAGGTGAGCCTCTTCCCTGCCAAGCATCCTTCCTGAACCAGCCAAGGACATCGAGGGTGGGAAAGCGACGGAGATAGAAAAGGAAGTCACAGGGTTCTGAAGTCATTTCTCACACCCAAACACGTCAGCACAGCCTGAGCCACACTCAGCCAAGGGCAACACGTCTCAATGTCAGACATCACTACAGCTATAGCCTATGCCCCAGCCCCTGGGGATGGCACACTGCCAGACCTGCTGCACGTGCCCTGCTGGGGGTGCCGCCCTGTGGCATACCCCATGGTACAGGCAGGGAGAGATGTCCAGAGTCTGCTGCCACACAGGGTGTGCCAGGCACCTGACGGAGCTCAGGGCATAGTTCCCATGCTAGTCCCCGTGCAACTGGGACAGTCACTGCAGGCACAGGAAGGTAACCAGCCCTTGCACCCTGCCTGGGGGGTCCCATCACACAGGACAGTGATGCTGCATCTCTTTGGAAAACCTGGCTTTATTAACACACTAAGGTCCTGACTGCACTCCATTACCCCACAGGCAGCCCATTCTCTTGCAAACAAGGTGCTGTGCCATCCTCTCCTGGCAGAGACTTAGCTCTCCAAGACACAGCCAGCTGGGGTTGAGTGGGAACAGCCCACGCTCCCCATGGCACCAGGAGCTGGCAAGAGTCAGCAGCCCACAGAGGCAGGTGCTCCCCATGGGCACGCCAGGCTCCCAAGGGAGGAGAGGAGCTGTGGTGGGTCTCAGCCCCTGGCTGAGGAGGGAAACACACAAGCCCTTGGTGACAAGCCTGTTTGTCCTCAGTCTGCAGGTGCTGGCACCAGGAGGCTTAGTGGGAGGCTGGCAGGAGGGACTTGACTGGCCCGGTCCAGGAGCTGCAGGTTGTGCCAGCTCTGGGGAGTACAAGGCTCCTACAGCAGCATAGCTAGGAGAGGTGACCAGACCAGGAACCGTGTCAGGGCATCCTGCCCTTACTGCAGCCTCCTGGCAGGTTTCCTCCTCTTTCCTGGGAGTGAAACAGAGGCAACTGATGTTCCTGGGTGGCTCCCAGGCCCTGGTCCCATTGCAGCAGAAACATCACTTCCTAAGCAGCAGTTAGCCATGAGGTCTGTCCTGCTCCCACTGGGCTGCAAGGATGAAGGAAGGGCAGAAGGGGCTCCTGGTTCTGGGCTGTGCCTTGGCAAGGCAGTGAACTGGCCAAGCAGCTCTGCCAGCTGGCATGGGAGATGCTGGAGCAGACAAGCAGGAGCCGACGGCCCCATGCTTCCCTTGGCGAGTCCTTCCTGGCAGTTTCTGTCTTGCCGCCTGTTGTCTTCATTGCGTAGTGTCCGAGGACGGCGCGTGCCTCGGCAGCCCTGCTCCTGCAGCTGGCTGTATGCCCGTGCCTATCTCCAACGGGTCTGGTAAATGAGTGGATAGAAGACATTTAGGAAGAGAGCCACAATTGCAGCTGTAGTGGCCAGGACAAAGTATCTGATGCAGCCTTCGTCTGGGTGCTGTGGGGTGCCTGGACTCCGCTTCTGGCCATGGGGCCTCCAGGAATTTCTTGCAAGCCTTTGAGGTGCCTCGAGTTGCAGCTCTTGTTCTTCAGCCTCCAGTTCCTGCCAGATCAGAGAAGCCTGCGATGTGGAAACCTGCGTCAGCACTTGGAGAACACAATGGGCAACACCCCTTGCCATCCCCTGGGGCGGGCAGCTGCCTGTGTGCCCAGCCCCATGCCCAGCCAGCCCGCCTCCCCATGCAGCACCGTCACGGTCACGCCCTCCCTCGCTACTCTTCAGGGTCTCCGGTGCGCCGGGCGCAGCCGGATGGCTCAACAGGAGGGACCGTGGACAGCTGCCAGACAAGGTCTTCACAGGGCCGCAGAGAGTGGAGTAGGTAACTGGACTGCAGTGGAGACGATGCACTCGCATTCGTGGGTCCAGGTGGCAAGGGGGCAGGCATAAGCCAATCACAGCCCAGCTTCTGTGATCCCAACAGGATCCTTCAGATGATAGCCAATCCAGAGCAGCTGGGGTGGCAGGAGCAGGAGGCACGGTCACAGCACAGCCAGTCAAAGCTCTGCTTTGGTGGGTGGGTATGCTCCGACAGCCAATCATAGCCCAGCTTCCAGGAGGATTATTGGCAGGCAGCCAATCACAGCCCAGCCTTTCACTGTACCGGTGATCATGCAGAGCAGCCAAGCTGGGTGCAGGTCTCCAGAGGGCACCCAGTGCCTGGGAGGGTGCAGGTGGTCCAAGGCACCTGGGGACTCGATGAACCCCAGACGGATCCAATGCGCCCCACCGCTGCGAGCATCCATTGCTGCCAGGGGTCTGATAAGCCTTGATGCCATGAGGGGATCCGACAGACCCTGGTGCTCTGGGGTGTACAGCAAACCTCGGTGCTCCTGATGGCTTACACCACTGGCACGGAATGAGCAGCACAGCCTTCTTGTTGGCCAGGCCACACCCAGGCAAATGGGACTGCTTCAGGATACGCACAGCCCACTTGGACAAGAATGGCCCAGGCAGACAGACTCCAATGTGCCAGACTCACCCTAGAGGTAGGCAAGCTCCTCTCCCCAGCTGAGAGGGCAGAGCCAGGATGCCAAACTAGCACTGGGCCGAGGGCTGTGCAAGCCAGATAGGCCCCATAGGACACACACACGCAGCTCTTGGGCCTTTGTGCCAAACATTCACCCAGAGATCAGCCCAATCATTCCTGGATAGTGCTCTCCAAAAGCACCTGGCCAGCTGACCTCTCAGGTGGCCCAGCAGCACAGTTCATACCGGCAGGTTTCTCTTCAGTACCTTGGAGAAGCTGACAAACCTCTGGCTCAGTGCTGGCATTTGCCTTTTTTGCACCTAGTTCAGCCCCAAGCTGGGCCCCAGCAGACAGTGGCCCCCACCCCGCCTCAAGAGCGGCTGCAGAGAGCAGGTTCTCACTGCTCCCCAGCACAGGCAGTTCCTATTGCACTGCTCACAGCCTTCCTCCAGTGCAGGCCCTGGCAAAGCTGGGCCCCTCCTGCCTCTGATGCCCTCCCAGTCTAACAACACGAACCAGATCTTCTGTGGTCCCTCAGGGCAGGAACCACCCCAACCTCACAGCAAGAACAGGGCAAGACAGGTCCCAACATCTGGCTACTGTAAGCTGTTTGGTATCAAAGAGGGGCAGGCACCATGCCACAGCTGCACCAGACTCCACAGCTGCTGGCAGAGGCAGAACAGCCCCCGTGCATGGGCATCTGGGCACATTTCAAGGTTTTCTGGTTCCAATGGTGCCGAAAAGGATGTGAGTTCTCACCTGGCTGGCAGTGGCTTCGGCAGAGGGGGTGCGCTCGGCTCGGTGGTCTGGGGGGTGCCCTGGCAGGGGTCTCTCCACAGGAGAGTTCCTCCGGCGGTAGAAGAGGACATAAGCGTATCTAGTTACCACCTGGCTTTCGTCCACAGTGGTGACTGTGCTGTCGTCAAAGAGCCGCCAGCCTGTGAAGAGAGCAGGGTTAAGCAAGCAGACAGGCCACATGGTAGGAGAGGGGGATGGCAAGGCCAGCAGATCCTCACCCACGTCACTCCGCTGGCTGTTCTTGTCACTGGGCAGGCGGGCATATGCTGTGTAGTGTCCTCCAATCATGCCCCCGTAGTGGTTGATCACAGCATATAGGTCATACATGGGAAGCTGCTGCTCACCCTTACGGCCGATGCAGAACTTGCTCAGGTCCAGGTTCCTGTGGAGAGACATGGGGACAATGGTCAACACTGGGCAGGGAGAGGACAGGCTACAGTGCAGCACAGGTGGTGTGAACCCAGGCACTTCATCCTCCAAGCTCTCACCGGACAGGGAAGTCTACCATGTCATTGATCTTGTCTCTCCAAATGAAGCTACGGAAGGAGAAGCGCTTGAGCTGGATGATGAGAACATTGGGCAGCCGCCACAGCATCAGCTGCTTGGAGGCCTCACGGTGCTGCTTGCACTTGGGACAGTACCTGGGGGAAGAGCAGGCTTGTTACCGCCATGGGGAGACCCTCGTAGTTTGCAGCCCAGCCCATTGGTCCCACACACGTGCAGCTGGCAGAGGCGATGTGGGAGGTCTCAGCTTCTCCTGCCTGGGCCAGGCCAGCACAATCCTGCAAAGTGCTGGGATTGCTCCCTGATGGCTTATGGCCTCCCTCCCCAGTGCACTGGGAAGAAACAGCATGCAGGCCTGGGAAGCTCCCTCATTGTTGCCTGGACCCATAGGTTGGAATCCACCCTGCCACCTTCCTCACCACGCTTCCTCTGGGGCCAGGACTTCAGGCTTGGTGAAGAGATTGAGGCACTGCTCCAGAGTGAAGTGGCCAGCCCGGGCTGCTTCGCTGGCTGAGCCTGGGTCCTCCACACACTCCAGTTCCTTGGACTCCACCAACACAAATTCCTTGAGGCGCTCATTGTTCTTCCATACGAGGGCGAGGGAGCAGTCATCTGTCAGCTCCAGGGGCGTGTCACCTGCAAAAGGGTGCACACGTCACACACTTGCTCCACCAGGTTGGGCCAGGCCCCCTTGCTAGAGCTAGGAGGAGTCTTTCGCATCCTGGCTTGATAGAGCTTGATCATGCAATGCTGTCAAGAACGGACAAGTGCCACATGGCCAGGATCACCCGCCTAGGGCAGCAGAGCACTCCAATCGTTGAGGGGTGAAGTTGGCACAGCCCCCCTCAGTAACACCTACACAATCAGCACTGGATGCAGGCATCCTGTTCAGACAAGAGGTGATCCAGAGATCACAGGCCCTCTGTGGATAAAGGAGGTTGAAGGGAATTGGTTTGTTTGCTGAGAAGAGCAGGAACATCATAACCCAGAAGAGGTTCTGGACGGCAACTCAGCTGTCTCATGTCGGATGTAGCTTCCACTGCCCAGCCTGGGGCCACGATCACATCTGGGTTCACATTGTGCCAGGTAGCCTTGACAGCCTGGCCAGAGGCCACACAAGATGAAGATGGTGCTCTCCAGGGCTCTGGTCTCACCTTTATCTTCCAGCTTGTGCTCCCGGCTGGTACCATCAATCTTGTTGATGTAGAACTGTGTGGTGCGGGCACTCAGCGAGTCTGGAGTGTGTTGGTACCCAGGGATGGCAGCTGTGGACAGGCAGGGACAGATTTGTGGTAGCACTGCCTGTCTGCCCTGCGTAGGGGCCAAGAATTTGCAGTGCCCCCACCCCCACCTCACATGCTAGGGCCTTGCAGGGACACAACCACGTGCCCCGTGTCCTTGATTATTTTTAGCAGGCGCCTGCCCCTGGCAAGCTGTGCTCCTCTGCCTGCCTTGCCCCTTCGCTGCACATTGCTGCCATCCTGAGACAAGTGTCTGGAAACGTGACAGGCAAGCAGCCGAGCGAGAGGCTGCTGCTCTCGTGCAGCTGACTCAGAGCAAGAGAAACGAAGTGCTCGCAGCTCTGAGGGGCTGAACACTCCCACAAGATTCAGAGGCTTCTGCCAGTCCCTGCCTTTTCACTCCTCCCCACAACACCCCAGCCTCTTTCCTCATCAGGCCTCTGCTCTGCCCCACAAGCCCTGCCGGGGCAAGGCAGAGCGTGGGCTGGCAGGAATTTCAGGTGGGGCAGTACTGCTAAAACACAGCTCCCAAGGCCTCATTTATGTCCCCAGCCCAAGCTCTCAAGGGTGGAACAGATGTTGTGACGGAGGGTCACCTCAACGAAGAATTGCTCCTGTTTTCTCTCAGGCTGCCCACGCTCCTAGCACAGATATGGCTGGCACCACAGCATCTCTTACCTTCTGGCTTGAGGGTTCTCTCATAGGACGGCTCCTTCTCACAACAACTGTTGTCCTGTGAATCCACATGCTCAGAGAAGCCTGAATCCAAGCTCAGCAGGGAACTCCGGGTTGCCAAGACCTTGCTCCGGACAGTGCTGGTGTCACCCATCTCAGTATGCAGCTCAGGAACAGCTGGAGACAGTGGGGGTTCCTGCAGGAGGTTGGATGCCTTGTCTCCATCACCCAGCTCAGGGGCAGAGGTGGCTGCTGCACAGCTGCTCTTGGTCAGCGGTTCTAGTTTGTCTAGCAGAGGCTGCAGCCCCTGCTCTGGTGACATCCTGCCCAGCTGGAATGGAGGCTGGAACACGCTGACCGAGTACCTGAGGAAGAAGGTTGCAGTCAGAGCTGGCTAGGCACAGGGATGAGCTCCGCTCTGAGGCAGAATCACTCTCCTTCCCTGGACTCTTACCTTGCGTAGCCCTCCAGCAGCTGGGCCAGGCGGGCATAAGTGAGGCGGGACTCTGGCACACTAATGATGAAGGGGAAACCGATGTTCTCCGGGTGGCACAAAACCTTGTGGTCCGGCCAGTGTGTTTTCTGACAAGCCCTGCAACATATACAGCTCCTGCTAAACTGGGCATCCAACATCAACGTGGCAGGCCCAGAGGGGTAGACTGAGGGATGAAGGGAGCAAGATAAATCAGACTGGCTCCCTCCCAAAGGTCAGGCCCATCCCAACTGCTCCCAGCCCTTCAGACAGAAAAGCCCCCCCCCGCTAGGTAGCAAACCAACTTACACGTTGCAGTAACCAACTCGATAGCATCTCGTGCAGCGCCTGAGTTTCTCATCTTCTGGCAGCTGCTTCTTCTGGCAGGCTGCACACTTGGCAACAGGGCCACTGGGCACCTGTGGACGCTGAAGGGAAAAAAAGGACTCACTGGGTGAAGAAGGGCACCCAGGCAGGACCAGGCAGTCTTGGTGGGCATCTGTGCCTGTGCTCAGCACAGCCAGTCACCCTTGGACACAGATCTCCTCATCCTGCTCAGCCCCACTTGCAGGTTTAGCATCCCTGCATGCCTTCCACTAGTTTCAATATTCCCTCTTACCTGCTGAACTTGCAGCACCACCACTCGCTCCTTGGCCAGTTCTGGGGACAGCACCTCAAAGCACAGCAGCAGGTCCGTGGGAGAGACTCCGTCCAGTGAGCTGGATGGCAGGAATGTGCGCTGGAAGCGATTTTTGGTCACCTGCCAGGAAAAGAATGAAGCAGGGCTGTGTGAGAGGGGTGCCCCAAGCTTCCTCTCCTCAGAAACCCACAGACCTCAGCCTCACAGTGAGCTGTGGGGGACAGTAGCACCACAGGGATGCTGTGTGCACTTCACCACCCCGAAAGGGAAGGACGGACTTCCCTTGTCGTACTGTGGTGGCACAGCTCTCCTGGACAAGGAGCTGTCCTGCAGCACTCTGTGCCAAACAGTGGCACCCACAGACATGTTGGATAGAGTCAAATGATTGTTGGTGGCCTTATTCCCTGCAGAGTAGCCTATGTCTTGCTCCCCAGGTCAAACATACTCACCTCTGCCAGGCGCAGGTTCTCTGGTTTCACCCGCACACTGTGAGCAACTGAGTCAAGCACCTCCATGGCACTGGAGTTCTCCTTGCTGATACTCACGAGGAACTGCCACCAAGGAAGTGCCTGTCAGTCACACTGCACCAAAGCATGCAGCCCTTTACTTAACACAAGGCCCAGCCTGGCACATGACCGGTTGCCTGGGGCACCTCCAGATGCCCTGCCAGGTTCCTTCCCAAGAATAGGTGGTGTCCTCTACCTTGATGGGTTTCTTGTGTGGTTCCTTTGCAAAGTAGTAGACAGTCAGAACCTTCTGCTTCTGAGGGAGGGGCACAGGTAGGTACAAGAAGGGGTCAAAGGTGATGGACACCTGCAGATGAGAGAACACACTCAGCTGCAGGAAGTGCTTCTGGCTGAGATCAGCAGGGCAGCAGCCCCAGTGGACACAAAATCCAGCTCTACCCTGTGGCCTGTGCTCTCTGAAGGTCAAGAACCTACTGATGTGCAGTTAGGACTAGGATAGAGCCTCCAGGACTGACCCTACCTTGGAACATACTGGGCACACCAGCTTGGATTTGTACTGGCCCTGGAAAAGGTCCACAATAAAAGAGTCATTCCTCATCTTGTGTCGCTGCCAGGCCTCCTCAGCTACCACCTGTGGGGAGAAAGCACTCAGCACTACACTAAACCACCCAAGCCATGGCTGCCTTCCCAGTGGCTTTGAGGAGGGACATCCTCACCTCGTCAGGTCTCCCATCCGAGTCAACGGTCTCTGTGTAGGGTTTGTTCTGAATCCGGTTGAGGTCTTCATGCAGGCCATCAAGCAGGAAGGCCATGAACTCCTGAGCATCATGCTGGGCATAGCCAGTGAACTGGCTGGCCTTGCTGGCCACAATTGCCTGGCAGAAGGGCAGCAGTCAGGGCTGGCCAGCAGCCCCTTCTGTCACATGCACAAACCCTGGTCACACCCACCCACACCCGCCCCATTCTCCTTGGCAGTAGCAGGACAAACAGGTGCTCACAAAGGACCTTCACTGTCAGTGCTGGGGACCCACAGTGGTTCCTGTAGTCCTACCTTCAGTTTAGAGGGTTGGAAGGCATGATGAGTGCCCTTCCACAGTGCTCGCAGCAGCATGGCAAAGCCAATGGCCAAGCGTCCTCCTGTCCCCAAAGGGTTGTTGTAGTTGATTTCTGACTCAAAGGAGTGATCTGTAAGAGACACAGGAGAGTGAGGGTCGCTGCTGGCTGCACCACCCACGTGCCAGGGCTTTGCTGGGCTCCTGGCCTGGGCTCACCATGGAAGTAGTCACGTAGCTCTCGGGTGTTGGACAGGGACTGGATGACACTGTTCATGAAGCAAGTGTTGCCCAAGTTCACCAGCCCCGTGAAGCCAGGCAGGCAGACCTTCTTCTTCTCATCTTCATCCTCATCATCTTCCACACTCTCAGAGCTCACCGGGCTGTGTGTCATCGGTGGCACCATGCATGTTGGTTTGGGCTGGCAAAGCAGAGGCAGGTGTGAGGGTGCTGCCTTTGGCAGGGAGTCTCTCTGGGAACACCAGGGTTGCTCAAAAGCCCTAAGCATGGCTCAGACAGGCTGGAGCCATCACACCATCTCCCACCAGGACTGGGGTAGACAGAGCTACTGTTGCCCACAGTCCTGCCAGCTACAACTAAGGAGTGCTGCTTCATCCTCCAGGACAGTTTGCCAGTCCTCAAAGTAAGGAGGAGTCCTACAAGAGCAACAAGTGGGCCCCATCTTCCCCTCACCCAGGTCAAATTCTGGGCATCATCAACTCACCGAGGGGATGTGTGGCTCTTGTTTCACTGCCACGTGCTCTGGGGCTGTACGGGCTGCCACACCATCCAGACCCCCATCTTCTACACGTGGTTTCTCTTTGTCATTAGCACGGGCCTCTTCCTTGCTGGACAGGGGGTGCTGGTTACTGCCCGGAGGGTTCTTGTCCAGAGGGGTAGGGCCTGTAGGCATGGCAACCTTTGCACCACCCACTGCACCTTAAAAAGGGGGAAGGGTGGGCCTGTGGTTAGCAGCACCCCACACTGTGGGTGAGGCTGAGCCACTCAAGTCCATGCACACACACAGTCTCTCTCCTACCCCTCTCCTTCCCCATGAGCAAGAGGAACAGCAACGCCCTTCTCCCTAGCACTTGGCTCGCCCTTTCCCACAATCCTCCTGCCTGCATCCACTCAGTCCCTTTCCTTCCCCACAACTCCAGCAGCATACAGAAGCTGCTAGCAGCGAGGAAGGCCCATGCCCCATGAGGATATGGCAGGCAGGCAAGACATGAAGGCAGGGTGCAGACCTCGTGTGGCTGGAGCCTCCAGCCCACCCCAGCGCTGGCTCTGGCGTTTCTTCAGGCAGACATCTATGCGAGACACCGTGAAGTTGTACGTGCACCGGTCTGGCTCAATAAGATTCCTGCAAGACATACAGCAAGTCAGGGATGCCCCAGACTCACCAGCAGCCTCGGACACACCAAAGCCTTTGCTAGGTAGGGCCACAGCCTTCAGCTAATAGGGACCCAGCTAGCACTGATCCACTTGGTAAAGCAGAACAGAAACCCTTGAGTCTCGCTACACTGAACACGCAGATCCCCTTCCACTCTGCTTGGCTCCCCATGCCTCCTCCTGCTGGACATCCTGCCCAAAGTACACAGAAACTGGTCTGGCTCCATCTCCAAAAACCTTTGGAAGAGGTTGGGGGCAAACTATGGGCAAGAAGACATCAGAACTTCCTTTCCTGCAAACCACCACAGAAAACCAAGGCAGCCCAGACTTGGGATATTAATGCAGCACAAGGTAGACCTTCAGATGCGGGAATAAGCATTCCCTACACAGATCCTTCAGCCTGGACTAGCTCCTGTGGCCCCATGTGGGTTAGTAGGATTGAGAGTTGTACCTGAGCTTCACCTGCCACCGGAACACTGTGTGGGGCCCACAGCCAGGATGGAGGCGAAGGAAGTTTGTATCACTACAAAGAAATTGGGAGCAATTGAGAAGTGAACAAATGAGTAGCCCAGTCACAGCCAGAAACTCTGCAGCAGCCTGGCACTGTCCTGAGGCAAGCCAGTACCTTGTTTGGAACATCAGCGTGAAGTCTTGCTCCCGGAACAACACCCTGGACATCTCCTTGTGGATCTCTTTCACGTAGACATGCACCACCACCAGGTCATTACCCTTCTCATAGGAGTCATTCTTGACAAAGCTCAAGCTCACAAAAGGCTCTGGCTCTGATTGAGAAAACCCACAGAGACAGATATTACCTCCCTTGTATGCTGAGGCAGTGCTACAGGTTGACCCAGGAGAGGTCCTGAGCAGATGAACGTTCCTGACCTGGTCAGCCCCTTATCTGCAGCCACTCACCATCAGCTGCTGCTTCCAGAGCCACATCATCCTTGGACCAGTCCCTTTTCTCACCATCTCTGCCCAGGGGAGGGGTGGCTACTGGGACAGCCTTAGAGTTCTCTCCCAGGATGGGCATGCAGTCTCGGCCCCGCGAGGCCTCAGCAGGGCTGCCTGGCTGCAGGGCTCTCTTCTCCACACAGGTAGCAACACGGTGGGGTAACACCTCTGTGGTAGCCGTGAGAGGTGGCATCTCCACAGGAACAGTTTCTTTGGCCAAAACCACAGCCTTTCAAGACAGAGGGATACAGTGAAAAACAGTCACCATCAGCCTTGAGCTGCCCTCACAGTGACTCCTGCCAGCCAGGAAAGCACAGCTCCATGCTGCCTGCCACCTGCTGCCCCCAACAAAGCCAATGCTCAGCTTGGCCCCATTAGCACCACAGCCCAGTGATCACGAAGTTTCTCACTTTGCTCTCTCCTCCACCACAGCCAGGCTGATGCCAGCCCTCACCACCACCCATGAGACCCTAGAGCCCATCTCATCGTGAGGGCTGGGTGCCTGTGCAAACAGCATGCCCTGCACAGGAGGTGACCTGTTCAGCCAGGTCCTCAGGTACCTTGTCCAGTGGCGGTGTGAGGTCTGTGAGGGCTGTGGGCGCATCAACCTGGTTGGCTCTGCCATTGCGGCGGCTGCCTGCCCTCCCACCGTGCCCTCTGCTGGGCTCCACACTCCCAGTGATTCTGGCATTTGTCTCTTCTTCAGTGGGAGCCACTTTGAGGTATACTGCCCGCTTGGCGCTGGGGCCACTCTGTGTTCCTGGGCTGGCTGGGCTCTTCCCTCCCAGGGCTTCATTTCTTCCTGGAGTGCGCTTTGGATTGGAGGGCTCCCGTCGGGATCTGGTCAGTTCTGTGCCTTCAGCCTTTGGCTCTTCAGAGGTCAGCTCTGCAGAAGCAGCCTTCTCCTTTCCATTCTCCCAGCACATGGTTCCTTTGGCTGGCTCTTTGGATCCATCTTTCCTTTTCTTCTGTGAAAAGCAGTGCAGGACAGTGACAAAGAATCCAGGTAGCAGTACCTCTCATGCTCTCCACCACCCCCCTACCCTCCCTTCCCAGAGCATGCTGGGATTCTACTCCAGAACCTGGAAGCTATGTTATAGGCAGAAACTGGGGTACAATGACACCCCACTCCCTCAGACAGGCAGCTGGTTCACTGCCCTTATGCAACACGTGGACACAAGATATCCCCCACAATGCTTCCTGGATGGTTCAAGAACAGGGAGTGAAACCCTCAGCCCAGCTCCCCATGGCTCTGTAAGCTCCATGAAAAGGCAGACATCCCCCCTTCCTCACCAGAAGCGAAGACCAGTTATGGAGTGGGATCTTCTTCTGAAGCACAAGCTGTAGAAAATTGCCCTTCTTGGGCTGGACTTTGCTGCAGGAGCCCTCAATCTCCTCATAGAACTGACAGCTCCACTGGCGCCCATCTGCAAGCAGAGGGGGACCAGCACCTTAGGCAGTGCTCCAATTATCTGTCATCTAACCCACAGCCACCTTTCACCTGACCAAAGGATCAAGGAACACTCATCCAGAGCGAAGAAGAATGCAGACAGGCTGCCACCATACCCCAGGAGCCTTCAGAGCTTCAGCCAGTTTCTTTGGATTTGCACTGTACATCTGGCTGCCCTCCTTCCCAGAGGGAAGCACCTGGGCTTCCCATTTATCAGGGGCAGAGCCCATTTTCCAAAGGATACCCAGGGCCTACTCAGTCATTCCAGCAAGCAGTGGACAGAGATGCACCAGTGCAGCAGCAGGCACTCATTCCTTTGGTGCAGAGACCAGCTCCTGACCCCAGCTCTAGACTCTTATTTTACACTGTTCTCCTGTCGGCCCTGTCTGCTAGCTGAAGCTGTGCCAATTTACAGTAGAGCACTGCCTTGGAAGGAAAAATTCTATGCCAGCCTGGATCAGTCCCATGTGTACCCACCCAGAGTTGTGTCAAGCCCCTCTGGAGAAACAGCTACAGCAGTTGCTCCATTCCCCATACCTGGTAGTTTGATCAGACAGTCCGTGTCAGTGAAAGAAGCTTCCACATCCTCTACCTTCAGAGTTTCACTGCCCAAGTTCAGCTTGACAATGATCTCATCAGCATTCTGTTTCCAGTCCAGCAGCAGCTCTAGGAAGAGCAAGGGAAGGGTCACCCACTCACTGGGGCGTGAGCCCTCACCACCTCCTCCTTGGCTGGGGATCAGGAGGCTGAATGCACACTTGGTGTGAAGAAACCAACATAGGCAACACAGATCATGCCAATTAAAAGGGACAGTTGCAACCTACTCTCATAGTGCAGGCCACAAACAAGAGCACATATTAAAGAAGGGCAAGTGAATCCCGAGGGGAGTCCAAGAGATCAGAAAAGCAGTCCTGCTCTTAGCCCCATCATGTGCAGCAGCAGTGGCTGGGAAGAAGAGGTGGCTCCTGGCAACTACAAAGTAATGGCCTCTTTCCCAGGGAATGAGGAAGCCACACAATTACTCAGGGGGTGACTCAAGGGGACCACAAACAGAAATTGCCACTTTGCCTTTGCATATGTGAATCAAGCAACCCAGCTGTAATCACCACAACACTGTACTCCTGCCAGGTGAGACCTGCTAACACAGTTGGGGTGCAGGCAGGTCACCAGCCACACAGGTGCCAGGGAGAAAACGGTGCAGCAGTCTCACACTGCTGCAGGCAGAGCCTCCATCAGGTGCCTGCCAGGTTCCAGGTCTGGCCCTGTGCTGTCCTGACATCTTTGAGGCAAAAAGGTGATTTCAGTCACCTTGAATTTAGTCAGGTTTGTTCCATCATTTCTGGTGCAAGGATGCCCTATCCTGTCCTCAAAGCAGGCCTGCACCAAGGCAGAAACCAGCCAATGGTGACCACTGAGTGACACAGTGCAGGGTCTTCCTGAAGTTTAAACTGGATATTAGAAGAAACTTCTTTACTGGAAGGGTTATCAGGCACTGGAACAGGCTCTCCAGGGAGGTCGTTCAATCCCTATCCTAGAGCTGTTTAAAAGATGCAGAGTTGTGATGCTGAGGGACACAGTTTAGCACCAGACTTGGGGAAGTTCAATAATGGCTGGATGTGATAATCCTAAAGATCTTTCTCAACCACAGTTCCATGTCCTGTGCTGTCCTCAAGATGGAAAGCAGCCAGCGGTTCCTGTGGGTGACACAGCTCAGGTTCTTCCTAGCCCAGCACAGCTCCCTGCCCAGAAACAAGCAGGACAGATGCTGGCAGCGAGGTATGCCAAGGCTGTCCTCAGTGGCACTGGAACACTTGAGTTGGAAGCATGCTACAGACTCTTCCTCACAGACAGCCCTTCCCAGCCACGGGTACCCTTCTGCACCTTGGGAAGACTGCCTCCTGTTCACTCAGATGCTGGGACAAGGGAGTACTCAGGTTAGTTCTGCTCTGTGCCAGAGCATGGGACAGTGACAAGATGACAGTTTCAGCTCCCTCAGCAGGAGCACTCCGTGGCCATGGACTCACAGCTGGCACACACTCTGACTTACCCTCCTCCAAGTCCTTCTCCCGGGTAGTCTTAGCCTGCTCAAGCTCAGGGCAAGACACTGGTGGGCAGAGAAGGAGAGTGTGGGCAGGTCTGTTGCTGCATCACCTCAAAGCATGGGCTGGCACACTGACACTCAAACATTTCCCACACCACTTCCTTCTGCCCTGGACTTCTGTCCAGATCTTTCATTCTACACATGCTACTCATTTCCCTCCACTGCTTCCTCACACTTCTGCCTTCCTCAGAGCCCTGCATGAAGCATCACAGCAAGTCAGTTCCCACGACGGTTTCTCCGGGCCACAGTACCACATCCCAGTCTAATAGGCACTACAGTGGAAGCAGTACAACATTACTGTACAGCACAGGCACTGATGCACTAAGGCATGTCTCTGTGTGGAGCTCATGGTAACTGGGCTGCACATCCCTGCTCAGCACACCAGGCTCTCAGCCCCCAGTCGTACAGAAGAGTTTTGCCTTTATCTGACAGCAAGATTTGATGTTTGGCTTCGCTCAAACCAGTTCTGCTGTAATGAGAGAACCATGTGGCCCAGCTGTTCTTTAACATTGCTATTTCTGCACAATATGTCAATGTCTGTGGCCAAAACCTCCTTCTATATGACACCAGGAAACCAAACTGACCTGACACCTAATCCTCGCTCCCCGCAGGATTACCCCCAACAGCATCTTGGAGTCTGCTCCACCCTCACAGGGTAGTGAGCTCTGCCAGGCAAGGGGCTCAAAGCCACAGCACGTTATCTTGAAGCAGAGAAACAGCAGGACAGGGAACTGCTGTCTCCACCCGAGTGCTCAGAGGGCTGTCACTGCTTCCCTTGACTGACTACGAACTAGTAGGAAACCTCTGCTGACCACCAGAATCACTGGTGCAGAGGTATCTTTCAGCCTGGCAGTGTGAGAAGTGCTGCAGCGGCACTGCCTGGAGGATCTAGAGTTTGCTCCAGCAGCTTTGCCACCCCTGTATAGAGAGGATGGAGGCTGCACAGCTGCACAAGAGCCCTCAAGAAGGCAGAAGCCTCCCATGTCAGGAGGTTACAAGACTGCACTCCCCGCAGCATGGGAGTTTGAACCAGAGACTGAAGCCAACACTGCAGCACAGACCTTAGCAAGTGCTCATTTATCTTGGCCTATAAAACACTTGCGATTTTGAGGTTACAACAGTCATAATGGGCAGCACAGAAACCAAGCAGTTTTCCGAGGCTGCAGGAACTCTTGACTTTACCTTGCCTGCAGGCACTCCTTGCATCTGAAGCATTGTTTCTCTCATTGGATACAAAGCAGCTACAGAGGAAATTACTCCACATCAACTGTTTCACCTGAGCCACACCTTGGCCTGACACAGAAACTAATGCACTAGCCCCACCCACAGGCCTCACACTCGGGCACCTGCTACCAGCACACAAGCGCTACTTCAGAGCATCTGGTCTCAGCAAACCAACAGAGAAGGAGCAGAACTATCAGCTGCAAGAGTACCCACAGACTTCAGTCCTGCTGCCTCAGGACCGGGGCAGTTCAGCCAAAGCCAAAAGCAGTGTCTAGAAACAACCACAGAAGTCAGCTCCAGTCTGAAGCTAACATGGCCACAGGCCTGAACTTCCTCACATAGCTAGGGCTAAGTAGCACCCAAAGCACCAAGGTTACAGGTCCAGAGAGGACACTGTGCTGAAGAGGATCCCACATTACACGGGTTACCATCAGCTGCAGGAAGCGATTAGTTAAATCTGCTTATACTGCAGCAGATGGCTCTCATCCTGTAGGACCAAGGAACCACGGGCCTGCTCACCACAGCACTGCCGAGGGGCTCTCACCTTCCTTGCTCTCTTGGTTAGCTCGATCCTTCTGCTTCTTCTTGTTGGTGGCATCATCCAAGCCCCGAGACACTTTCCTCTGGCCAGGGGCATTGGTGCTGCTGGACATTTTCAGCCGTTTGGAGGACACAAACGGCCCACCAGGGTCGGTAATGGAGTCTGGGTCAGGGGTGCGACGTTTTCTTCCTGGCCCAGCTATCTTGGCGACTCTCTGTGGTCAAACTCTCCGGCAAGGAACTAGTGGCCTAAAGAGAGGAGAGAGGAAGCATGGCAGGAGGAGTGGGTGGAGGAGGCCCAGCAGTATCGGAATCCACTCTCTGCCCTCCCAGGGCCACTGCCCTCACATGACCTCCACTGTGGTGTTTATGGGAAGCCCCACACAGCACTGGGTGAAGAAACCTACCTCATCACAGCTGTTACAACTCTTACTGCCAAAAGCATGGGCTTGTCAGAGCTCCCGAGATACAACTGGGGGTCTTCTGTATGTAGCAGACATTAAAAACCTGGAAAGCAATTGTCATGCTCATGGCTCCCACTACAGCAACACCGGCCCAGAGGAGCTGCCAGCACTAACAACACCCAGAGGCAGAGGCGAGGGCAAGGACATAGGAAGGCTCTGATCCAAAAAAAAAAAAAAAAAAAANCAGGGTCAACGGGGGCAGCAGGCTATTTCGGTCAGACAGTGCCCCATGCATGAGGGCAGGAACCAGGAGCAAGGAACGCCCTAAGAAGGAAGAAAGGGAAGAAGCAGGAGCAGGCCCAGGACAGTCTCCTGAGACAGATGAGAGTGGAGCTCCCTGGCAAGAGGAGAGTTCCTCCCCCCTCTGCCCACCAGCTGGGAGCTAAACCAGCACCTTGCATATTCATCTCCCCGATGGTTTACAGACAGCAGCAGCAGTGCCTGGAAACAGGACACCCAGGGAGAGAGCAGGGCACTCACCCCTGCTCCCTTAGACATGCCCTCACAGGCAGAGCCAACTCTCATACAGGGTTTGTGAGTTGACTGCCCATGGGCTGGTCTCAGTTCCTCACTCTCCAGTTTCACCCTCGTGTGTTCACAGCTGTGATAGAGCAGATCCATAACGACTCACTGAAAAGGGGCCCTCAAAGCGCCTTGGCAGCAGCAGTGAAACCAGGAAGCTGTCCCAGCTTCCTCCCTCACTGCCCAGTATGCATGACGCTCACACCATTCACCAGTCTGCAGGGGCTTGCTGCAGAAGAGAATGCCCAGCCACATGGATCCTGCCTACCCCTAGGTGCCAGCAACCTGCAGTAGCTCCTGGTGCACTAAGTCACACCCCATCACATGGCGCTGCTCCCATCTGAGGACACAGAGCTGAGATCAACAGCATCTTGCTCTAGCCCAGCTCCACCGAGCCTGCCTCTTCCTCTGCGGGAGGCAGACAGTGCCGTCTGCAACACCTCATTCTGCTCTCACTCATGCACTAAACACAGACCTCATAGCTCTGCTTGGACATGGCTGGGGCAGATGGCACCTCCAAGAGAGTACTTCATCAGAGGGAGCATGCTGGCAGCTCTGTGTTGCCCACCTCACGTTCTGGAAATGCTTGGGGCAAAGAATAGCTACAAAACTGGAGTCATAGCCACAATCTGCAAAAGCCAACTCACCCTCATAACCAAGAGACACCAAAGCCAAGCAAAAGCGCCAAGACCAGCCTGGCTACCTGGCATAGTTTCTGCTGCTCATGGTGGAGGGACCTGAAACACCCTGGAGACGAGAGATGGTGCACAGAGCCCAGTATCAGCCCCAGAGAGCTTGAGAGCGTGTGGAGGGACAGCACCCTCACATTGTTCCATAGACTGGACCTCCCCAGGATGCAGCAACAACTCTGGCTGCACGGGGAATGGAAAGGGCTCCTTGCAGCAGGGAACACAGCCGTGGTTCACAACGCTGGGTCTGACAGCAGCCACACACTGCTGCTCAGCTCCAGTCCCCACTGACACTGAAACAGGTCAGCTACAGATTCTTCCCAGCATTGAGAAATCTAACCTGGGCTCAGCAAACATAGGAAAGCATTTTTTGCTGAATTTCCTTCACCTCTGGGGTGAGAGTCCCAGGAGGAGCAGGAGACAAGAAGCAGTGACTGCTTTGCAATGCTTTGCAGGGTTGGGAAAACCTCTATTGCCTCCATCTTACACCTCTGAAGGAGTAACACAGGCTAACTACTGGGCAGGGTGACAGCGAACTCTGAGAAAGGTCCTAAGAAAGGATTTACTGCCCAAGGAGGAGTGAGGAGGAGAGCCAGGGTCAATGCCTGCTATCACATCTCTGGGAGAAGCCTCCTACTCTCACACCTCACTGACAGCTCGGCTCCCTCAGGCACTTTGATGACAGTTACTCCTAATAGCAGGTGGGAACCAAGCAGGGCTGGAACTCTGCCTGGTTCCAACTGCCAGACTGACGGTAGCCTGAAGCTGCTGCAGGCACCATTGGGTTTTGGAGGAGCGCAGGTGAAGCACAGGTTACTCTCATTTACCTATTCTAATTCCCGAGATTTTCTGCCTATCATCAGGAAACATGGAGTCAGGTAGGACATTCATCCCTGAGGTGTGCACAGACACAGAGATTGTCAGTGCTGATGTTAGCACTGCAAGAGACACTGAAGGCAAGAAATGGTGACAGGCTGCCCTGGCTGTATGCCAGGTGTACTTCTGAGAAGTACCCAATAGACTAGGCACTCATACAAAACTTTACACAATCCTTCTCCAAGATGGAAAAGCCTGGCCGTGCTGTTGAGAGAGGAGGTGGCTCCTTGCCCTCTGCTCTCTCAGCCTTTGTGCCACTGCGAGCACCCACGTGGCTGCAGCATGTATTGGCGTGAGATGCCATCCAGAGTGAACCTGCTCTTTGCTAATTTCTTTTATCCCAGAGCAGTTTTCCAAAGTTCATGCTAGGGCTGCACAAACACTTCCACTGTCCAGAGGAAAAGAATTCAGAAACAAAAGAAGGGGCTGGGAGAAGGGTTGTCCCTTCCCATGGCAGTGGCAAAATGAATTAGTGTAATGTTCTGGGAATGACAGCAAAAAATGTACATCGAGATGCAACTTGCCTCCTGTGTTTGGAGCACATTTAGCATTTGGCAGGAAAAGGTTCCTGGTTCTTGCCTGTAGTGTCCAGAGGCCATTATTGGGGTGGCTGTAGGTTTGCTATCGCTCAGCATCACATTTCTATGGACTTTTGGCTCTTCCATGTCCCAAATACAGCCAACAGAAACACTTCCATTCTTGTGTGCATGAGTACTGTTAACACCTTCTGCTCCTTGTCGTCTCAAGGAATCAGAAGTCTCAAGACCCAAGCTCATCTTTTCAGTTTCTCAGCATGCCCGACACACAGGCAGAACCAGGACAAATTGGAACCACTCAGGGCAGGAACCCAGCCCAGTGCTGCCACACACAATGCTTCCAACCCAAGTCAAATCACTATATCCCCAAAGCGCAGTAACAGCAGCAAGCTCATGTCGCTGTGGTAGGGGAGCCCGGTGGGCACTGGTCCCCCTCAAGCCCTGACAAGTCTCGAGGGAAGATGACTTTGGCCAGATAGGAGCCGGCAGCGGGTCCCGGCCTCTCTTGCACTGCTGCTTGGCTTCAGACATCGGGAAAAGCGAAAGGGACGGAGCTCCTACCCAGCCATCGCTGAGCCCCAGGACCAGGTAGTGCATTAGGCCATTGCCAGCGGCCCAGCCTCGCAGCTCCCACTTGAGGCCGACGCGCCAGGCCCGTTCCGCCGTGCTCCCAGCTCCGCCCACCCCCAAGTCGAGATCCTCTCTCGTCGTCGCCGCCACCAGGCCGCATGCCGGCCTCGCGCCGTCCCCGGACCCAGCATGCTGTCACCGCTCTGGCCTTCATCCCGCACTGCTCCTGGCCGCCGCCGCTGCCCACCTCGCGCTGCCCCTGACCGCTACCGCTGCCCGTCCCGCTGTGCCCCGCCGCCACCGCCCTGACCGCCCCGGCGCCCCCCCCGCACTCACGGCCCCGCCCGCCGCTCCGGTGTGTTTTGCTTGGTGCCGAAGTTCCGAGCGGGCCGACTCCGGAGACAGGCCGAGCCCGTGACGCACTTCCGGAAACCGGCGGACGGGCCCACGTGACGCGGGAGAGCGACGGGGGGACGGTCACATGACGCGAGGCGAGGCCAGCTGCTGGCTCGCTCCCTCCCTCCCCTCTCCCGGCAGCGCCATGGCAACGGCGCTCGCGTGACGTCATCACGGCGCCTGAGGGACGACACGCCCCCAAGGGTGGGCAAGGGCGCGACCCGGCTCGGGGCGTTCCCACGGCAACTGGCTGGGCCCGCCGCTTGTGTGTCGTGGGCCTGCGCCGTGGGTGCTCGAGGCCCCACCATGTCCTACAGCGTGCTACTTGCAGCACTGCGCCGCCGCACGGCCGGCCCCTGACCCCCCCACACTGTCGGTCCCCCTGGCAGCCCTTGGCCCCACGGCCTTCTGTGTCTGTCGCCCAGACCTGCTCCGTGGATCATTGTCCGAAGCCTATTAGTCCAAGACTTTTCTCCAGAGCCTGTCCCCTACCCCACAGCTGATCCATGCCCCCGCAATGACCTACATCCGGAGGCTAGCAAGGGCAAGCAGCTCTCATCCCGTGGGGTTAGGGAGGCCACCGTGGGACCAGCCCGAGAAGCCATGGGGCCCCATGGCACAGGACCGAGGAGAGGCAGAGTTGCTCTGTAACTTTATTCACACAGGGAGGTGCCCAGCAGCCCCCACCTGCCCACTGCTCTGGGGCAGGCAGAGGCCAAGCAGGGGGCAGGGTGTTGGGGGCCATGAGCCCCTCCAGGGAATCACTGGCAGGTGTTGTAGATCTGGACCTGCTGGTTGATGGAGGCCAGCACCTCCCTCATCTTGGCTTCCAGCCCACCCAGCTGGGCCGCCTTGGCGTCCAGCACTCGCTCATTCCTCTCATACTCCTCCTCCAGCACTGCGAGGACAGGGAGGACATCAGTCAGCCCAGGCCCTCGCCACTGCAGCTCCCCAGACTCCCTACCCCAGCCTCACCTCGCAGCCGCTGCAGCTTGCCCTGGGCATCCCGCAGCAGCCCAGCAGCCTCGTCTCGCAGCTGCTGTGCTCGGCTGCCTGCTTGCTGTGCACCCTGTGCCCTGTGCTGCACTAGTTCCTGCGCTGTCCGGTAACGGTCCCGCAGTGGCCCCTCTAGCACCTGCCGGGCACCAGGTATGGTCAGTAGAACCCTACAGGATCATCGTGCCCTCCACACTTCCCATTCACTCACCTGCTTGGCCTCGCCAGCTCGGTCCCGTGCTGCACCAGCTGCTTCCTGGGCACGAGTGGCTGCCAGGCTGTTGTTGGCACGTTTCACCTTCAGGGAGTCAGTCTCTCCATCCAGAAGCCTGATTCGTCCCATAGCACCTGCTAGCTGCTGCTCTGCACTTACCGTCTGGGTCTGAATCTAGGGAACATGGCAGATAGGCACAGTCAAGGTGACCACAGTGTGGAGAGGGCCCATCCCCAGAATAATAGGGATGAAATTCTTACGGTGCCAAGGGCTCTCTCACTGTGCTGGATGTCACCAGCAGCACGGTGCAGCGCCTGCTCAGTCATGCTCTGGGCTTGCTGTGCCTCCTCTAGAGACTGCTGCACTGCCTCAGCTGTGCTCCGCACCCCTTCTGCCCGCAACCTGCAGCCAGGGCAGCACTGCCTCAGAGCCGGTCTGGGCTAGGGGTCACTGTGCAGAGGCTGCATCTCCATGTCACCAGGCTCACCTGGCTTGCTGGGCATCCTGCAGTAGCTGCCTGGCCTGGCGTACATCACCGGCTGTCTCCTCCAGGATGGCATCAACGCTAGCCAGGCTGCGCACCCGCGCCTTGATCTCCTCAGCCAGGCGGTGGATCTGGGCCGGTGCAGCAGGGAGTGACAGCTCCAGCACTCGGCTGGCCACCACCTCGATACTCTCAGGATCAGCTCCCTCCTCTGTGGGCAGGAGCCATCAGTTTGTCCCCTGTGGCACCCTGGGGTAGAGGGGACAGGCGGACCAAGGGGTGGTGAAGGGCAGAGGGGAGCCACGGGGAGGGAACATGGGGCATGACAAGGCATGGTTGGGATGATCACGGGGTAGGGCACATGCAATGCAGCATGGTTCAGGACTGTGTGGTGGAAGGATGGTACAGCCCAAATGCAATGCAAGGGTCATGTAATGCAGTGCAGTGCAGATGCAATGCGGTGTGGTGCAGGTGCAATGTAGGTGTAGAATCACACAATGCCAGGCAGAGGTGGCAAGCCCCCCTGGAACACCAGCACTCACGGCTCAGGAAGGCCTTAATATGGCTGATGAGCTCCCGCAGCTCCTTGTTGGAGCTCTCCACACGGGCCCTGGTCTGGTTCGCCTTGTCCAGGGCTGCCTGTGCTCGCATCCGGGCCTCATTTGCCTTCCCCTTGGCTTCAGCCACCTGAGCAGGGTCAGAGATCCTCAATGCCAGCCCCAAGGACTGGAGCACACAGCTGTACCACTCACTCCCACCAGTGCTCATGTGCCTCGAACCTTGTGGGAGAGCTGAGCCATGTCACCAGCAGCCTGCCGCAGCTCCTCTTGGGCATGGCGTGCCCGGTCCAGGGCACTGTCAGCCGTGGACACGGCCCCACCACAGCTCAGACCCCCACAGCGCCGTCCCCCGTCCTCATCTCGGCAGCCAGCTCCCCCGCAGGGGCTCTCAGCACAGGGCACGTCACCCATGGCGCCGCACACCTGCAAAGCAACACAGGCTTGGGATGGCTCTAGACACCATCCTCCCTGTCCCTGTCCCACATCCCACCTTCTCATTGAGTGGGTGAAGGCTCAGCGCCCGCGCTCTTGCTGCCAGGTCCACCAGTGCCCGTCGGCTTGCTGCATTTTGACGATTGAAGTTGTCCCGCTGGCTGGCCAGGAGCTGCTCGGTGTGGTGCCGGGTAGCTGCTGAGATGCTGACAGGGCTGGGCACAGCACGGGTGGAAGCATCTGCCGAGTGCTCAGCCTCCCGTGACTCCTCATAGGACTGGTGGAAGCTGTCGTAGGCACCTGAAGGTGGCAGGAGCACGTTCAGCCTTCCAGCCATGACCCCACTGCCCCGGCCTGTCTGTGCAATGCAGCTCACCAAGAAAGTTGGAGGTCTTGAGGGCATGCAGCCTCTGCTCCAAGTCCTGCAGACTGTGATTGAGGGCACGAGCACCTCGGTCCACTGCACTGAGCACATGGCTGGCATTGAAATTGGCATCCTGGGTGGCTGTCAGTGCACCCTCCAGCTGTGTCAGCCTCTCCGTTGCCGCCCCAATCTGCTGCCTGCAAGGGAAGAGGGTGACAACCCACCACCAAGGCCACCCCGGGAGCCATGCCCCATGCTGGGTGCTCACCGCAGCCCCTCCATGGCATGTGTCAGGTGGGTGGCTGTGGCAGCAGAGGCATTGCGGGCAGCCACTACATCACGCACGGTGGCCAGGCTCTCCTCCAACTGCTGAAAGGTGCCACCAAAGGCACCAGCAACCCCAGTGTGCTGCAGGAGGCTGGCACGCTGCTCCAGTGCCCGCGTGCGGGCAGCCAGGTCCTGCACCACACGGTCCCAGTCCCCAAAGCAGGGGTGGCAGGGCTGGCAGGCAGGGAAGGTCCCAGCAAAGCCTCGGGTGCACTGGTCACAACGGACTCCAGAAATGCCAGGCCGGCAGTCACAGTGGCCGCTGCTTCGGTGACACTGGGGACTGGCAACACCACGGGGGTCACAGTCGCAGGCTGTAGGGAGAGTGGTGTCAGGGCACTGTGGGGCCTGCCACAGTTCCCTAACCGGCACCACCAGCTCTCACCTCGGCACTGCTGCCGTGGGTCACCCCAGTGGTGCTCCTGGCAGTCGGAACAGGTCCGGCCCCCGAAGCCTGGCCGGCATGAGCACTGCCCTGTGAACTGAAAAGACACACAGCATGGCCAAGGCTGGCACTGCTGCCACAGTTCCCTAGCCCCATCCCATCAGCCCATACTCTGTCACTGCTATGTCTCACCTGGTTGCAGGCAGGTGCCAGGGCATATTGGGGGTGGCAGGCACAGGGCTGGCAGCCCTGCCCACTGCCCAGGTTCCAGAAGTTGGGGCTACAGCGGTCACAGCTCTGGCCCTCCACGTGGGGTAGGCAGTGGCACTGCCCACTGCGCCCATCACACTGGCACTGCTGTGGCCCACACATGCTGGGAATGGTGCCCAGTGCATTACAAGTGCAACCTGAAATTAGATGGGTGCTGAGCAGGGACAGGGATGTGGGGATAGAGAACAAACAAGAACAGGATGGGGATGAGACTGGGATAGAGATGGGAGAAGGCACAGATGGTATGGGGGCAGAAGCAGGAATGGAACTGGGATGGTGATAGGTGATGGTGGAGGCAGGATGGTGACAGAGACTGGGCAGGGATGTAGAAACTGGACAAAGGCTGAATGGGAACAGCATAAAGACCACTGATGAGGATGGGATGGAGGTGGGACAGGGACAGGATAGAGTCAGGGACAGAGTCAGACTGGCAGTGTGGATGTGATGGCAATGGGGACAGAATGGGCATGTAGGTGGAATGACCCAAGTTTGGCATGGGGAGAAGGATGGCATCATAGCGACAGGGCTGGGCAGAGGAGACAGCCCAGAGCAGGGCAATGCTGCAGGGACCCCACAGTGCTGTGCAGGAGCAAGGACAGACACAGGTATGCAGTCCCCAGGGACATGCTGGCCCTGGAGGCAGATCTGTCTCGGCATGGCTGTGGGTACTCACGCCTGCAGCTGTGCCGCGTGGCATCCCCATAGTATCCAGGCTGACATTCAGCACAGTGGGGCCCTGCTGTATTGTAAAGGCACCGCAGGCAGTGCCCTGTGCGCCGGTCACACGCCTCTGGGTCCGTCACATCGATGTTATCGTGGCACTGGCAGGGCAGACAACGCCCACCAGGCTGAAGTGGGTCCCCATAGTACCCAGGGGCACACTCATCACAGCGGGGTCCTGCCAGAACAAAGAGCTGGGCAGTACTTGGGGAAGGGGAATCCGCAAGGGCACTGAGCATGTTGCTGTGGGCACCCACCTGTGTAACCAGGGCTGCAGTGACAGACAACCTGCCGAGAGTGGCTGTCCTGGTAGCATGAGGCGGCAAAATGGTGAGAGCTGCTGGGCCCCTCAGGGCAGGGGCAAGGTCTGCAGTGCTCCCCAGAGCCCAGTGCTGGATTCCCAAAGTGCCCAGATGCACATCTGAAGACAGGCAGTCAGCAGGGGCCAGGGCTGCCAGTAGCACCCTAGCCTGATCCAGGCCTGCTGGCAGCAAACCTTCTCAGTCTGGGCACACACCCCACATACCTCTGGCACCTCTCTCCATCTGTATGGTCACGGCAGTGCAGGCAGTTGCCCGTCTGGGGGTCACAGTTCTCAGCATGCCCATTGCACTGGCAGGGCTGGCACATGGGGAAGCCCCAGTAGCCGGGCTGGCAGCGGTCACAGCGCTGCCCATGGGCACCTTCACGGCAGGAGCACTGCCCAGTGATGCTGTTGCAGACAGCGCTCACTGAGCCCTCACTGCTACACTGGCATGCTGAAAGGCAAGGCACACACAGTGTCTGACTGTAGGCTGCAAAGAACATCCTTACCCAGCACCCCCAGCCCTAAGGTGCCCCAGATCCTCTCCAGGCTGGGCTGGTATAGCTTCATGGCACACACCTCGGCACCCATTGGGCCCAAAGCCAAAAGTTCCTGAGGAGCAGCGGTGGCAGCGCCGTCCCATGACATTGGGTTTGCACTGGCACTGCCCACCCTGAGGCTGACACTCGGCACTGACTGAGCCCTGGGGGTCGCAGAGGCAGGCTGTGGGCAGAGAGTGGGGTGAGCAACAGGTACTGTGGGGCACAGGACAGGGCATGGGACAGGCTGCAGGACTAGACATGGGGCATGGGACAGAGCATAGGCTGTACTCACGCAGTGCCCCATCATGCAGGATGGCTGAGAGGCTGTGCAGAAGGCTGGAGCAGGGTTCAGCAACAGGCGAGGGCCCTGCAGCATAGAAGGGTTGGGCACAGCGGTACCGCTCAAAGGTCTCCCGGCGCTCCATGGAACCTGGGTCACCAGCGATGAACATCTCCAGTGAGGAGTAACGGGGCAGGAGCACCAGCTGGAGGGGCAAGTCAGTGGGGTGTCATGCCTCATGTTCCCTATTGCCATATCTTGCTCCCTTGAATGGCTGCTGTCCCCTAACCCACTGCCCAGCTGCCCCTCACCGAATCAATGAGCACATTGGTAGTAGGATCCTGACGAGAGGTGGCACAGCCCAGCTCCAGACGAAGAGTGTAGGAGACGCCCTGCTCCAGGCAGATGGGCTGGGGCAGCACCACATACCTGGGGGCACAAAGCAGAGCACAGGTAGCCAAATGCCTCCCACAAGCCTCAGCACAGCCCAGCCCTGGTGAGGCACTCACCTGGCACCAGAGGGAAGGCTGGTGGAAAGCTGGTCATCAGCCGGGATGGTATTTCCACAAGGGCTACTGGCAGAGACAGGGCTGGGGCGCAGCACCCTCACCCTCACCTCCTGCCAGGGCTCTGGATGCTGCCAGCAGAGAAGGAGTTGTGTCAAAAAGCCTCACTGTCCAGTGCTCCCTGGCACCGCCTTCCAGTTTGATGACACATCTCACCTCCAGCTTCACCATGACCACTGGTGCTCACCTGGGGCTCATAACGGATGATCACATCATACTCCATGGAGAAAGGCACATTGCTCACATGAAACTCCACCCAGCCGCCTTCCAGCATGCGGGCAAAGCCTGTCCCTGTCCACGAAGTCGGGTGGTCTGTGGGGGGCTCACGCTCCACCACCGAGCCCTGATGTGAGGGGGGTGCAGAATAAGACCCCAAAATTGCCTTGGCTGGCAGGCATCACTCCAACCTGCTGCCCCCTTGGAGCAGTGCCTGTTGGCCTGGGAACCTTGCAAAGAGCCACTCAGTGCCCTACTCTGATGTCCTCTCAGAGCCACCTTCATCCCTTACCTGATGCAGCCGGGCATCCTCAGCCTCATAGGTGTAATGGTCCAGGTTGATGCGGTAGTAGCCAGGCTCCACCCGACCACACTGTCGTCCCACCACGTGGCTGCGGCACTGGCACTGCCCTGTCTCCATGGAACACCTAATGCCCCAGCAAAACCATCAGCCTCAACGTCAGCAAAGAAGCCCCTCACGCCCTGCATTCTCACAAAGACTCACAGGTTGTTGCGGGCACCTCCTACGTCGCAGTTGCAGGGCCGACAGCCTGGGAGGTCGTGGTTTAACCCCCAGTGCTCAGGCTGCCAAGGACAAGGGTGTCAAGGAGCACATGGTGGCAGTACCACAGTCCCGAGCACTGTGCACAGTCCCTGAGCACTATGCGTGCGCCCTGTCACAGCCCTACTCACCAGGCATTGGTCACAGTTGCGCCCAGTCACCATCCGCTTACAGAAACACTCGCCACTGACAGGGTTACACCGGCTGCTATCAGCCACCGTGCCACGGGGGTCACACTGACATCCTGCATGGAGAGCCAGAAGTGTCTACTGGGGTCAAGCTACATGCCTGGCCATGGCTGGTGCTACCCTGGTACCTACGCTGGCAGCCCTGTGGGTTGGTGGAGCTGAGGCCAAAGAAGCCAGGTTTGCAGCGGTCGCAGCGGGGACCAGCCACATGCTCCTTGCAGCGGCACTGCCCGGCAATCAGTCCACGGGCTGGGTCATCAGCGCTGTCGCACAGGCCCCCATCCAGAGAGCCATCGGGGTCGCAGTCACAGGCTGAGGATGCAAACACGGTCGGCACCATGAGGGCCCCAGGCCCAGTCTGGCACCACCCACACCCCGGCACTAACCTCGGCACACTGTGGGGTCCCGTAGGTCCTTGCTGGGGTCCTTGTAGTAGAAGGGCTTGCAGAGATGGCAGCGGCGGCCCATGGTGTTGTGCTGACAGCCATCACACACAGCCCCACTGACATTCCCAGTGGCCAGGAAGACAGCCATGTCAAAGTGGCACCGCCGTGAGTGCTCATTACAGTCGCAGCCTGCAGAGATGGCATTGCAGCATGGCACAGAGCACCCTAACGCCTCTTCTGATAGGCAGCACCCTCGGTACCAAACCTCCATAGTCCTGCCTTCCCTTACCTAAATATTCAGTGCCCCAACCCCAAATGTCTCCAGACTGCAGCCTGCAGCATTCCAACCCACCCTCAGATGGTCTGCAAGATGCCATTTTCCATCTAACCACATCCCAGCATGCAGCATCTCAAAACCCCTAGAATGGCACAGCCTGCCAGCCCTGGCACCAGGATCCCTGTGCCAGTTCTCATGGGGTACTCACGGCGACAAGCATTGGTGCTGGAGCCCTCAGCTGGGCGCCAGGGCAGGTCATGGTAGAAATCCTGGCAGCGCTCACAGTTCAGTCCCTGTGTATGGTGCTTGCAGACGCAGCGCCCATGCACCTAATGGTACATCATGGTGAGGGACTGTGGGATGGGTCAGTGTAGCTACTTGTCTCCATCAGGGCATGTGGGGTCAGCTTGCCCTACCATGCCATCAGTGGTGGCAGGGGCTCCATTGAGTGGGGCGCACTCAGAGGCATGCCCGTAGCAGAAGCAGTTTCCACGCATCACCAGTTCATAGAGTGCATAGTAGTACTTCTCCTGGATCTCACGTCGCGTGTCCAGCAGGTTGTCCCCCAGCGTGTGCAGCTTAGTCAGGTTTACACGCAGGTTGGTGACACGCAGCAGGTCTGGAGTCAGAAGACACCCATATTAGCACAGGGCAGCTGGGCTTGTCCATGCACCACTTGGCTCTGTGGGGCACATCTGGGACAGGCCATGGGGGATGTAGCTGACTTGACAGAGCTGGGCATGGCTTGCACCATCAGGCTGTGCATGGCTTGGCTCACACACACATGGTTGCACATGGCCAGGCTGGGCTGCATGAGCCACAGTGGTTTGGCTCCCATCCAGAGTTGTGCATGGTCAGGCTGTGCACAGGCTGGGGCCCTGCAGCCTCCCTCAGGAGATATGGCCTGGGACCCCACCAGTGCAGAACAAGCGCCCTGGACAAGGACACTTTTCTGAGTGTCAGGGCTGCAAGCCGTGCCTGGCATACAGCTCAGTCCAGGCCCAGGCCCTGGAAGGACAGGACGGAGCTCTTCAGGACTGCAGCTTCCCAGTAGCCCTACCCTGCAGATTCCTCCCTCTGGCTCCCAGACTAAATTTAGCTCTGGGTAATTAACCCACTGCATCCTGCACCCAGACCAACTCTTCTATCCTGACACCATCCTGCACTGCAGCCACTATTTGGCATTTGGCTCAGCTCTGGCACAGCCATCACTCCCTGTCACCCCAAACTTTAGCTGTCCCCACAGTGGTGGGGAGTGGGGTGAGCCCTGCAGAAGTGACCCAAGCTTATAGAGGCTTGGTCCAGTCTTGACCCTGCCATGGGGCTCAGAGCAGGGAAACAGCCAAAATAGCTGAGCCCAAAATAGAGCAGCCAGGCAGGAGCCTGGGGCAGACAACTCACTCTGAATGGCAGAGCTGTAGGGGTCCCGGATGGGGATGGCGGGGTCCAGTACCCGGTAGATCACCTGGAGGGACAGCAAGATGATGAACGGAGACCACAGGTTTCCCTCACTGCTCCAGGGGTGTTGTCAGGACCTCACCTCCCCCTCAGTGGAGGGCTCGATGTCAGAGTAGCGGGACTCGCAGATGACATCGTCGATGCGACGCAGGGGCCCACGAGGGATGTTGGGGAAGGCAGTGGCACAATCGTAGGCAAAGTAGCGGTAGACCTTCCAGGTGCGCCCGAAGTCGGCTGAGCGCTCCACCAGCATGGCCGCAGGGCGGAAGGTCTGTGAGACACCCAGCTCAGATGTAGGCCAGCCCTGCATGCCTGTGGACTTCATCCCGTCCCGTCGCATCCCATCCTGTCCTGTCCTGTCCCGCCCTGGGTACTCGAGTGTCAACACCCACCTTGAAAGTCATGATGAGGTGTGTGAAGTGGAACTCGGCCTCTAGGTCCAGCTGGATGCTGACATGCTCCACGCCTGGGGACAGCACAAACGACTGAGAGGAGCTCGCAGATGTGGGTCTCCAGAGTTCAACCTCCCCACCCGGTCACCGTCCACGGGTGCGTCTGCGGCCGCTGGCTGAGTCACACTTCCTCGGCGTGGGAGGAAGAGAAGGAGATCCCCCCGGGGACACCTCACTGCCCCCACCCACTGCTCACCATTCTCTGACTGCCACCAGGCTTTCTTGGGGCGGGGGGCGAAGGTAGTGACCACGTTCTCGATGCGGTGGCTGTTGGCATTGGTACCGGCATCATAGGGCCGCCGCGAGTCACAGACGAAGCACTTCTTCTCCTCCTACAAGACAGAGGCTCGACAGTGTGTGTCCTCCACCGCCCTGTGCCCCCAACCCCACCCAGTCTCCCTGGGCCCCCACGCTGGTCTGTATGCCGCTCACCTGAAGGTGGCTGACGATGCAGTAGTGCTGTGGCCGACGCATTCCGCAGGTGGAGGTGGCACTCAGGCGGGGGGCTCGTCCCACCAGCAGGTCCCCGGTGGCAGGGTAGCAGCTGCCGCGAGCACAGCCCTGGGGGGAGTCGGGAGCCGGGGCCCTCCCTAGCCCTGCGGGGGGCAGCGGGTAATTGAGGTAGCGGCGGACGGGACGGGGGCCCGGGGCCCCTTCCGCGGCCGCCCGGAAACGTGGCGGAGGGGCCGGGATGAGGACCGAGGCGGGGGGGAACCGGACGGGGATGGGGGTTGGTGGCGCGGACTCACCGACCAGCAGTGGCAGCAGCAGGAGGACGCCGGGACTCTGCATGGCGGGGCGCAACCGGAGCGCGCAAAGTGGCCGCAAAAGGCGCGCAAAGAGGGCGCAAAGCGGCCGCTCGGCAGGTGCCCTGCGGTCCCGTCCCGTCCCGTTCCCGTCTCGCCCCGCCGGTTCCCGTCCCAGTCCCGGTCCCTCCCGCTACCCCCCTCCCTTCCGAGGTCGGGGCTGCGTGGAAAGCGCGGGGCGGATCCGGAGCGGGGAGCGCGGGCGCGGCCAGCGGCGGGCAGGAGGCGGGCACGCAAGAGGAGAAAAGCAGGAGGGAGACAGGAGGGCAAGCAGGAGGGCTGGCAGGCAGGAAGCACAGACACAGCAGCCACTGTTCAGAGCTTTATTTGCAGGTGCAGCTGTGCTACAGGCACCCACGGAGGGGATGAGAAACCCAGGACTTGAGAGTCTGTAAGGCAGGAGCAGACACCAGCCCTCAGCCCTGCCACCGGTCCCTAGCAGGTGGCGTAAGCATTGGCCTTCTCCTGGATCTCCTCCAGCAGCCCCCAGACCTGCTGCTCCAGTGCTTGCAGTCGTGTTGCCTTTGCTGCCATCGCTCGCTCATTGGCCCCAAAGTGCTGCTCCAGCTCTGTGAGATGGGGTCACAGTCAGGGTGCAGACTCCTGCCATGTCACCAACCCCTGTCACCCTTGGGGCACCAGACGGGACTTGCCCAGTGGAGACAAACATGGGGAGGTGGGCACCAAGCAGGGTCGGGATAGTAGGGAATGCCGCCTATGACATGCTCCCCACTCACCTTCCAACTTCCTCTTGCTGCTGCTGGCCTTGTTCAAGAGGTCCCTTGCCTCTGCCGTCAGCCGTGTCACACGCTGCAGGGCCCCACCAGACACCCCAGCCAGCCCACTCACCCGGGTCTTCAGCACCATGTAGCGCTGTGCCACCTGTGCTAGGTCCTGGTGGTACAAGAGCACAGCAATGATGAGTTTTCTGCCAGCACCTCATATAAGCTTGATACCATGTCATACCCACGCCAGGCCAGGACTTACGTGATTGAGTGTCCCAGAGATGGCAGTGGCATGTTGCACCCTGTCCTTGGTTTGCTGGGCCACACGGTGGGTGTCCCTGCCCTGCTCCTCCAGGGTGGTGATACCCTGCACCAGTTCCTGCAGCCGCCGCTGCACTCGTGACTCCTTCCCCTCCAGCGCTCTCAGCCTGCGCTCCACCTGGGCAGGCACAGGCACTGGCTGCCAGTGGGTACAGCAACCACCATACCCATGGTGCCAGCCTCACAGTCTTGGCAAACCCACGGTACCCACCCTTCACAATCCATGTCCCCCAGAACAAGCCTTGTTACCCTTGGTGTGGCACCAGCCTTATTCATCACAGTACCAACCCCATTACTCCCAATGCCCCTACAGCACTAACCTTATTGCCCCCAGCATAGAATCGAACAATTATTTAGGTTGGAAAATAACCTTTCAGACCATCGAGTCTGACCCTCAACCTAACACTGCCAAGTCCATCACTAAACCATGCCCCTTAACACTGTATCTACACATATTTTAAGTATCTCCAGGGATTGGTGACTCCACCACTACCCTTGGCAGCCTGTTACAATACTTGACAACCCTTTTGGTGAAAGAATGTTTTCCTAATGTCCAAACTAAATCCACCCTGACACAACTTGATGCCATTTCCTCTTGTCCTATTGCTTGTTACCTGGGAGAAGAGACCAGCCTCCATCTCCCTACTCCCTCCTTTCAGGTAGTTAGCATGTCCCTCAGCCTCCTTGTCTCCAGACTAAACAACCTGTTCCCTCACCTGCTCCGCACATGACTTGTGCTCTTAGACCCTTCACCAGCTTCCTTGCCCTTCTTTGTAGTGAGAGGCCCAGAACTGCATGCAGAGTTTGAGGGGGAGCCTCACCAGTGCTGAATACAGAGATATAACCACGTTCCTACTCCTGCTCAACACATGACTGCCAGTAGAAAATGCCCAAAGCACCCAACCACCCAAATGAGCACCATTCTCATTTCCCAGTCATGCCAGCAGCATAGCTCCACTCTCTCAGGCCTAGTATACCAGAAGCCCCAATGCCCCTCACCTCCTTGGCTCTGCTCTCAGATGCCCGAATGGCATCCCTGGCACTCCGTAAGGCACTCTCTGCTGCCGTTGCCTGTGCCTGTGCCACCTCCAGTGCCTGCTGTGTGCCCGCCAGCTCATCCCTCACACCTTCTGCTCGCTCCCTGCAGCAGCACAAGCAGCTCCAGCACCTGCCAGCACCAGGGGATGAACCCAAACCCTCTACCCAGCATATCACCTGCCACCTACCTGGCACTCTGCCCCTGTGTCAGGAGTCCCCTGGCCGCAGCCAGCCCCTGTGCCGTGCTTTTGAGCACTGCATCTACCCACTCCAGCTGACCGATGCTCTCCCGCATCTCCTGCATCAGCTCCTGGATCCGTCCAGGGCTGCTGGGCAGGGAGATGTTTAGCACCTGCTGGGCCACCAGCTCAATGCTGCCTGGGTCAGCTCCCTCCTCTGCAGGGACACAGGAGTAGGGTGAGATTAGGGCCAAGAGTGGGCACACTAAGCCCTGTCGTGCCCACACACCCATCCCATGCCAATGCTACCTGCCAGGAAGGTTTTGATTCGGCGGATGAAGTCCCGAAGCTGAGCCGTTGCCTTCTCCACACGGCTGCGGGCAGCTTGTGATTGCCCCAGAACTTCCTCTGCCTGTGTCCGTGCCCCTCGTGCCAGTTCCTGCACCTCCTGTGTCTGGAAAGCATGAAGTGAGCTAGGGGCACAGGGTGGCCTGTTGAGTGGTGTGGGATGCGGGCAGGGGATACAAAGGGACACATAGATGGGAGCATGCAACGGAACATGAGGTGGTGTGCAATAGTGTAGATGGGAAACATGGAAGAGGACATAAAAGGGATGTGCAAGGGGTGGAGGAGTGGCTGAAGGAAGCACACAAGTGGCACAAAGGGCATGAGTGACACACAGCAGGGGATATACTTGGAGCATGGGAAGGGCACAAGTGCAATGTGCAAGGGGACATCAAGGAGACATGAAAAGGGTGTAAGTGGGACATGAAAGGGAACACAGAGGGACCTCAAAAAGCACTATGGAGTCACCACGTCTACCTTCTGTGCCACATCACTCAGCTTCCCCAATGTCCCCTCCAGCTGCTGTGAGGCATTACGGGTGTTGCTCAGGGCTTGAGCTGAGATGGGCAGTGCCCCTGTGCACCCTGAGCCACCACAATGCCGTGTTCCTGCATCATTCTGGCACAAGGCTCCTCCACAAGGTGCTTGCTCACAGCTCCGGTCCCCGGGTGCCCCACAAATCTGCAGCGATGCCAATGTTGGAGACAACAGCTCATCACCACACAGGGGGAGAGCCCATCTGCTGCCTGTGGCTTCCCCTGTGTTTGCCCTGTACTGGTCTTGGTCTCACCTTCTCATTGATCCTGGCAACACTGAGTCCCATCACCCGTTTCTGCACCTCCCGCAAGGATTTCCGTTCTGCCGCTGTGCCACGTCGGAAAGCAGTGCCCCACTGCCGCAGCGCCCGCTCGGCCACGTGCCGCGTTGCCTGTGACCTGCTTAGCTCACTGACTGTGCCATTGGCCACCACCTCTGCCTGCCGGGAGCTCTCCATTGCTGCCAGGATGCCGTGGTAAGATTCTGCAGGTGACAGTGTCAGGGTCTGTCTGGGCTGGTTGCCACCAAACTCCCAAATCTTCACCAGATGCTCTTACCACCGAATCCAGCTGCTGCTACAGTGCTGAGGAGGATCTGGAGGTGGGAGGCAGTTCGGTTGAGACCTCCCAGCCTGTGGTTCAGCCCAGCTAGCCGGTCAAGGTGCCGCACATCTGCCTGCGCCAGCTGATCTAGATGTTGCTCCAGCTCTTGAAGCTGCTTCCAGAAGTCATCCAGTTCCATCCTTTGTGGGGGAAGAGAGGTCACAATCCATTTTCGGTGACAAAAGGGAGTTACCCCTCACTCCAGTCACTTTGCACACTTGCCTGGTGCCATCCAGCCTCTCGGGTAGCCCAACGAGGAGGGGACCGCCAGGGCTGAACTGACCTCCCAGCAGCTGCTCCACATGCCCCAGAGCCTCCTCCAGTGCCCGCAGGCGGCGGGGTCTCAGCTGGGGTGCAGACTCCCCCTCCCGCAGTGCCTGCACCTGAGCCCCGAGATGCTGCAGCACATCCCGCAGGCTGCCCAGAGCTGGGTCCCAGTGCCCAAAGCAGGGGTGGCAGGGTGAGCAGTGTGGGAAGGCCTCCTGGTAGCCACGCTGGCAGCGATCACAGCGCAGTCCCCCAAAGCCTGGTCGGCACCAACACTGGCCGCTGGCCTGATCACACTGTGGGCTCTCAGTGCCCAGTGGCTCACATTCACAGGCTGTGGAGACAGGCAGCATCATGGCCCAGCCTCCCTAGAGACTCCCTTGTCCCTAGAGTGCCTCCATATTCCACTGCGTCTCCAGAGTGCCACCATATACCCATGATCAACTTTGTTCCCACAAACCCACCGGATACTCAGTGTTCTCTAAGTCCATGCGCCCAGAGACCCACCACATCCCCAGCATCCCACTGTCTCCAAAGTCCCCCATGTCTGAAGGGTCTCATTATGTTGCCAGCATCCCACTACAGCTCCAGGGTCACCCCTGTCTGAAGTGGCCCACTATGTCTCCATGTCTCCGTGATCTCATGTCCCCAGGATGCCCTGAGTCCATAGTGTCCCACTTCTCCCCAGGGCCCCCACGTTTAGAGTCTCCCATGTCAACAGGGTCCCCCATGTCTGTAGAGCCCCACCTGTACCCATACACCCCTCGTCCCCAGACCCTCTGTGTCCCCAGACTCTAGGACATGGACCCACCTCGGCACTCCTGTTCAGGGTCTCCCCAGTGGTGCTCCTGGCACTGGGAGCAGACACGGCCCCCAAAGCCGGGCCGGCATTGGCATTGCCCGGTCACCTGCAGCAAGAGCGGCATGCTCAGCCACGTAGGTGGGTCTCCAGGCACCAGGAGGGCAGAGGAGTGATGCTGGGGTGCTGGGGAGTCTCACCATATCACAGGCAGGGTTCAGGGCATGGGTGGGGTGGCAGCCACAGGGCTCACAGCCCCCTGGCTCCCCAAGGCTCCAGAACTGAGGTATACAGCGGTCACAGCTCTTGCCCACCACATTGGGCCGGCAGGCACAGGCACCTGTGCTACGGTCACAGGTGCAGGTGCCACCAGTGCAGTGGGAAGCCAGAGTTCCTCGTGGGTCACACCCACAGCCTGCAAGAGAGTGTGTGGCCACGTGGGGTTCTGATCATATCCCCCACCCAGGTAGTACCCTCCCGGTAGCTGGTTCCCACATCCCAAGTCCACCTGGCCCTGAACCTATGCACAGCTGCAAACCACCTGATCTAAATATTCCACAGCCCCCAACCCTGAGTCCTGTCCCCTGCCAAGTCCCAGACTCCAGATGCCCCAAAAATCCATCCAGTCCAGCTCCTCCTTACAAACTTAATCCCCTATCCCACAATGCACCCCAAGCTTCACCCCCACACCAAACCCTGGTATCACACCAACTTCCCCCACATCCCCCAACCTTGCACAGCCCCAGCTCAGCCCTCCTGTCTCACTCACGCCGGCAGCTGCGCTGCAAGGCATTGCCATAGTAGCCAGGTTGGCAGTGGGCGCAGCGGGGCCCACTGGTGTGGTACAGGCAACGCAGGCAGTGTCCCGTCTGGGGGTCACAGGCCCCTGGATCACTGGTGTCAATGTTATTGTTGCACTGGCAGGGCCGGCACGCACCTCCCTCCACTGCTGGTGCCCCAAAGTACCCAGGGGAGCAGCGGTCACAGCGGGGTCCTGTGGGGAGATAGAGGCTATGGGTACTGTGGTCCCACAGCCCTTCTGCTGAGGGGTCCTCACTGCATGGTGCCCACTCTGCCCCTCACCAGCATATCCAGGTACACAGAGGCAGATGATGTGGTGGGTCTCCTCATCAGCATGGCAGGCACTTCCGTGGTAGTGTCGTGTGCCAGGGTAGCCAGGGCAGGGGCAGGGCCGGCACTGCTGCCCCGAGCCCAGCACTGGGTCCCCATAGTAACCATCCTGGCACCTGTGAGGACAGGTGAATGTCCTGGGGGTCCATCCCATTCATTGTATCTCATACCACCAACGCATCTTGTCCATGCCATGCCATGGCATGCCATGGTATTCCATGCCATTTCATCCAGTCCATCATATCCCATTGTATTATCCCATCCAATCTCAATCCATCATATCCCATCCCACCATCCCATCCTATCCCATCCTGTTGAATCCATCCCGTCTTATCATAACTCATCCTACCATCTCATTGCACCCCATTTAATCACATTCAGTTGTATCTATTTCATGCCACCCCACGCCACCCCACTCCTTCCCCTCTGACCAGGCTCACCTCTCACAGTGCCGGCCAGTGGTGTGGTCACGGCAGTGCAGGCAGCTGCCTGTCTGGGGATCACACTCCTCAGCATGCCCATTGCACTGGCAAGGCCGACAGGCAGGGAAGCCCCAGTGGCTGGGCTGGCACTGGTCACACTGTCGGCCCACAACACCAGGCTGGCACTGGCACTGCCCACTCACTGCATCACACAGCTGTGACACCGAACCCTCTGGGGAGCAGGCGCAGGCTGCCAGATGGAATGGCTTGGGTCAGGCACAGACAGACAGACAGGGGACCAGCAGCCAGGGCATACCCAACCACAGCACTGGAGGGCTCATGTGGGTGCAGAGGTGAGCAGACAGATGGACAGAGAGATGGAAAGACAGATGGAAAGAGAGGGAACTGGGATCCATCCCACAGGCTGTAGGACAGTGAGGCTGAGATGAACACATGCACAGACAGATGAGCAGACAGACAAGTGAACGTGGCTGAACTGACAGACAGGAGGGACAGGAAAGTCTGTCAGATCCCACTACTTACGGCTGCAGCCCATGGGCCCAAAGCCGTAGCTGTTTGGAACGCAGTGGTCGCAGCGCCGGCCGAGGACGTAGGGCTTGCAGTCACACTGCCCTCCCTGCACCTGGCACTCGCTGCTGCGGGAGCCCTGTAGGTCACACTGGCAGGCTGCAGGCAGCAGGGTCAGTGTGGGGCCAGAGATGCCCTACCCACACCCTGCCTGCACCCTACCACTACTTCCTTGTCTGACCCTGCCATGAGGCATAGCCTTATCCAGACTTCCTGCACTGGGTAACCCTGCCCACCCCTGCAATGGGTAAAACCTTATTCTGACTCAGTACAACCACCCTAATCACATCGTGGCCCACCACAGGGATACTCCTCTCCACCTCTGCCATGGGGTGGCTCCATCTCAACCCATTGCCTCAGGTAATCCTGCCCCCCCTGCAATGGGCAGGGCCCCATCCACCCCATTAGCCATAGTTCTGCCCTTGCCCACTGTCTCAGACCCCATCAGAATGCCCCACTCACGCAGTGCCCTGCCATGCAGCAAGGCTGACACACTGCAGACCAGACGTGTGCAGGCCTCTGCCAGGGTGTGTGGGGGGACCATGCGAAATGCCTCCAGGCACCGGTACCGCTCCAGCTCCTCCCGGCGAGCTGCTGCCTCTGCTTCGGAGAAGCCTGGCAGCTCCAGCACCTGTGGCAGGAGCACCAACTGCACAAGGCAGTGGGAAGGGAAGATGAAATGGGGCTGAGGAAGCACAGCAACCCCCAGCCATGGGACCTGGCCCCTGCTCCCAGGCCAGATCTACCTGCCATGGGGCATCCCTGATCCTGCTGAGGTCTGAAGTGCCCCAGCCCTATCAACATCCCTACCTCCATTGAAACTCCCACCCAAAGTTATATTCCTTCAAGTTTCCTTGTCCCCATCCCTGCTGACATCCCTAAAATCAATCCCAACTCCATCAGCATCCCCAGTCCCATTCATATCCCCTTCCCCACCAACATCGCCAACCCCATCAATATCCCCATCCTCTTTCCCATCCCCATCACAGCCTCATTCCATCTGCATTCCTATCTCATATTCCTATTCCCATCTCCTTCACCATCTTATCCCTATTTCCCTCCCATCTTCCCATCGCTGCCCCACATGCAGTCCAAAGAGGGGTCACTTCCCACCCCAACTCATGGTCCCCCATCCCTGCTGAACCCCAGGCACGGGGTAGTAGGGCTCCCCTCACCGAGTCAACGAGGATGAAGGCACTGTGGTGCCGCCGGGTGACACCAGCTCGCTGAAGCCGCACTGTAACCTCATAGGGAGTGCTGGGCTCGAAGCAGAAGGGCCGGGACAGAAGCACGTATCTGTGCAGAGGCAGGTGCCCAGGCATGGACACAACAGGACAATAGGGATAGACAGAGAACAGCAGCTGGATGCAAACACCTTCCTTGTCCCTATCCCTATCCCTTGCCTGCGTGGTAAGACTGTCTGTTTCCATCCCATCCCTCAGTTCTGGGAGTGTCCTCATCCCTGTCCTGTCTGGCTCTTTGTCTTGATACACACCCTCTCCATTCCCATCTTCATTCCATGCCCATCCAATCCTCACCCCACCCTCATCCCTTCCCGTCCCATTCACACCTTTGACCGTGGGGCAGGATCTCATGGTACATCTGCTCAGAGGGCAGCAGGTTCCCACAGCGAGGGCTCGTGGGCAGCAACCGGGAGCTGACACTGACCACAGCCTCCCAGTCCTCGGCTGACTGCAGCAACAGGCGAGGTGGCGTCAGTGCCATGCAGTACACACCATGGCCGTGGCAGTGGCCGTGGCTGTGCTCACCTCAGGCTCGTAGCGCAGCAGCAGCTCGTAGTCCATTGGGTAGGGCACATTGTCCACATGGAAGGTCAGCCCAGCTCCATCCCGCACTCGGGCAAACCCTGAGCCTGTCCATGTCACCATGCGCCCAGTGCCATCTCGCATCACCTCCTCCACATCTGGCTGGGCAGGGCACAGGCACAGCTAGGCCCCACTTCCCAGGGGCCCCCACACCACAGCACTCTGACATGCCTCATCCCCCCACCCCAGCTCACCTTGGGGGGCTGCTGGTGGATGCGGCGTAAGGGAGCATGGGACTGGGGGGCATGGAAGGGGCTGCGCTGGTGCTGTGGGTGTCCCTTCTGCTCCCCTGGTTCCCCAGTGTCATACTCCAGGCAGTCCTGGGGCACCTCGGGCCGTATGGCACCCTGCCAGGACAGGGTCAGGGGATGGGTGGCCATGCATGGAGACAGACATGCACAGAGCAGTGACAGCCACATGCAGGACAAGGTGACAGCCATGCATGGAGCATGGTAGCAGCCATGCACAAGCCCAGACTGAGGGCACAGGGAGCCCAGAAGGAGACTTACCGGGAGCTGGGGGCTGTCATGGCTGTGGCTGGTGGCCTGCTCAGCCTCATAGGTGTAGTAGTCAAGAGGGGCACAGAAGAAGCCAGGCTGTACCTGGTCGCACTGTCGCCCCATGAGGTGTGGACGGCACGGGCAAGCTCCATCCTCCATGGAGCACCTAAGGGCAACCATGCTGTCCATCCATCTGTCCATCTGTCTGTCACTGTCCTCATCCATCTCTCATTCCATCCCTCCAACCCAACCCCTGCTATCTCCCCAGCCTTATCCCCATCCCTCCCTCATTCCATGGATGACCCCCAGCTCCTGACCCCCCCACCCTGTGCCTCACTGAGTGTTGTGCTGAGCCCCACCGGTTGTTGTAGGCTCCCCCGAAGTCACAGGCACAGGGCCGACAGCCTCCCACATCATAGCTCAGGCCCCAGAACTCCGACTGCAGTGAGAAGAGGGAGGGATATAAGGTAGGTGTGGGAGCATCATGGCCCTGAGGATTGCTGTGAGGCTGGGGAAAGTCATGGTTACAGAGCGCGTGTGGGTCAGGCTGGGAGACTCACCACACACTGACTGCAGGAGCGTCCGGCCACAAAGCGTTTGCAGTAGCAGTCTCCGCTGATAGGGTCACAGGGGGAGCTGCCCGCCACTATGCCCCGTGGGTCACACCTACATGCTGCCTCCACACATGCACAAACCCCCACGTGAGGGGTTGCCACATGGCAGGCAGCCTACAGACTTCCTAGCTCTCCCTACCCATCGCATGTCCCCCTCCATCATCATCTCTCTGTCCCTATTCCTCCATCCACATCCCTCCACCTCCCTCCCACATCCTCCCTCCATACTCATCCCACCATCCCCATCCCTCCATGCTCATCCCTCCAACCCACAACCTTCTATAGAATCATAGAACTGTTTAAGTCGGAAAGATGTTTATGATCAAGTCCAAGCATTAAGCACGGACAGGTCCACCAATCTACCACCACATCTACACCACCCTCACTCATCCATCCCATCCTATCCCTGAGTCCCCAGTCCTCCCTCCATTCCACATCCTCCCATGCCCATCCCCGGGCCTGAGCTCACGCTGACAGCCCTGTGGGTCGCCGTGGCTGAGGCCATAAGCACCATGCCGGCAGCGGTCGCAGCGGGGACCGGCCACGTTCTCCTTGCAGCGGCATTGCCCTGCAATCATGCCCAGTGCCACATCTGTGTGCCCATCACAGGTGCCTCCGTCCAGTGAACCAGCTGGATCACAGTCACATGCTGCAGAGAGAGCGAGACAGCTCCAGCACTAGCAACCAAGGGCCCAGGGCTGGTGACCCTGGGAGCTGTGGGGCTGGGGTCTCATGGCACTCACGGGCACAGGCAGTTGGGGCACGGATGTCAGAGCGGGGGTGCCGGTAGTAGAAGGGCTTGCAGAGGTGGCAGCGGCGGCCCATGGTGTTGTGCTGGCAGCCATCACACACGGTCCCACTGCTGTTGCCCGTAGCCAGGAAGACAGCCATGTCAAAGTGGCACTGCTGAGAGTGCTCATTGCAGTCACAGCCTATGGGGACAGCACTGTGACATGGCATGTGGTACCCCAATCCCATCAGGCAGCACTCCCAGGGCCAAATCCCAACCTGCAGGACTCTTCCACCCCCAGATCCTCAAGCCTTAGCCTGCAGAAACTGCAGTCCCCCAGCAGGATGCAACACAACGCTCCCCACATTTCAGCCTGCAGCACTCTGACCTCCCCCAAAACCCTATCCATACATACAGCATCCCCAACCTCAAAGTACAGTACATGGGACACGGGACCCTCAACCCCCTGCCCCAAGCCACAGCCCCTGAGATCCTGAACCCGCCACACAAAACATGCAGGACCACCATTCCCCCAACCAACTGAGTGGGGTCCCAAGCCCCTAGGCACAGCATGGTGCTAGTGCCAGCGCAGAGCACTGACGGCGGCAAGCATTGGTGTTGGAGCCCTCAGCCGGGCGCCAGGGCAGGTCGTGGTAGAAGTCCTGGCAGCGCTCACAGTTCAGTCCCTCTGTGTGATGCTCACAGACACAGCGCCCATGGATCTGGCGGGAGAGTACCCATCTCAGCATGGCTGCCAGGTCCCACGGGGCACCATGCCATACTGGTGGCTGTGCACAACTCACCATGCCAGGGATGGAGGATGTTGGGGCGCCAGGTGCTGGGGCACAGTGGGCAGCATGGCCATGGCAGAAGCAGCTCCCACGTAGCACCAGCTCATCCACAGCATAGTAGTATTTGTGCAGCACCTCCCGCCGCGTGTCCAGCAGGTTGTCCCCCAGCGTGTGCAACTTGGTGAGGTTCACCCGCAGGTTGGTGACACGCAGCAGGTCTGAGGTGGGGTGGCATCATCAACACCCACCCTGTCACCCATTGGCACTGCAGCCACAGCACCCCTGGCCACGCACCCTGAATTTCCGGGCTGTAGGGATCTACCACTGGGATGGAGGGGTCCAGCACCTTGAAGATGACCTGGGTGGAAAAAGGGAGGCATGAGCCCAGACACTCTGTCCTCCTGGCCCCAACTCTGCCCTGCCCCAGCCCCACGCACCTCCCCGTGGCTGGAGGGCTCGATCTCAGAGTAGCGCTGGTCACACAGCACCTCATCCACCAGCCCCAAGGGCTGGATGGGGATGTGAGGGAAGAGCTTGGAGCAGTTGTAGGCGAAGTAGCGGTAGACCTTCCAGCTGTGCCCGAAGTCAGATGAGCGCTCCACCAGCATGGCCGCAGGGCGGAAGGTCTGTGGGACACCCAGCTGGGGTGGGGGCTGGTCCTGCAGACCCTGTGGGCCCATCCCATGTCATCTCATCCCACTCCATCCCAGGCACCCATGTACTGGGACCCACCTTAAACTTCATGATAAGGTGAGTGAAGTGGAACTCGCCCTCCAGGTCCAGACGGATGCTGACATGCTCAACGCCTGAGTGGGACAGTGGTGATGGCTGAGGCCAGTGAAAACCCCACCAAGGTGCCAGAGCCATGCAGCTCCAAGGCACATACAGATGGGGACAACTCTGCTGTTGCTCCAGCCTCACCGTTCTCTGACTGCCACCAGGTCCGCTGGCCATGGGGGCTGCTCAGGTAGATGACATTCTCGACACGGTGGCTCTCAGGCAGGGACGGGTCCCGTGAATCACAGGTGAAGCATTTCTCTGAATCCTGTGCAAGACCATCATGGACAGGCGGCTGGAGGCTGCAGAAGTGCCCAGCTGTGCTGGGGCTATGCTGGACTCATACCAGAGCTGGATGAGCTCACCTGGAGGTGGCTGACAATGCAATACTCCTGGGGCCCATCCATCCCACAGGTGGAGGTGGCACTCAGGTGGGAGGCACGCCCCACCAGCAGGTTCCCAGTAGCTGGGTAGCAGCTGCCACGGGAGCAGCCATGGCTGAGGTCGGGCTCCTGCCAGCTCCCCACCGCTGACACTCCTGCTGCAGAGAGCATGAGGGCATGGGCTGGGAGCTGTGCCAGGGCCCCTGTATGCCCCCTGCATCCTCTATGTACCGTACATGCCCGTCTGGTACCCACCCCACCCCCATCCATCCGTCCCATCCTCTCCCATCCCCATGACCTGACCCGCTGATGCAGCACGAAGCTCTGTGACCCAGAAAGGTGCTGGCAGCAGCGCCAGGGCCTCGTGACTGGGGGGCAGGGATTTGGGCTGAGCAGGCAGTGGGGCTGAGCGGGGGGGCTGAGCTGTCTGTGTTCCTGGGGGGCTAGTCAGCCTCAGGGGGCCGAGTGGTGGCAGGGGGAGGCGGGAGCCAGGTCAGGCGCTTGCTAATCCCACAGAGGCTCAGCACAGCCCAGATTCCCCACTGGGATTTGTGGCAGTCAGGTCCCGGCTGCTGCCAGTCAGGGAGCACTGCCATCACCACCGTCCCCTCCGCCTGGGCTGGAGTCCCAGGGCCACCACAGCCCCTGGCACCACGGGTACACAGGGTGACAAGCCGTGCATAGTGCCCCAAGGCCATTGCCTACCCAGAAGGAGAGTGAATGCCAGGAGGTCCATGGGCAGCTGTGAGCTCTTCCTGGTGAGACACAAAGAGAGCGCTGCAGCAGGACATGGCGTACAGCATGGGGTGCAGGGCGGCCAGAGCTTAGTCTCTCCCAGCTCTGGCACAGCCATGCACTCTGTGGCCAGCACTGGGAAGCAGGGTCGGGCGGGATATCAGGGTGCCAAAGTCCCTCACGGCAGGACACCCAGCAGTCTGGTGGTAATGCCCCAGATCCGAATGTACAGCCATGTCCTGCACTCCCAGACCCTGCAAGAGCTGTGCCGTGCCACCTCCTGCCCTGCTCCCGGTAGATCCATCCCTATGAGTGCCACTGGTGGCCCTGGGCGGTGTCAGTGCCAAGACAGGGCCAGCCGAGAAGGGAAGCCAGGAGTGTCGGAGCCGGCTGGGCAAGGTCGTCTCTGCCGCTGGCCAGGGTCCCGCTGTTAAATTTAGGTTGGCGCTCTCTTTTGTGCTTCTTTCAGCCCGGTACCGCCCGCTCCCAGCGTCGCAGTCGCTGGATCAAAGCCTGGCCCCATCGCTGCCCAAACACATCTTTCCTCTCCCCACGCAGGAGCCAGCCTCAAGCAGGGGGGATCGGGTCAGCAGAAGAACCGCGGCTCTGCCCCGGTTCTGGCCCCGCTCGAAGCCCTGCCCAGGCGGACGGCGAGGCGGTGCGGGGCCGCGTGCCGGCACCGGGGTTCCCGAGCCCCACGAGACCCCGGTACCTGGCGTCCTGCGGCGTCCTGCGGGGCCAAGGCCAAGGGCGACGCGGGACCTGTTGCCCCCCGGGTTGGGCGTGCAGAAATGAGCCGGGGTGAGAGCGGCAATGGGATGGCGGCGGCCGGCGGCCCCCCTTCCCCATGCACGATTCTTATTCAAATGTGCTGCCCGCTGAAAGGGACGGCGGTCTCCAGGCTACGGGAATGTCACTGCCGATTCCTTCTGCCTGGAGGCCCCCACCGCCCGCCCGCCCGCCCGCGGAGGCCAGGCCGGCCAGGCGTCGGCAGCCCGGGCACGCCCCGGCCCCTGTGCGGCACGGCGGGCCCCGCCGGCGAACAAAAGGGCACCTCGTGGGCCGGCGAGCCGGCGGCGCCGCGTCCCCGGGGCTCCGGGCACGGCGTGGAAGGAACGCGCCCGCCGCCGTTCGCAGACAGGCACACGGGGCGGCCAGGCGAGACGGGTGACCGATGTGCTGGGAACCAGCCAGCGCGGCGGCGCTGGGTGCCACGGCACCGGAGTTTGCCCCACCTTGGGATGCCCCGTGGTGGAGGCACCGGCGTGTCTCGGCTGCAGGGTGGAGCCGTGCAAGGCCTCTGCCCCACCGCGAAGATCGTCCCGACGGACCTGGCCCTTCCCACCGCCACGGCTCCTCGAGCAAAGTCCGGCACTTGCCAGTCCTGGGAAAAGCCCTGTGGGCGCGGGGAGAACCCGGCCCGTCTCTCCCGAGGGACGCCGTGGTCCTTTTTTTGTGTGCCACCTCGTGCAGGCTGCCAGCACCCAGCCTGTGTCCCGGGGCTGAACCGTGTGCCAAGAGCTGCACCGTCCCCTGGGGGCTCCCTGCCACACACTGACTCCTACCTGTGCCCGTGGAGCCTGGGGCACGGGGCAGGTAGCTGCTGACGCGGTTGGGCTGCAGAGTTGGCCAGTTTGGCCCTGTTGGGCTCAGGCTGGGCCCTGCTGCTGTTCCTGGAGGAAGGTAGACGGTGCCTGCCTCCTCCTCCGGTAGCTGTGCCAGGCAAGGGGAGGGACCTGCCCGCACCCAGCTTTTGCCAAGGTGAGGCAGAGGCCAGGTACACGGTGGCAGTGGCCTACACATAGCACGGTAGTGCACTGTGCCCAGGCTGGCCAGGAGCTGGCACGGCATGCTCACAGGGTTGTCATGTCCAGCTGTGCAGCACGTGGGGCCACTGAGATAGGCAGCCCAGACAAGACTCACCCTGTATTGCACAGGCATGGCTGTGCCTTTTCAAAGCAGCAGCAGCGCCAGGAGCATCAGGGCAGCACAGCAGCCAGCTATGCTCCCTCAGCATCTGTGCTGGATAGATCCTGGTCCCCACACCATTCTGGCACCACACACACCACTGTACCCTGAGCCAGGGCCCCACTCACCCTGTGCAGGTCAGCATTACCTGGGATCCTTTGGACTGGTCAGACCGGCTGGTGAGCCAGCAGCCCCAGCACCCTGCAGGGAGCACTGCACCGGGGCCAAGCTCAGCAGAGTCTTTGCTGTCACACAGGGATGGTCCTTTTATTAGTCAAGGCTGAAGGAAGGAAGAGAAGCCATGTGCTCTCCACACCAAGGCCATGCTCTGGCTGCCTGCCGATGAGCAAGGTCATGGGCAAAGCAGCAGCTCCCTGGGCTGCTGTTCATGGGAGTGCCAAAACCTGTGCCCCCAGAGACACTCCAGCAGCTCAGGCTGGTGCCAAACACCTCATCAGGACGAGGGATGATATAGACAAAGCCCTGCTAGCTCACCATGACTGTGTTCTCAGCAGAGGCTGGAAAGCTTGGAAGTTCAGCTGGGCCTGGATAGGCTCTGGCAGTGCAGAGTGGTAGCTGGGAACCAGCACCTCCTCAGCTAGAACTAGCAGGAGATGAGCTGATAAAAAGCCATTACCACTGGACAGCCCGTCTGTCAGGGATCTTGCCAAGTACACCTTATCTGCTCAGAGAAGATACAAAGTGTCCTGATAAAGGCAATTGTAACAGGATCTCTGGCCTTGAAAAGCAAAGTAAAAGCAAGAGGGAGGGATGCTTAGCGAGACCAGAGGGATGAGTGTGGTGTCTCAGCACAGTATCAGGCATCTCCCAACCTTTCCTGAACACTGCTCCCTGTTCCCACCCTGAGTTGCAATCCTCTCACAACCACCCCACAGCTGAACATGTTGGGGAAGCCTGTGTCTGCCCAAGGAGATCACAGGTCTGGGAGCAGCCTTGCTGGATGGAGACATGCCAGCAGTTCTGTGGCAGCCCTCTGTCATCAGCATGTTAAACTGCTTAGCATCCCCTGCTCCCTCGGGTACCCATGGCCTCGGTTCCACCAGCACCTTTTGGTGGTGATCAGAGCACTTCAGTAGCAGACCAAACGGCTTGGAGGGGTGGCAGTGGGAACCAGCAGTGCTTCTGAATTTGGGACACACAGAAGAGGGGCCCCCTGCCAAGCCTCAGCAATGCCCCTGGCCTCCTGGGGCAGCCTCTCATGCCTGGCTAGCCCTGCTTGGACTGACTTCAGTAGGCTCAGTGGGCAGCAAACACTTGCCTGAACATCCTCAGTGAGCAGAATAATCACTTAACCACTTCCCTCCCTGAGGAATGAGCACCAGAGCTGCTGCCTGCTCAGGGGTCATGGTCCCAGCATCGTTAGTGCTGGGTCAGCGCACCAGCAGCCCCACAGCACACACCAGGTCTGGACTGTGCATGGGTGAACAATGCTGTTTCTGTTGAATGAGCTGGGCAGAGGGTCCTGGCTGCAGGGCAGGCATATCCAGAGAGGAGCCAGAGGATAGGCAGGCAGGCAGGAGCTGGCAGAGTGCCTGCCAGCACAGCCCCGACCCAACATGCTTCCAGGAACTAACCCGTAACACAGATTTATGCCGGTTTAGACCAGTTCAGCACCAGTGGCACCTTTCTGGAGCATTTCTTATCCTGTGCCAGGCATTCCTCAATGTGGCCTGAGTAACTTCAAACCCCACTGAAGGCAACTGGGGACATGGTGGTGGTGTCCAGCCAAGAGTGCCCCATGCAGCAGCTGGGCACACAGGAGACACTATTCCATAGAACTTCCACGACACTGGGAGCAGGAATCCAGGGAGAAGCAGTTTGGCAGGGCCCAAAGAAAAGCCGGACACACTAGGCAATTCCGAGCATCATTTTACTGAAGGGCTGGACACCAGCTAGGACTTTGTAACAGAAAGTTCACTTAATTTAAGAAAAAGACAGTCTGGTTTTTGTCCCATTTCCTCCACAGAGCAGAATAACACTAACGCTGTCTTTTCACCAAACAATGCCATTCCAAAATATACAACACCGAGTGTGGAGCAGCCCAGCCACATATTCAACATTAAATATTACTATAGCTTCGGAAACATTCTACACAAACAAGTGGAAGAGTAAAAACTTCACTCGGGAACAAGATGGTCACTTGCTGTCAATTCACCATACAAAAGTTTTGTTACTCAGCCATCCCGTGGGCTGCAGTTGCTGCTCCCCTGCTGTGGCTCAGGATTCCCAAACACCAGGGCATGCCCATGGCTGAGCCAGCAGCACTGGTCCCAGCTGGCTCGCATTTGGATCTTATAGACAGCAGTCAGCAGAGAGGAGCGTGAGGGGCCAGGCAGTGCCCAACCACAGCCCCACGTCCCTCAGAGTGGCTGCGGTGCTTCTGCTCAGGAAATGCTGCTCCTCGGGAGTGCTGTGCCTGCAGCAGAAGGGAATGGTGTCACACACCGCGCTCGCCCCACTGCCACTGCCGATGCTCCTTTGGTCCCGCCACAGGCCTGGGCAGCGTGGTGGAGCAGGGGCAGAAGGGGAGGTATTTCATGGGGTAGCTTTCCAGCGCCTTCCCTTTTACAACAGCATCGCATGCCTGACTGCGCTGTGGGAATCGCTGGACTCCCACAGGGTATGCCTGTAGCAACTGCAAAGGAAAGGGCTAATTAAGACAATGAGGAGAGTCCCAGACAATAATAAGGCCTTTATGGGTCTCCCCGGGGCAAGGCCTAATTGTCCCCACAGGGGAAGGTATTTTGGATGCTCACTAGAGAAGTGCTACCCCCTGCACGGGGTCCCAGTAGGTCTAAGTCAGCATGCACAGGGTGGGAAGCTCTGCAAGCCAGGGAGAGGTTCATCTCCCCCATGGCCCCCAGGGCGGGATTAGTTTGTGCAAATAACGCACAGAAACCAAGGGTTAGGAGGGGCACCCCCAAGAGGGGACACCTCCCCCCCACCCCCCAACCCATGTCCCAGAGCCTGCAGCATGAATACTTGTGCGATGCTGCCAGACGGGGCAGGACAGGCTCTGTCACCTGGGTAGGGACAGAGTGGAGGCAGAGCTACATTTGCAGATTCCCTCCTGCAGCAGAAGCTGGTCAGCCTGATGCTGATGGTATCTTTGGTTTCCCCTAATCTCAGCTTCTTGCTTTTCCACCAGACTTCCTCTGTCTTCATTAGCAAATTGAGGGGTCTGGCTTCAGCACCACGGCTTTGGAGGCAGCAGCTGGCCATGCTGTGAGTGCCAGCAGCGCCACACCTACACACAGGATTCACTTGACACTCGTGACTAACCTAGTAATGAGGGCTGGCTCTCCTGCATTCTGGGACAAGAGCTCTACTCCAGCAGTCAGTGAGACACCTGGCACCTTCCTAACAGCACCAACTCCACGCAGAAGCAGGCTGTGAGGAAAGGGAAACCCAAGCACTGTGCTCTCTAGCACAGAGGCTCAAACATGTGGGCCTGGGGACAACCTCCTCTGCTGCACTCTCCACAGGTGGTACCAGCACACCCAGCTCACAACATTACAGGCTACAGCACTGTTCAGGATCTGTGAGGAGTCCCAGTTGTCCTCTCCTTAGGCTACCTCAGCTACCTACCTGACCACAGGAGCAGACAGGCCAGTGCCGTTTTGAAGACTGAGTAGAAACCGTTTCCATGCAAACCAACCACACTGCTTAAGCAGCAAGTGCTCCACAGTGACTGGCAATCACAGCCGAAAAAGAAGGATTCTCCCAACTAAAGATGCCCAGGAAGGTGCGCAGCTCACATCACACTGTCCAGCTGCAGCTGAAAGATAAACCTGCTCTCTATAACCACATGTACCTTGTGCTCTGGCCAAAGGCCCGGCTAGCTCCCAGGAGCAGGCAACTTAGACCCAACGGGGAGAGTAGCTGGAGTGGCTGTACTTCCCTGTATGCTGGCAAGATCTGACTGTGGACACAGCAGAAGTCACAACAGAAAGGGCACAAATTATGTGCTCAAGTCCAACCCCCTAATCCCTCCAGACCCTCCTGTCCCAGGGGACTTCCACCAGCTCCACTGGTGGCACAGTGCTGCTGGTGTATGAGGGAGGCTCAGAGTACATGTGGCAGAATCCTGCAGGGCCACAAAGCTGGGTATCCAGCATCCAGAACCCATGCTGCTCTGCTTCCCACTTTCCTGCAATGCTCTCAGCTGGCAACAAGCTCAACTTTGTGCAAGGAAGCACCAAGCAATGAGGGATTTCAGCCTACTGCCACCCTGACCCTGCAAGCATGGGTGCTGCACACTGGACAGGTGATGCCCTGGTCTGAAATAACACCAGTGGGCTACAAAACAGGAGTAACAAAAAAAATCCCTTTTTATTTTGCAGAAAATTGGTTAAAAAGTTCTGAACAAGGATGACTACGGCAGCTGTTTCTGTGTGGGGGAGGCAAAGTTTGGAAGCAGCAGCGTGGCTTGCAGGGAGGAAGGCCAAGGAGAAACTTCTCCAACTAAAAGTAGTGGCAGATGGTGAAATCTGATCACTGTGGACATGAGCCTCAAAATGTTTCTACCAATTAACAATATGATTTCAACTGGTAACTGATGTCAGTTTCCCCTCAGCTTCCTGGGGACAAGCTGCTCTCCCTACAGACCTCGCTGGCGGACATCAGAAGCATGCAGGAAGCTCAAAGACCTTGTCTGCTGGAGGCAAAGCATAAACTTTTGTTTCTTGGCAGCTGAATAAAAGGAGAAATTATTTCCACAAAATCAGTTGGAAGAACAGCCCTTTGACCGCTGGCTGAATCATTTCTAGAAGTGACAGTGGCACAAATCCACGCAGTAAAAGCATTCATAAGAATCTCCAAAGCTCTGGGTTGTCACAGTGCCCAGCAACAGCATAGCCCAGGTTAGGCACTTGGATGAATTCAAAGTGACTAATTCAGAAACAGGTCTGAAGAACCTGCATGCAGCATAATCAGCAGAGACCACAGCACTCAAGGCATCACCCTTCTGTGTGCCCTGCCAGCCACTGCTGTCTAGACCCCCATAAGGCAAGCATTACTCTGCTGTCACAGAAAAACATGGGGTGAAAGGGATCTCTGGAGGGTGAGGTCTTGTGAGATCAGGTCTTGGGCAAGTGTGATTTGATCATCACACTTCATCTTCCCTAATCACAGAATCATTGAGGCTGGAAAAGACCTCTTGAGATCATCAAGTCCAGTCTATAACCTAACATCACCACATCAGCTAAACCATGCCACCAAGTGCCACATCCAATCTTTTCTTAAAGAATTCCAGGGATGGTGACTCCATCATCTCCCTGAGCAGTCCATTCCAGTCCCTAATCACCTTTCCATGAGGAAGTGCTTCCTAATATCCAATCTAAACCTTCCCTGGTGCAGCTTCAGACCATGCCCTCTTCTCCTGTCACTAGTAGCCTGGGAGAAGAGCCTGACCCCACCTGACTACAACTTCCTTTTAGGTAGTTGTGGAGAGCGATAAGGTCCCCTCTAAGTCTGCTCTTCTCTAGGCTGAACACCCCCAGCTCCCTCAGCCTCTCCTCATCCAGACTTTCCCTCCAGTCCCCTCACCAGTCTCATCAGTCTCCTCTGGACCCACTCCAGCACCTCAATATCTTCCTTGAAGTGACTGGCCCAGAATTGCACAGTGTTCAAGGTGAGGCCTCACCAATAAGTACAGGGGCAGAATGACATCCCTAGTCCTGTTGGCCACACTATTCCCAGTACAGGTCAAGATGCCATTAGCCTTCTGCACCAGCTAGGCACACTGCTGGCTCATGCCCAGTTGGTTGTTACCCAGCACTCCCAGGTCCCTCTCTGACAGGCTGCTCTCCAGCCCCTCATCCCCCAGCCTGTATTGTTGCATGTGGCCAAAGTGTAGGACCCTGCACTTGGTCCTGTTGAATCGCATCCCACTGACCCAGCCTGTCTAGGTCCCTTCTGCAGCATCTTCCTATCCTCCAGGAGACTGACTCTCTCCCAACTTGGTGTCATCCACAAATTTACTGACAGTAAACTCGATCCCCTCATCCAGGTCATCAATAAAGATGTTGAAACACCAGACTGCAGTGTTCACAGCAAAGCCCTTCTTCAGCCTCCTTAAGCATCAAGAGCCTAAGGGCCAAGATGGCAGGAGCACCTGCACCTGGCCCTTAGACAGAGGATGGCAGAACTAGCCACCAGCAGACGGCACAGCACAATGTCTGTTAGCACTAGATGGCCAGTAGCACTTGCTAACATTGGCATTAGGGGCTCCAAAGCCCCTCTGTGAATAGCAACCATAAAGTCATTAAGGTTGGGAAAGACTTCTAAGATCAAGTCCAACTGTCAATCCAACACTACCATGACCACTAAAACCATGTCCCAAAGCGCCACAGCTACGCAGAATTTTTTTAAACATCTAAGTGATGGTTACTCCACCACCTCCATGGGCAGCCTGTTCCAATGCCTCAACACTCTTTCAGTAAAGACATTTTTCCTAATATCCAATCTAAACCTCTGCTGGTGCAACTTGAGGCCATTTCCTCTTGTCCTATCACTAGTTACTTGAGAGAAGAGACCAACACCCATCACACTACAACCTTTCCTTTCAGAACCCTAAGGTTTCCCTTCAGATTTCTCTTCTCCAGACTAAACAATCCCAGTTCAGCTGCTCCTCGTAAGACGTGTTCTCTAGACCCTGAGCTGCACTCCTTCCAGCTAAGTTTCCAAATGACCAGTGAGGATGAAGAAGAGACATAAGGAGGGCAGAGAGTTGAGATCGGCAGCCCTGCAGTCTTAGAAATGTGCAGAAGAGGTGACGAGAGACTGGGTTGATGATGGGCAAGTTGCTGAGCACAGAGCTATGGGGTGCTCACTTCCCTGGCAGAAACCTCAGTGGCACAGAAGCAGTACCGATGCTCATCTCTCACTGTGGTGCAGAAGACCTCTTGCTGGTGGCCTGGGAAGGACATAAGGTGAACTGCCACCACCAAACATTTACAGCATTCAGCTTGGTGCCAGGAAAGGCATGGCAGCACTAAGGCAATATGTTTTGTTTGCATGTGTCAAGCAACAGTACAAGCCAAGTCCTTGACTGGCAAAGACCCAAGCTGTGCAGACCCCAGGTAAAAAAATGAGGGAGAAGAGTTAAGAGGCAAGCAGCAGTGCAGCTGAAGAAGAAACACAATGAAGAGGAATGTGCCTGGATAAGCTGGGCTCAGGTGCTCAGCTTCCTGCCCAGGCTGGAAGAAAAGTAACCTCAACCCGAATGCAGTCCTGTTGATGCATGGCTGTTTTTCCCACTGGAGGCCAAGCACTCAGCTGGGATGTCTGCATTACATGAAGAGGCTCCAGAGACTGCTTCAGTGTCCTTATAAGGGGTTGGGAAAAGAGGAAGCTGCTGAGCAGCCTGTCAGACAGTGATACCACAGGCAGAAGTTCAGAGCCTTCCTAGGGAAATGGCCAAAAAGAGAAACTCCAGCACAAGACTTCAAGACCTGGCATTTGAGAGCGTGGGAATAAGAAAGGTCTAAAGGAATTTGAACAAAAGGGACAAAGCAATATCTGGCCAGTGAACAGTGATGGAGGGTTCCTGCATCATCCAGCATCATGTCAGGACAGGGAACTCTCTGCCAGGGCATTTTGAAACACAGAAGCAGAAGAAAATGTTTCTCCTTCCTCTGCAGTTGGCCAGTGGCATTCACAGGTCAGTCTCAATACTGCAAGTTATGGATCTCTGAGAGCAGCACAGACTAGCACAGTAAAACCACACAGAATCTGAGTGTGTGACTCAGAACCTGCAATCACTCCTTGAGGAAGAACCTCCACTCTGCTCTACCCAGGCAGTGGGGGAGAATCCCGACTGTGCCTTGGGACACTCAGCTTCCCTGCACTCTCACTTGTCCACGAACCTCTTCTCTGTGCCATGGTTTTCCTCTCTGAGTTGAGGATTAGACACTGACCCCTTTTACAAAGCGCTGAAATCCAGCCAAGTGCTAGGGAGGAGCTGAAACGTAAGAGCTGGGGCTTCCCAGGGGAGCTCACCACTTCAGCCAATGTCCACAGAGATTACTAGGTCACACAACTGGTATTTTGAGCTGGTGAGAGAATGAGTGGATTACTGGCCTGCTGCTGCAGAAATCTGAACGTGCAGAGGCATACAGAGCTGGGCTCATGCTTGGGCTGATGCTTCTTCCCCTCCCCGAACCACCAAGCACTGCTTTTGCAGTATCCCAATGTAGATGTTTCATTGGAGACCACCCCTCCCAGGTGACAGTGGCAGCACTCAGCTCCAGTGTGGTATTTGTGCTGTGGCTTGCAGATCGTTCCCTGTGGAGACCAGACTCGATCTCCACTCCAGCAGCGCACAGTCTGTATTCACACCCAACAGCACAGCCCGGCGCAGGAAGGCCAATGCAGCCATCTGCAGTTCCACAGTGCCTCCTGGGGACAGGCAGAGCTTGCCCTCCGGGAACTTTCACACCTGCCACACACCTTCTCACAACATCCCAGCACAATACAGCGCCAATCTCCCCTCCTACCGCTTTACTCTCACAAACCAACACAAAGAAACTCACTACATTTAAGTACTGGCATACATCCTCTCAAGTCTTTTGCTTTTCTGCTTTACTTTAGGCTCAACTATCCCACTGAGCTCTGGGACCAGCAAGATGTATCTGATACATTCCAAGGCAACCTTTTGTCTTTACCTGCACCTAGGACCTGTTCATCAAACACCCAGCAACAGCAAAGCGGTTAAGTGGTGGGTAGGATGCTTATGCAAATCCTATAAACAGCTCCAGCCCTTTGGGCTCTAACAGTCACAGTTTGTGTTCTACACCTGTACCTAGGGTACAGGAGAGCTGAGCAACACTGGGTGCTGAGAAGGAATTGCTCTTTGGAGGCAAACCTCTACCATGAGATCAGAGCTTCTGCTACAACGGATGGTGGAGGCACCTAGAGACATCAGGCAGATTTGCAGGCAGCAGCCTTGTAACAGTCCCTCGCTTTTGGGCAGAGGTAATACCAAAAGTATGATTAAAATGATCAGCTGGTAAATCTCCAAATGGCTTGGAGTTTCTGGAGACAAACAAGTGGCTATACCTTTGCCTGCCCTGAGCTGCTCCAGAGAGCCCAGAAGAGGCTATCACAACACTAAATCACAAAGAAATCCTGGCACCTTCCAACAAATGACTGGCTGAAGGGGAGGGGGGCACAAAAGCTATCAAACCCAATCCCAGAGGATGGAGGAAGTGCATCTTCCCACAGTTGCTGGGACATATGCACATATATGGATATATAGATATATAAAGTTATAAAATTTGATCAAAATAAACCCAGTAAATGTACAGAGTTTGGAAAAAGAGCAATATCACAGTGCATCAATGTAATGGAAAAGTCCAGTGTCCTGCCATGTTCCAGAGGGTGCCTCCAGGAAGCGAGCTCTCTGGTCTGCTCAGCTTGCCATGGGTGACAGTCACCATCCCACCTTCCTGAGCAGACTGTATAGTCTGCAGTCAGTTTTGCAGAGCAGTGGTAGGCAGGCAGTAACAGCTGTCTGCAGGTTAGCTGACACATCATCACTAGGCACCAGAGATCCAGACTCACTCTTAAATGTCTCCACACTCTGGTGCCAGGCTTGTGTTTATGTACTTACATAGAAAAGTGACCAAGTGAAGAAACTCAGGGGACGCTATGAGAGTGGGACAAGGGCTGAATTCGGATCACAGGGGACAGGTTGACCCTAAGAATCTTCTGTGCTCTCCTTCTCACTTCATCATCAGAGGAAGAATTGCCCACCTTGATGGCCTGGAATTTCATCAGGTTCAAAGCACTCTGAGCTTGTCGAGATTTGTTCCTGACAGGAATGGTATTTGCTCTTTTCCTCTGTGGTGCTTCTCTTGCTTCCGTAGCTCTTCTCTTCTTTTGCCCAACACTCTCCCGGCAAGTGCTGCTGTCCTTCCACTCTGTTTTCCCCATCAGAGCTTCCTTATCTTTGATTTTCAAGGTCCTGGACTGCTGTGCTGTGGTGGAGCCTTGGGACGAGCTGCTTGTGACTCTCCCATTGAGGACTCCCGAGGCTTTGCAAGCATTGCTCTCCTGCAGCACACCCCCTTTTGGTCCCTTCAGCAGATTTAAAGCAAGGGTGGCAGGATCTGGTGCTTTCTTTACCAAACGCTTGTACCCCTTACCTTCTGTTACTTTAGTAGTCTTGCCTGAAGAAAACTGCCTTGGTGGACTTGTAGCCCTGAGGAGTTTAAGGTCCGAGGGTGAGATCCCAACATGTCCTCGTGTGTACTTGGATTCCAAACAGGACGTGGTAGTGTTGAGTGGCACCAGAGCTTCCACAACCACTGACAGTCTCATGGCTGGATACACGGCAGGATATGTGCTTGCAGAGTAGCCCCCTGACGTGGCCTTGGATGTGCCGGATCTTGTCTGCTTCAAGGAGCTCAAAAGGAGATTTGTGGAATCTCCTTTCAAGACTGGGTGAGCAGAGACTCTCGAGGAGTTCACTGAAATGCGGGTGGGTGAACCTGGCACCTCTGCCACAGCCACAGTGTTTCTAGGTGGGCCCTTGGCAGACTGAGTGGCATCGGCCCAGTTGTTCTGGACACTCTCCTTTGTGAGACTAGGTGTGTCTGCTGTGCATGAGCTGTACCCGTACACATCCTTACTCCTCAGAACTGTGGGCTGGTACCCCTCCTCCTTCAGGCTCTGAATGAAGGCCATCAGCTGGGTCTCTGTGTCAGAAAGGTCCTTGGACATTGGGTTGAATACTCGGAGGGCTTCCTCCAGCACTTTCTGTCCGGCAGAGGAAATTCTTGACCAGGAATGGACTGCTTTTTCTTCCACATTGTTCACTGCAATATTCATGGCATTAGCCAAGTGAGTGCTTTAAAAAGGTCCAAATTACTGGACAAATAAGCCTTGACACCTCAAAAGGAGAGAGAAAACAGTTAGCTTACAGCAACTGAAATCATCTTGCATCTTTAAGCAGGGAGCTGAAACCATTAAGCTTAGTTGTGACCACTTACGAACATCAGGTCAGACTCTGAGCATAACCCAATTTAGAAGCATCCTCAAGAAAATCCCATCACTTAATTCATCTCTGAGGTGAACTAAAACATCTCTCACAGAAATATTCTCAAAGCTAAAGAAAGATTTCAGGTAATCTCATCCCACCCATCTCAAGATGCAGGGTTCCAATAGTTAACTCAGTAAAATCTTGCAGCTTGTTTCCAGTTTGAGGCTGGCACACCCCAGCTTTGGGTAACTAACTCTCCTTTCCCTTATTAAAGGTGCCTTTCGCTGGATCCTCTCCCTGCTACATGCACCAAGAAAACCATGATCAAGCCGCCTCAATGCTCAAATCTGTGCCTGCACCACGTTCAATTTCCAGCTTCTTAACTGATTATGATCAAAAATGATTCTGAGTCTCTGCCAAAGCTGCAGCTTCCACCTGAAGACCTGAAGGGAGACCCAGAGGCTACTTCAGTTGTGCTCCACTGATGCTAAACACTGTGGCAAGGCAACATCAGTCCTTGCTGTTCTCTTGTTTGAACAATGCAACTTGCTGTCACAGCAAACTGGTGTTGATCCAAGGGGACTCACTGCCAAGTGAGGAAGAAGCAGGAAATTCAAGCAGGGCAGCATGAAGGAAACACCACCAGGGCCAAGAGTACAATGGCCAGACAGACAATTTCGGGATCATGCTCAGGGCACTACACAGCCATCTGCCTGGGACAAACCCACTAATTATCGCTTTAAATAAAAAAAAAAAGAGACTGAAGAGCAGTCCAGAAAGGACTCTGTGCTGCACCAGGAGAGCTCCAATCTTCTTATGCTGAGCTGGCAGCCACACCAGCTCTGCAGCTGGACACTGCACCTGAGAAGCTATAAAATCTTTAGTTCCACTGATAAGTCTTACAAAGATAATGATTATTCTGTGAAAAGTCCTTTTCAGGGAAATGCAGAAGGTGTTGGAAACATTGTTGGAGAGGGCAGCACACAGGGAAGGACGCTGTGAGGGAAAAGTTAGTGCATGAGCAGATGAGCAAGGAACATGTATGATGTTCCTCCCAGAACTCTGGTTTCACTGCAGCCATGGGAGTGTCAGTGCCCAAAGGGTGCCTGTGCCGCTAACAGTAGCACAAGCAGGAAAGACATATAAGCCAAAACCAGCTGGAAAAGGGGAAGCACAAGTCAGCACTGGGGCGTAAGAGCCTACACATGACAGACTAATCTCAGTCAAGTGTTCTGCAGACGTCACAGCAGAAGAAGGATTTGGAGGATAATGCAGTTCTGCAACAGGCGGGGGATCTCCCATAGAGGAGGGGAGGCAGGTAGGCAAGTGCTCTGACACAGCCCCGGACAGCATCATCAGCTGCTTCCGAAGTGAACAAGTGGCAGCAGACACAGCGAAGCCAGTAAGAATGTAATGCTTAATCCTGATCTAGTAGAGAGGGAGCAAACAAGAGGAGCACAAGTAACAATGCACACTCAACAGGCTGTAAAACAGATCTTCTCCAGGCTGCAGCAGGCCCAGGAGCAGCTGGGACACCTGAAGAGGGATTCTGGTGTTGAATGGCGAGGCTGTGACATCTCAATGGGGACAGGACAGCTCAACATCAATCTACTTTGTCTCCTTTTGTGCGGTGCTGTTGTAGCAGAAGCAAAAGCCAGCCACGAGCAGGCACGCCTCAAGTCTGTACACCCGACAGCAATTCCTCACTGGATATTCTACTGCAGGATTCACCTCGGCTAACAATGCCACAGGCCCACACTAGCACGGGGGCAAGCACTGCGCTGGCAAAGGTTCGAGCGACTCCAGTGCGGATTTAGCTGCCAGGTGTTCCGGGCGTGAAGCCGGAGCAATGGGTTGTGCAGTGCTGCTCCGGCTGCACTAAGCTGGCTGCTGGTCTGGCCCAGACGCAGGTCTGGGGCAACCTGTGGAGATGGCGGCTGGTGGAGACTCGAGGGGGCTGGCAGGAGAGTGCAAACCCCCGGCTCAGCCTCCCCTCCCGGTCCACTCCTCGGTGGAGCAGATGCCCCTTCCCGAGTGCTCGTCCCTTGCACCACACCCCCCAGGCCCAGTTCGGTAAGAAGGGACCGGCGGGAGACCTGGCCAGGGTGGCGGAGTCCCGGAGCGAGGACAGTCTTCCAGCGCCGGTACCCTCCCAACGGGGCTGCAGGGAGGCGACTGGTGCAGACAGCGGGTGCGGCCCCCCAGAGCTCGGCCGGCGCCAGCTCCTAGGCCGGGGCGGGGGGGGCGGGGAGG
>VWZE01010259.1:63111-78137 GCA_013396675.1 Eubucco bourcierii
GGGCTCCGGTGGCGAGCGGCGCGTTCCCGAGCCGGCAGGGGGCGCCAGGCGGCGGAAGCGGAGCGGAGCGGACGGAAGCGGCACCGTTTCCAGGTAACGGCGACACGGCCGGGGCTGGGGCAGGTGGCGATGAGCGGCGGGGCCGGTCGGCGGCGGCTGGTGCTACATGTGGATCTGAACAACACGGTGGTGGCGGCGGACGCGGTGTCGGGGCAGGGCCCGCGAGCCGCCCTTAACAGCTTCCTCTGCACCGTCACCTGGGGCCGCACCGGGGCCTCCGGTGAGCGACGGGGCCGGGACCTGAGGGGTGTCCGGGTATGCGGCGAGGGCTGACCGCTGTCCTCTCTTACAGGTGAGTGGCAGTGGGCGAGCGACCGGCCCTCCCTCGCCCCACCGATCCCCGGCGCCATCAGCTACTACAGCCACCACGGCCGGGACCCGGCCTTCACGGAGACAGGCCCGGGCCGATGCTTTGCCAGCCTCCACGACCGGCATCTGCAGCTGCTGGAGTGGCCGGGCCGGCCGCACGACGTCTTCTCGGTTCAGGGAGAACCCAGCAAGTGCTACCACCTTATCCTGCCTGCCTTCTTTCGTCTTCTCGACTCACTGCACCGGGACGGGAGGGCGTTCGCCGTCATCTTCCGGACCTTCGGCACCGACCTGCCTCGTACCCTGCGGGCTGTGAGCTGCGCCTTAGCCGGGCAGCACCCTCAGTTCCCAGCCCTGCGGGATGTGGCAGTGAGTGGCACCCCAAGGGCCCGTCCTGTAGGGAGCAGCCAGCCTGGTTTTCATACACAACTTCTCAGGATGAAGCCATCCTGCACAGGCTCGGGATGTGTGCAGATCCTGTGTGGAAAAGGTCTCTCTTGAGGGTGTCCCAGGCTGGGCAGAACATCCCTTCTCTGGATGTACTGCATGCAGGTCTGGAATCCTCAACACAGGAAAGACGTGGACCTCTTGGAACTGGTCCAGAGCAGGCCACAAAAGTGATCCAAGGGCTGAAACCCTTCTGCTGTGGGGACAGGCTGAGAGAATTAGGGATGTTCAGCCTGGAGAAGAGAAGGCTACAGGGAGACCTTACTATAGCTCTCCAGTACTTCAAGGGGGCCATGAAAGATGGGGACAGGGGTTTTAGCACAGCCTGTTGCAACAGGGCATGGGGTGATGGTTTTAGACTAAAAGAGGGGAGATTTAAACTGGATATAAAGAATTTTTTTTTTTTTTTACAATGAGTGTAAACACTGGCACAGGTTGCCCCATCCTTGGAAACATTTAAGGTCAGGTTGGACAGGCTCTGAGCAGCCTGTCCCTGCCCACTGCAGATTAAATGACCTTTAAAGGTCCTTTCAACCCCATATACTCTGTGCTTCTCCCAGGGAGGGACTGCTGCAGCAAAATGGGTCTCCCTGGCTCAGAGCTGAGCACAGCCACGTGCCGATCAGGAACACTGGGAATGATCTTCAGAATATGCTTCAGTTGTTCCTCAGAGTGTTGATGTGGAACAGAAACTGAAATGGGGGCAACATGCAATTAGGAGATCATTCCTTTCCACCACCTATGGGAAGGGAATGATTTTTGGTTGGAGGGACTCCAGGAATCCATATCTTCTTTTCTTCTCTCCAGCACTGTCCTCCCGGTCTGCAGCGGTGGGGGATCTCCACGTTGCTGCTTGGTGTCTCTGACAAGGCACGAAAAAACCTGTCTGCTTTGATAATTTTTCCTCTCCTGCTTTCTACCATCCTGCAGCTCCCTGTGGACCTCACTCCTGGCCAGATACGCTGCAGTAAGCGAGAGGTGGTGCTGACAAAGGGAGCAGAGCGGCTGGCCACCCGGGAAAATGGAAGAAAACTTTATGACTACTTCAGCTCCTTTGAGGGAATTGGAGGCTTCCAAGACCACTTTGACTGGTGAGAAACAGGACACTGAGAAAGTGGATTGAACATTGAGCTTCTCCTAACCTTAAGATTGGTCCTAGTTTTGAGGTTTTTGTATTGTTGGGGCACCTATCATTTACATGCTCCCCATTTTTCCTGTGGGCAGCCTGATGGGGCTCTTGCATCTTTCCTCAGGTCCCCATCCCCTGGTGTACCTCCTGCAGTTCTCCAAGAATCTCCTGATTTACCTTCTTACTCCAAAATGCCTCTTTACCAGGAGGCAGCAGCAGGCAGAGGCACAGGGTGATCTCTGTCCTGCATCTTTGGCTCCAAAGTTGCTCTGAGCCTGCAGCACAACCTGGGCTGCCTTTAACTGAGAGCTGTCAGTCTCTTCTTTGTCTGACTGCTTCTTCTCCTGCTTGCTGTTTCAGGTGGTCTAGAAATCAGTTCTCTTCTCAGGGTGGGAAGCCCCTGTGGATTGACCCTCATGATCCTAGTGTTCATCACATCTTCATTGATGACAACATCCGTCTGGACGATGCAGACACCATTGTTCATCCCCAGGTAGGCAACTGAAGGCCTGTGTTGGGGGCTGTCCCCTTTGCTCAAACACAAGCCTGCAAAGGGAGGTCAAGGCATAGCCCTGCTGTCGCTGCACCCTGTGCCACCAGCATCAGTGGCAGCAATGCATGGGGCTGCCTTCATGAAGGATGGGATTGGCTGTTGGCAGATGCTGGCTGCCTGCGCTTTCGTCTGAGTGCTTCAGCTCCACCAGGTGAGTCGTCCCCGCTGCCAGCAACAGCAACAATGGTGGCAGTCAGCCTCGGGCTGTGCCTTGTCTGCGGCACTGAGTTGCAAGGACAATGTTTTTGGTGGAGCCCGCCTGGAAAAGGGAATGTTCATGCAGGTAGAAATGTGCCTGTCATCTGGACAACTGCGCTCAAGCAAGAGCTGCAGATTCACAGGCAAGCCTGAACCTCTCCCCAGTTCCATCTGGGAAAAAACAGCACAGAGAGAGGGAGAAACCTTGTCATCAGCGTTTGCCAGACAGCCAGGAAATGGTGAGAGATGGAACACTCACTGGATATTCCCTTCCATATAAGCTCTCTCCACTTGTAGACTTGTAACTGATGTCAGTTGTCACTGCCTGGAGCAGACCTGTCAGGAACAGACTTTAATCTGTGCCATGCCTGATTTGGGGGACTTACTGTGGATGGTTTTGCTGAGAGCCAGCAGTCAGCTGCTACCTGTGTATCTGAAGCAACCAGAATGTGGTTCACAAAGCTACACTTGCTGCATTTCAGCCTCAGGCTGTTTCCCTCATCAAGGAGTTCCTCTTTTCGTGGTCTGTAGCCAGCATGTCTGGTCAGGCAGGCTGCTTGGCTTGTCTCAGGGCAGCCATGCTGCAAGTCCCAGGGCTCCCACAACACCATGTGAGACAGGTAGGGTCAAGCCATAGTGGCAGGAGACCTCGCTGGACTCTTGACTTATCCCTACTGATGGGACATTTGTGTCCTGCAACCAAGATCCATAGGTTGGATGTCAGCTTCCCTTCCTCTGGCATCACCAGCTCTGCAGGGCTGTCCTTGTGTTGGTGATAATGACAAGGCGTCACGGGGAGGGAAAGAGATTGCCAGGTGGGCTTAGGCAGAGCTATGGCAAAGATCAGAAGGTGAAGTCCTTGTTCTCTTCTGTGTGATGGCAGTGGAAGCCAAAGGAAGAGCTTTTGGCAGAGTTTTTCCAGGTGTTGGCTGCTTCACAGAGCTGCTTTCTTTAAGATGTGTGTGGTGTGGTCTTTTCCCTAGAGGAACCTAAGTCACATGTGTGCCAGTGGGGTTTGGAGCCAAAGTTGCTTTCTGGGAAGGAGGCAAAATCTAGAGAAACTCCACCACCTACTGCTGAAGCAGAAACAGGAGGCTCTGGCCTCTATCACTGACCCACAGCCAGTGTGAAAGTGTCTGTCAGAGGAGGAGGGCAGGGTACCTGTGCTGCTGCAGGGGTGTGCACTGGTGCCAGGCATGGTGCCAGCACCACTGTTTGCAGAGGGTGCGAGTGTTTCTGTGCGTCACTCTCTCCCTGCAGGTGTTTTCAGAGCCGGACAGCAGCAGCCCTAGGTATGCTCCCACCTCAGAACTGTACAACGTGTGCCTGGTGCAGACCGACCTGCTGGAGGCCATTGCCAATGAGGACTATTTCCTGCACTGCGTGAAGAGGTGTGAGGAGAACTATGACCATTACCTGGCCTGCATGGAGAACACCACCCTGGGCCAGTAACAGGATGGACAGTGATTCCACTTTGTGCAGCTTAGGGGCTCTGGACTGGGACACCCTCTGCTTGGTACTGCACAAAGCAAACTCCTGGGTTGTGCTTCAAGCTGTCCCCTTTCCAATGCGTGATGTGCACGCTTAGTCCTACCAGGAGCCTCCATACCCGAACACAAGCCTCCTGGGAGGCTGCCTGATGGAATTCCCTGGAGGAAGTGGTTTTCCTTCCCTTGGTAGTGTGATGGGAAGCTGCCTGCTTGGCTGGAGCCTCTTGTCAGACAGCACTGCTTGTTGTGCCAGCTCCTCTGCGGCCTCGAGCTGGCTGTGTCACTCCACTCTCCAGGCAGGGCTGCAGCAGCAGCAGCACCATAAGCAGCCACACAGTTTTCATGCCTCCCTTCCTGCTCCTGCTCCAGTGACTGGTGTGGACCTGGGGTGAGCACAGCGTTACTGGTGGGAAGCCTCAGTGCCATTCACACCCCAGTGTTCTCCCTGACAGAACTAGCAATGCCGTGACATTTCTGCCCAATTTTAAAGCAACTTTTCCCAGCTTTTTTTCTGGTGTGTTTTCTGCCTGTCCCTTTTGCTCTGACAGTGCTGGTGGGTGGAAAGCACCGTTCCTGGCACCTTAAATTGCGGGGCTCAGCTGGGTGGGGACAAAGTGACAACAGAGGGTTTGAGACCCGTGAGCACCTTTCTGACGCTGCCGAGAGATAGCGGCAAAGCGGTACTCAGAGCAGGGCCGAGTTCACACCCTGTCCCTGGCAGCCCCTCAGTGGGAGTTCTCTCCAGGGCAGGATGGTGGCTTCTGAGCCCCGTGAGCTGGATGCTGAGGCGGCTGCCGCACTGCCAGCGTGTAGCGGAGGAGTGCGGAGGCGGGGAGGGTCTCTCCAGCCCCGCTTCCTGCTGCAGCTCCGTCTCAGCGGGATGACCGACAGCACCGAGAGCCCCAGGAGGGCTAGCAGAAAGAAGCGGGACCCGGCGGGGGGGTCTGGGCGGGTGCGGCGCCGCCCCCGCCAATAGCGGGCGGACCCGGCGCGGGTGGCATCGCGGAGCGGCGGGGACGACGGCGGAGCGGGCGGAGAGGTGAGCGCGACCACGGTTCCTGCCCCGCTACCTGCGTCGCAGAGAGCTGGGTGGTGAGGGCTGCGGGCGGGAGCCTGGGGAGTACCAGTATGTGCGGGCTGTGCAGCAGGAGCCGCCGGGAGCTGCGGTCCGGTGTCTGTGGGCTGCGAGCCGAGAGCGTGAGCGTCGGGGGTCCGGACTCTACTGGGAGCCCTGGGGAGTGGGAGCTTCGGGGAGGTACGAGCCGTGCCCTGAGATTGAGGGAAGTGACTCCTGGGGTGCGGGAATATCCATGCGTTGAGACCGTGCACCAGGAGCCCCACGTAGCGGCAGCCCGGTGTGCGGGAACCTTGGGGAACAGAAACCCTGGTGGCCGCGGGCAGAGAGCCCAGAGAGTGGGTTCCCCAGTGGGTGCATATTGGGACGTTCGGGCAGTATGAGACCGGAGAGGGTGGGCAGAGAGCCCCAGAGTGCAGGAGTCCCAGGAAGGTGCAGGCAGAAAGCCTTTGGGAAGGGGGGAGCAGGATAGGATGGGCAGAGTGCCCCGCAGAGCAGGAGCTCTGGGCACTAGGAATCTGCCTGAGAGCAGGCAGGGAGCCCCAGCGAGCAGGAGCTCTGGTGGGTACAGGCAGGGAGCCTTGGGCTGTAGGAGCTCCAGTGGGTGCAGGTGGGAGCCCCGGAGAAGGGAGGCTGTCACACTGCGAGGTTCTCTTCCTTGCCAGGACTGGAGGCTGTGGTGGGTGTCTGGGTGCTGACTCCAGTGCTCTTCCCACAGGAGCTGGAGGGCAGAACCAGGTCAGCGTTGAGCCAGGCCGGATGGGCAACACAGCAAGGCCAGAGCCTGGGGATCCCCGGGGTGGCTGAGCTGGTCCATGGCTGCAGGTGCAGGCTCCTTCGCATGGGTCACCTTCCCTGCCATGCCCACGAGGCGTGTGTACTGCAGCGCCGCGCACCGTGATGGGCAGCTCTTTGTGCTGGGCGGCTGTGGGGGTGGTGGGAGAGCTCTGGGTACTGCCGAGGTGCTTGACCTCTTGGCACAGCGTTGGACCACGCTCCCGCCGCTGCTCACGCCACGGGCTGGCGCCGCTGCCCTTGCCCTGGGCAAGCAGATCCTGGTCGTGGGTGGTGTGGATCCAGAGCAGAGCCCCCTTGCTTCTGTCGAGGTCTACCATGTGGATGAGGGCAAGTGGGAGAAGAAGGCAGCTCTGTCTCAGCCCTCCATGGGCATCTCAGCTGTACAGAGAGGTGAGGAATGGGGCTGAGGCTGCAGGCACCTCTGCTGCCCAGGGAAACAGGGATGGAGGGGCTGGGGATGCTTGAGTGGGATTTGAATCCCACTGCTGTTTGGGATGCTGCATGAGGCTTTCACCTAGCAGCCAATCTTGCCACTTAATTACAAGGTCCCTGCCCCAGAAACCCTGTTCCAGCTGGTGGCTGGTTTGTGTGGAGACCCTGCAGGTGTGGGAGCCCTTCCCAGCTACTCTGTCTGGGAGCTGTGGCAGAATGGCTGAGCACCCTGCTCCAACCCATCTTGGTATGCTGTGCATTGAACATGCTGTGATTCTGCCCAAACTTTGCTGAGCAATCTCTGAACTGTGGCACAGCCAAGCAACCCATATGCCAGGAGCTGGGATTGGTCCCCATATGAGGTGCCCATGTCTACTCTCTTGCTGAGAACACCATGGCATGACCCCAGGCTGCATCGGGGTGGGCAGGGCAGAAGAGACAGCAGGGCAGTGGCGGGAATGGACAGGGGTGCTGGCAGCACCAGGAGCAAGAGCAGGATTTGGCAGCATGTCTGTGTTGCCATGGTGTCTCCAGGGAGATCATACTGCTGAGAATTAGAGCCAGTGGCCTTATGCTCCACTCTGCCTGATGGATGGGATGGAGAGGGGGCCAAGAGGGTTCTAGCAGGGTCACAACATTGCTGGACTCAGGTCTGGTCACAATGACAGTCCTCCAGCCACCCTGGAACAGTGACTGACTGTGGGGCTTTGCTATGTCTGTGCTGTCTGCTCCGGAGGGTACGGGGGGGACTCACAGCCCTGTGGCACTACCCACAGTCCCCACAACCTCACTGCTGCCTCTTTTGCAGATGGGGCCATCTATGCACTGGGGGGAATGGGTGCAGACACCTCTCCCCAGGCACTGGTCCGTGTCTATGAGCCAGCAAAGGACCACTGGCAGCCCCTGCCCTCCATGCCCACCCCCTGCTATGGGGCCTCCGCCTTCTTGCAGGGCAACAAGATCTTCGTTCTGGGTAGGTGCCACAGTGGTGAGCTGAACAACCCCTCATGCCCCTGCACTTTCCCTCCTCTGCCTCTCCAGACCATGGAATGGCCTGGTGCATCCTGTGTGTCTCTGTACTGCCTTCCCACCACAGTGCTGCAGCTGGCAGGCCCCTTCCTGCTTGCTGAGCACACTGATGATGCCAGCTCAGGGTGCTGGCAGCCATAGCATCTTGTCTGTGCACAGGGGGCCGGCAGGGCAAGCTGCCTGTCACTGCGTTTGAGGCCTTTGACTTGGAGACGAGGAGCTGGACACGCTACCCCAGTGTCCCCAGCCGCCGCGCCTTCGCTGCCTGTGCCATGGCTGATGGTGTCATCTTCAGCCTTGGGGGGCTGCAGCAGCCAGGGCCCCACAACTTCTATTCCCGGCCCCACTTCGTCAACACAGTGGAGATGTTCGATCCCACACAGGGTGAGCTCAGTCCCTGGTTGGGGTGGAAGCATACCCTGTGGGTAGAGGATGCCTGGGTCTTGGTGAGGGGTGTTTGTGAGGCACACAGTTCATCCAGTCTCTGAGCATCAGCCCCTTGCACCCATGGTGAGTCCTATGCTATGCTTCCTGGCCCCAGGCAGCTGTTAGCCCAGGGAAGTCCAGGCCTCAGTGTGCAGAGAGGAACATCTGTGGTGGATGCTCACACCTTCTTGTTCCCAGGTGCATGGAGCAAACCAAGCCGTGCTGTCCGTATGAGGGAGAAGAGAGCTGACTTCGTGGCTGGCTGCCTGGGAGGAAGAGTGGTGGCTGTAGGTGGCCTCGGTAATACCAGGGGGTAGGCATGTAGCCATGTTCCCATCCCCATCCTTTGTGGCACATCAGTGACCTGTGTGACAGTGAGGAGGTCGGCTGTGCAAAACCACATCGATACTGCAACACTGTCTGCCACTGTTTGTCTTTTGTGCCCCCCAAGTGCTGGAGGGACTTTATTTCCGTGCCCCACAGGCTACCTACTTGCTCCTCTCACCCCTCGGCCAGTCTTTCCCCAACTCATATGCAGTGTGCCGAGCTCACACAGCCCACACCGGCTCATCCCCAAGGTGCAGAACTGTAGCACTGCATCCCTCTTCTGAGAGAGCTGGGGAAAGGTTAGAGCTGTCACTCAGCAGTAGGCATACAGTAGTGAGAGCTGCCCGAAGAGCCTGGCTCCAGCTGCAGCGCCCTAGCCCTACAGTGAGGTGAGTGGTGCTGGCTGGATCCCTGCACCATGGTGTTGCTTCTGAGCCCTGCAGCAGCTGGAGCTGCCCCCCTTGGTGATCGTGATGGCTGCGGGGTGCTGGCACAAGGGCAAAGCCAGCAAGGCAACATCAGTGCCAGCAACCCTCCCTGTAGGAATGCGACTAATCCTTTTGCAACCCCGCTAATTGCCTCTAGTGTTGTAGAGCTCTGCAGCACAGGACTCTAAGACTGACCACCGCTGGGGGCCGTGGCTGGGGCGTCCAAGTCGTGTGAAGGGGGAAAGGCAGAGCATGGGCTGTGGGGAGGGCTGCGGAGGGGCTGATGCTTTTCCGTTTCCCACAGGGAACCAGTCCTGCCCACTGGTCTCAGTGGAAGGGTTCAGCCTATCACAGAAGAAGTGGGAACCGCTTCCTCCCATGCCCACTGGCCGCTGCTCCTGCTGCAGCTGCCCAACGCCCAGCCTGCTCTTTGTCATTGGTGGGGTGGCCCAGGGTCCCAGCGGTGCCGTTGAAGCTCTATGTCTGCGTGACACGCCCTGAACAGGGCCCTGAGGACCAGCCTTGGCCGAGTACCAAGTGCCTGAAAACAGGGACAGGGATGTAAGCACCTGTACAGGCAGGTTGCCTGGCCTTGGGGAGCCACCATCCTGTGATGCTGGGGTGCAGAAGCAGTCGAGGTTCCTCGCCATGCTTCGGAAATTCCTCTTGGCTCCTGCACTACTGTGGCAATGGGGCCCAGGGCAAGAATCCTGCCTGATGGAAGTGCTGTGGCTAGTGGCATGCAGGGAGCAGTGGCGGTAGGACTGTCACTGACCATGCTGCCCTGTCCAGCCCTGTCCATGCTGCGGCGTGTCCGTGCCATGTGTGTAGCAGTGAGTGCTGTGTCGTCGTAGACCCAGTCAATGTCTCATGTAGCACAGAGGTGCCCTGTAGTTCAGTGCCTAGGAGGTGATATAGCACCTCAAATAAATGAAAGAAATGGAACTTTACCCCACTGGAGTTGTGTCATCTCTGGCTATCCTTCTCTAGGCTGGGACATGCTGCAGCCTGTTGGGAAACCTTCTCCCAAGGGAGAGCCTAGTGATCTCTTACCCAGCAGTGCACCATGTGATGGGGCTGGGACAGCTCTTGCTTCACTCCCTACTGCCAGAAAGAGTAATGTGCTGTAGGAATCCATCCTTCATTTTGGAGAGGGAGAGTTGAGCAGTAGCCACTCTACCTCAATAAAGCCTTGCTTCTGCTCATCCTCTCCTGTGAGTGAAGTTGCTGCAAAGAGTGAAGCAGCAGCGGCGGGGGGAGCTTTGTTGGAGGCAACCAGGATGCAAGAGAGGGCAGGGAATGGCTGAGAAATAATACAAGATGTCTAATGATGCCAGAGGCTCCTTGGCCAAATCCAATGCCACAGCCCTGTCTCAAAGAATGGAGAATGGTTGGCGCCCGGGAGAGCCAGAGCCAACTGTGTCCATTTCCCCCAGGCAGGAACACCGCATCTCACGCTTATTAATCCTGGGAAGAGAAGGTAATCTCTATATCAGTGGTGTCTCTTGATGATGTTTAGGGGTGCACAGCAAGACCATTGTGAGGGTAAGCCCTCCAACTGCCTGGTGCTGTGAGCTCCCTCCAGCCTTGTTGGTGTCATCTCCATGCAGAGTCATGCACGTCAAAGCAAAGAGTAGAGCAGGCACAGGCAAAGGATTCAATCTTTGGCTGATACATTAGCAAGATCTCACATGTCCATGTAAATACCAAGCGTGGATGCCTGACCTTTCTGAGAAGACGGTGATGTGATCCTCAGATGGGTAGCAAGGCTGGAGAGGCAGAGGCCAAATCCTGGCAGAGCGCAGCAGCATCTGGCACATTGCTGGGGCAAGCTGCACCGTCTGCCAGGGGCATCATGCGCGGGGAAAGTTGGAAGCGATTCAGAAAAGAGCATTCATGCACAATGTTTTCGGTGTCATTGCCCTGTCGCTTGGCCTGCCCAGCACAGTGCAAGGGGATCTGTCCCAGTGTGTCACCTGCATTTTGGGAGGAACATCCTGGGATAGCTGAGCTGGCTGTACCTCAGCTGGAGTCATCCCTGCATCTGCCTCAAGAGTTGCCATAGAAACCACTGCTCTGCCAGAGCCAGCATCAACAGGGAGCCCCGAATTAGTGACTGATCTGTACCTTGGCAACTGGAGAAGGTCAATGGCTCCCACTGTGCTGGGGGTGCTGGACAGAAGAACCCCTTCTCTGAGCATGACATGGTTCCAACCTATGAATATTACATCAGAACTTCATTTTGCAGTGGTCTCTGATCTGTGCCTCCGTAGGCTTTTCTTTGCCAGAGTTCTGGGAGGTGATGGACCCCCCTTCTCCCAACCAGTGCTGCCTCAGTGCCTCTCCCCAACCTGCCAGCCCTTTCCAGACACCAGTGAGGTGCGTAACAACTTCACTCTCACCAAAACTTTAGTTGTGAGGGACCCTAAATCATGGAGCTGCACTGGAAATGCAGACCTGATTAATAAGCTTTTCCTGCAGGAGTATCACATGGGTGGGATAAATCAGACACTGAGTCACCAGCAAATTTACATCCCTAGGTGCCAGCCTTTCAGCTTTCCCAGTGCTGCTTTTTCCAAAGTCAAGGTGATGCCGGCTGCAAGGGCTTGGAGATACCAGTGGGGGAAACTGTGTCTTGGAAGCCTCTCACTGCTGTGATGTTTCTAGCTGTGGGGCCAATGGTCCCTGCCCCACAAGGGGTTTACCACTTTCTTGGAAGCCTTGTGCTTCGTGCATGGGATTGTCTGGCACATCAACCCACCACAGCGCATTTTGGCTTCTCTTTTTCACCTGAGGTGAACAGAAATCCATGACCATTCCTAAAAGTGTGGATTTCTCGTTCTTTTCTATCTCCACTTTTAGGCACAGCACCAGGAGGTGAGGAAAGCAGGCAGGACAGTGGCAATAGACATGTTAGGGTGGATGGAGAGGTCTTCAGGTAAAGGGATGATGTCCTAACCACCCTTGAAGGCTGACACATTATTAGCAGAAGACCTCTAGTGAGACACTAATGAAAGAAGTGACAAAGTAAAAAGGTTGAGGAACACACCAAGTATATTGCTGTCTTTCTTCTGGCAGCTTCTGCTGATTTTTACTAAATGAAAGGCTTGAACACATTAGAAGCAGTCTGTTACTTCAGATACAAGGAGAGCTGCGAGCCAGCTCCTGGCAACATGGCTAATCTCCCTAGAGTGTGTTATGGGTGGGGGAGCCTTGAAATGAAGGTAGCTGTCAGACCTATAATTAAAAAAATCCCTGTGCTTTCTTACAGAAATTTCTCTCCATAGTCAGGAGAGATGGACATACAAGAATCTCATTTATCATATTCCACAAACTCGGCAGACATTCAAAACAGAAAGCTTCACTGCATCAGAAATAGAAATTGCTCTGTATAATAACCTAAAATAATGTGTTGAGCCTTATCACTGGTGTGCAAAGTACCATCAAATTGTTTCCTAAAGGCAGTGGAAGTGCTGTAAATATGGGTACAGGGCTCTACAGTCTCTTCTGAAGGGAGTCCTGGGCCAGCTTTCCAATTTCGAGCAGTAAAATGATGGAAAATCACCCTTTATATTGTAGGACCATATAGAACTCGAAAGCACAGCAAGGGTTTTGGCAGCACCAGGCTGTGCAAAGGAGCTGTAGGCAGTTTAGGAGCAGAACAAGGCTTTTATTTACTCAACAGGTGCAATAAACATTAATGTTCCCATCAGCACAGCTCTCTGGAGGAAGATTTGCCTTGGACAGCCCGGCCATTATCCCACCCCTGAAGCAGGAATACAATCCAGGTTGTGATTCCCCATTCTGGCCCTAGAAAATCAACCAGTTAGAGACTCACCATGCAGCTGAGAGTTAACAAGCAACTGTGATAAATCCGAGCTATTTATACCAGCTCTAGCACTGTAGTGACAAGCGAAAGCAATGCAACAAAGTCACTCCAAGAAGTTTGGGGGTTTTTTTATGGGTAAAAGTCTGGAACTATTACTGTGTTTTGTTTTGTTTTGTTTTTTTAAGTGAAAGCTTTATTTCAACAGGATTTGATTAGGAAGCCAGATACATACATCAGGAAAGCAGTTATTTTGACACCTCTGAGCTCCAGGCTGCCTTTAATACTATAGACAAAAGAGCATAAAGGGGAATGTGAGCAGTTTCACCTAATCTATCCATGAATTTATATCAACCTTATTTTTACAGTGGTTTAGTGCTTAGGGAGTATCTTTGGAACCAGTAACCAAACATTCTAACCAGTATTGGAATTGTTGTGAATTAAAGGAGGAAAAAATAGACAAGTAAGCATGCCCATTTCCCACTCCTGAAGACAGGGGATTCAGAAGCACAAGAGATAAATTCAAGTAAAACCACAACTGAGACTCTTTCTCCAGGGAGTGTTTAGATGATGTGGTGGTGGTGGTGTTTTTTGTATATACTCCTAATGGGTGAAATGAAATAATTCTGCATTTCTGCAGGAGTTATTTACGTAAGAGACCACACAGCCTCTGAACAGGAAACAAACAGGCACCATGGCTGCTGTGCTCCCACAGGAGCAGTCCAGAACATCAGGTTCAGAGCCTCCTCTTTCTCCTCTCTCCTCTTTCCTCTTCTTCCCTGTGATGTTCCTCTGTCCGGGGCTCTGCCGTGGAGCAGAAGGACCAGGCCTGGCCAGGTGCCTGCCATGGGAACATACTGGAATTGGAGCTGCCCAACAACACTGGGGGAAGTTCTTCAACCCCCAGCCCCCTGTGAGGCCTCGTGGGGCAGGCAGGTCTCCTGGGCAGCTGCACCCCAGGACTGTGGAGATCCACCAGGCCCTGCAGGCCCCAGCGCGGCCTTGCTGGTCAGGCCTGCCGTGGGTCTACAGGGCCATGCTCTCTGCCCAAGGAAGGGCACAGGAGGATGCTCCCCTGAGCTTGGCTTTCCTCACGGTGAGGGAGCACAGGGGATGCTTCTCCCAAGCCAGGCTCGTTCACTCACCTCTGTCTATTTCCCTCCTGCTGGCAGGCCCTGCTTGTATGGCCACAGGCAGATAGGAGAGATGGTGACAGAGCCTGTGCACCCCGGGCCATGGTGAGGGCTGACAGCTTCCAGTGAGGGTGTCAGCCGTGGACAAAACCCATGAATTTCAACGTCTGGAATATCAAGGAGATGCTGAGCACACCAACGCCCATAGGGTGAGCTGGGGCTGTGGGGTGGGGAGGGAAGAAATTGAGGAAATTGTATATAAGATTAAGCACTTGTGGTTTTGGAGAGCCATGGGGTGAAACACCTCCAGAACTGATCTGTGGTCACAGCCTGGTTAACAGTGGCAAGTCGGCCTGCTCCTGTTTGTGCCTGCATTCATAGAATGGTAAGGTTGGAAGGGACCTCAAGGATCACCTAGTTCCAACCCCCTGCCATAGGCAGGGATATCTCCCACTAGTACAGGTCACTCAAGGCCTCATTCCAACCTGGTCCTGAACACCTCCAGGGAGGTTGTGGAGCACAGAATCAACCAATGTGACCTTTGATCACGTTGGGTGATTCTGTGCTCCACAACCTCCCTGGGCAACGTGTTCCAGTGTCTCACCAGCCAGCATTGCTCCCAGCCTGCTAAGGGACCACCAGAGACCCACCACTGCTGAGAACTTAGAAACCAGCATCAGCTGAGAGTTCTGCTCTGGTTTATCCAGGAAAGTCCTGTGGCCTATCTATGTCTAATTACATAATTTAAATGCTTCCTCCTCTTGCCTTCTGCAGAGAGTAGATAAAATGAATCATGATTTGCAATATTGTTGCACATTATGTAACTTCATAATTATTCCATATCAGGCAATTAAATGCATGGTTTTTTGTTTTTTTGTTTTTTTTTTTTTCCCTGCAGAAGTCAAAAAGCAGCCAAAACTCCCCTCATCCACAGTATATATAGTGAGACAACAAATGTTATTTGGATGGAAGCACCTGAAGAGCAAATACATAATACAAGTTGCATTTTTTTACAGCAGAGCATCACCTTTTTCATCACGTGGCTGCAAAAGAGAGTGAGATTTATCTCTCGTTTCACTCTGGAGAAGCCATTTGATGAATTTGGTCCTCTGAGCCTCTTATAGTTAAATAACCCACTTACATAACTAAGTGTTGTTCAGATTCACAGTTGTAGTCACACTGTCTTTTTGGCCTGGTGTTACCACAATGATGGATGATGATCAAAACGTAATAGAAGTTTCCTTGCCTACTATAAAAATACTTGGGTTGTTTTTTATATATATATATATATATATATATATATATATATATATATATATATATATATATATATAAAAATTAATTGAATTTTTCACATATGCAGGAG
>VWZE01010259.1:78145-97587 GCA_013396675.1 Eubucco bourcierii
TAATATATATATATAATATATATATATATATATTAATTAATTGAATTTTTCACAGATGCAGGAGTAAAAGGGCAGCCAGCTCAGAGAAAAACATGTTTATATCTGTCAGGGTTTTGTCTTTATAAATATTCATTGCAGAATTTTATTGTCTTCTTGGTACTTTCAGAATGTTTTTTGTGTGCTTGTGTTTTGTTTTATTTTTTGGTTTTTTTTTATTTTGTTTTCAATAAGTTGCTTCTAAGTAGTTTGAAAATCTATGACTTTCCTCAGAGACTGAGCAGGGGAATTGTAGAGAATTTACCTCACCTTACCTCACCTGAGCAGAGGAATTGTAGAGAATTAACCCTCACCACATAACATTATAAATATATTATATCATATTATATTAAATTACATTACATTACATTATATTATATTATGTTATATTATATTATATTATATATTATTAATATATTATTATATGTTATTATATTGTATTATAGCTAAAATGTGTGCTATTATATATAATACATATAATCACATTATACATAATATTATATATCATTATATATTTATAAGTATTTATAATATACCTATTTTATATATATAGGTATATTTTTATATAGGTTTATATAATATACCTATTATATGTTAATAGGTAATAAAAACACCTGTTAATATATAATAGGTTATTTTTAACAATACATAAATCATTCTGTGGAGTTGTTCAATAGACAAGGAAATGAGTGGAGGAAGTAAAGTTGCGTTTTTGGAACGTGATCACTTGAATTCCTTCCTCCAAAGTATCTGCCAGCCACAAAGTCTTTCCTTTTAACTCATTTATTAATGCAGGAAGAAAATGCAGACAGGATTTTACCACCCACTCCCCAGCATTCCACATTTTTTGCAAGTGAGCTCAAAAGGATCAAACAGGGTATAAAACATTTCTGAGTTTTTGGAGAAGTTAAGAAAGGGGAGAAGGTTCTTAGAAGGGGAATTCACTTTTTCTAAAGGGAAAAAATAGAGTTAGTCAGGTGTGTGTAACTGCATGTTACAGTTTACAGTTCAAATGTGTGTATTTGAAATAAGAGAAAAGGTGTTGCTTAATTTTCCCTGTCTCAGTTCTGTTACTAGAAACCTTTCTCGCCACAGCAGGGGATGCTCTGTAATCTCTAGACTACTCTCTTTCAGGGAGCTTTGAAAATGAAACCTGAAACTAGCATATAATCTGGGCAGGGTATGAATCATGCGGTGAGTTCTTTGCAAGTTTGAGTCAGGGCATTGGTTCTGAGAGCAGCTGTCACCAGGTCCCTGAGAAATACAGAGCTACAGTGACATAGTGCCCTCCTGGCAGTGGTTCTGCACAAGCCCAGGAATTGCTCTGGGTTTTATTTGTTATCTGTCTGTCAGTCACGTATGTGCTTCTCTGTAACTTCTAGCAGACTGAGGAGTAGGTTGGGGGAATCAAAGTCCCTGCTTTACTTGATTTTGCATATCAGTACTGATTGGCAGTTCCGATAAATGCAGCAGAGGGAAGATGATCTCGTTCCATGCTGCACCATCAGGCTGCCAATTATTCAAGAAGGTGGGAGTGGGTCACGTAGATAAAACGACAGCTCCACAGAGGAGAAAGCTTAGGCTTAATTTAAGTGTATCGACAAATGACACCATTTTTGTGGATGGAAATGCCAGAGTTCATTAAGGAAAGTGCTGTGTTAGAGCAGTGCTGCTGCCTGCCCAGGCAGAAGGGCAGGCAAAGAAAGAAGGATCACAGAGGATATGAGAACCGCAGCTGCAAAGCAGCAATGCTTCAATCGGCCCTTCTATTGACTGGGTAAGTGTCATCAGGATGTAGTGCTGAAAGCACATTTCCAGACACTGTAAATACCTGGCTTGGCTGGGGAACTTTCTGAGGAAGGGATGGATCTTGTCTTAGCCCTGAGCATTCATATTTAGGGCAGTATTCCTGTCTGTAGAGCCACCGTTAGAGTGACAGTATTGAACCAAAGCCAGCATCTCTGCAGAAGAAACAGAAGCCAATAATCCACTACTGTTTAATTTCAAAAGAGGTTCAGACACAGTAGTAACAATGTTCATTAAAAATAAAACCAGACAGCCAAAAGGGTTAAATGCTTGCCTGAGGCCTAGGGATTATTTAGACTTCACATGGAAGATCAAAACAAATGTATACCAGTTTATCAGATCAGACACAAGAAGGACCAGTACAGGACTGGCATGGTAAAGAGACTACTGAAAATGAAAAGGTATATTTGAAGAAATTAAAGACAATAAAAAATAGAAAAATAGAAACCCATATGTTATGATTTAAATTTGAAGCTATGAGAATTTTCCTGTTCCATGTGAAAAGCTGTTAATTGCTACAGGCAGCAGAAGCAGAAAGCCTACCAGGGAGTATCTAAAGCCAATATATGGTGAAAGTATTAAAGAGGCATTCAAAAGGGATGCTGTAAATTAAGACCTACTTGGGCCACTACTATCTGTGGCTTATTTCTGCTGTTGAGAGAAAGATTCCAAATTTAACAACCTCGTTCAATCCATTATCCCATGAAATTCCATCCCACATATTAAGGCCACATATTCTGAAGCTGCCTTGAGGTCCCAGAATAAGCAGAAGATGAAGGAGACAGCTGGGACAAAGACTGGGGGAGCAACTGCAAAAATCCCAAGCCTTGGAACAATGGGAAGCTGAGGCTGTAAGTGCAGGGTGGAAGGTGGTTTCAGACTGGGATAGGGTAAAACATCCCTGTCTTCTGTCTAATCCTTAATATGATCAGAGATAGGTTTTGTGAGTGAAGAGGGCTGCTTCATGGAAACCCCAGTCTTTTCCTAAGGAAAAAAACTCTGTGAGGCCCTGCAACTGGCTTAGGACAAAGGGCTAACATGGTTTCCAAGGTGAGGAACAGCTGAGCAGTGTTGAATCACAAGTCAATGAATAATGGAGTGCCTCACAGAAAATAAAAATGACATGACCTTGAGGAATTAAGAACAGAAGTACTTTGAGCCTGAAATCTGGAAATAGAAGGCGGTGTTTAAGCTGAATAACTGAGGTGGATTTCACTGTGGTTAATGCATTAGGGCCAGTGCCAAAATCTGACTGTAGAAATTCCTTTTAGGATATGGCAAGAATTATTTGCAGTAAGAAGATCATGATGTTCCAGAGGACAGAAAACAAAAAAGTAATAATTTTATGTTGTGGCCATTCCAACTGAAGAGATGACAAATGACTGGAAACTGCAATCACTGTAGAAACTCAATTTAAACTTCTCCAGGCTCCTGGAGGCTGAAGTTCCTCTGCACCTAAAGGCAGTGCTGATCCTTGCTCATTTATTGAAAACACTGCCAGGCAGCAAATAGTGACAACAAGACCAGCATAGCACAGCTAGAAAGAGTTCCTGCAGATGCAGGCTGAAGCTGGGAGGAAGAGCAGGTGAGAAGCAGCTTCCAGAATTTCAATTGGATTTGCTTTTATGCAGCCCCGGTCAGTAATTGAGAAACAGAAAGGGCTGGGATGTTTTCTAGAGGGCAATCAGAAGAGGAGGAATCTTAGGTCACTGCTCCTACTCATGATTACTACCAGGAGAAAAAGATATCTTCTTTGGGAAAGAGGCTTTACTACAACTTGAAGAAATGTGTCAGGAAGGTGTGAGCATCAAGCACAGTGCTTGGGAAGAAGGAGGATGTTGGCACAAGGTTGGGTGAGGATGAAGAAACTAAGTAAAATCACCTACAGCAGTAGCACTGACAAACGTTGTTTTGCAAACTGTAGAAGAATTAGCCTGCTTTTTCAAGTGATGCTTCAACCTTGGTGCTGGCTTGTAAGGATGGATCCAAATAACAATTACCATTTTTTAAAAGATCCATAACACCTATGACAATTTATAGTTATGAATTTGTAGTTTGTCAGCACCCCTAGAGACACCTGAGAAACACAAGAGGGCATTTATCCCATATTGCATCTCTTTTGGGTTGCTCTTTCTGCCAGCTGTTTGTGGTCAAGGCAGAACCTTGGAATGAAAAGTGCACATCAGCGTATGGTTGTGCTAAAATCTTTGGTAAGTGGAAATCAGAACACAGAAAAGAAGCTTCCAGAAGATCTAACTTCTCCTGTGGAGGAGAGATTCCCACTGACAAGAGGGAAGCTGACACTGTGAAGATCTGACTCCTCAGACATGCTACAGGTGGTTTAGATCATGCTCATATTACAGAAAGAGCTGCAGCTGCCAATATTAGGTGGGAAAAAGAAATGGCTCCACTGGTCAGCAGTGAATAATTTAGTGTGTTTTGGACCTGCCAAGAAGCTGGTTTACATGCCTAAAGCTGTTTTGGCTTTGGACACGTGTGTTAGTGCAAATGTCATAGGAATATCATGGGCACAAGTGCATGAACAACTTGGAGAATGGCTTGTGTTAGCAGTTCTCCTGAGGTAAACTATTGCGTCATCCGGGAGGGACTTCTAACCGGCACTGAATAGCTGGGATGCTTCCTCACTCTTTATAAGGAAGGGTTTATATTTAGGATGGAGCGTGCATCCCTGCAGCTCAGGCATCCTGAAGGGAATGGTCAAGTGGTTAGAAAAGCTGGGGCTGCCTGATTATAGATCTGATCACATATTCAATCACAGTTCTCTGATCTGACCATCACGGATTGGCCTGGGTCAAGTGTGGCCAGACTGATGTCTTGCCCAGATGGTCTGGTTAGTAAATGAACTGCCAGCAGCATTAAACAAGGGAGAAAGAATTCTGTGGCCCAAGGGAAGGAGTGTATTCAAGAGAGACATCTGTTTCATCTCCCCACCCTGTAGCTAATGTGCAGGAGTGGTATCATTCCTAAACCAACTGCTGCAGTAGTGAACTTAAGACAGAAAAATGAGGGTCCAGAGCAATCAACACCTGCTTTGGTCACAGTGTCAGTGCAGAGCACGTCTGGGAAGTCACTTGGCTCATAAAGTCCTCCTCAAAACACTGGCCATACACATTTTTTTTTTTTTTATAGGTATCTTGTACTGCAAGCATTAAGCAGTGTGAGGGGACCATGAAAGTCAGCAGACTGTGGCATATGATGGCATATTACCAGTTATATCAGGCACATTCAAAGGGGGGTTGACAAGACAGCAAAGCACTTAAGGATTATAAAAGCTCTTCTTAAAGCTAAGAGGGAGGGGTTTTTTGCTGATTTTTTTTGTTGGTTTTTTGGGGTTTTCTTGATAGAAGACAGGAGGATTTAGAAAACTGCTGCAGGAGATGTAATACTCACACTGCAAGCAGCGGTCCTGCCTATGTAGGTTGATGGCAGCCCATCCTCATGATTGCAGCTCACATCTCTCCCAGACATGCTGGCAGTAGATTAAAAAAAAAAATTTTTTTTTTTTTTTAATTGACAAAGCTTAGCTGAGATGCAAACAAGAAGCTGTACTAGTGAAAGTTGTATTCAGATTTCTTTCCTAGTAGATTTGTGGTCCAGAGACAGATCAAGGGAGAAGGTTTGAATTCAGATAGATTTATCAGGCTTTTTGGGAAGCCAGAAATTCATACCTCATCTGGTTTTGCCTGCAGCTCAGTGAGCTTAAAGCCAAAAGTATTAATATGATATTGTCACTGACACCACTATTTAATGAAGAGGGAGACTGAGCAGTTCAAGTACTGTGGTCAAAACCCTTCCCTGTTGTGTGTACGGTGTTTGGGTTCCTTCCAAAACTGGGAATTAACCAAACATGTCACTGCTAATAAATGTTGGGATGATCATCTTTTGTTATACACATGAATTACTGTCTTGTTCCTTCCCCTTCACTTATATGATTTGACATGGAAGGAAAAATCTGCATAAGAGTATTTTCAGTAATTTTGATCTGTAATTCCCAGTTCCAAAGGCAGTAACACAGCTCTCAATTTTGGTAGCTTGAAAAACAGTGAAAACAGAAAGTGTAAACCAGGTTCAGCTTTTCTTATGTCTAAGCACTCCATCAGACTTTGTGGACCTGGAGCAATGGAACAGTGATCACACGAAAACTAAAGTCTGTATCTCTGCTAACAAAAATCTGAAGGCAGCCTCCAACACAATGAGCAGTGCTGCAGCTCTACAGGGAAACCCTTGTCTGAGGGAAGCTGGGGCAGTGCTATGAGCCTAGTCCACAAAACAGCAGAAGTCCTATCTCTGAAGAGCAGTAAAATCAGAGCAATGCAGCACAAAATCAAAGCTAGCCAAAGAAAGGTTTAGCTGGGTGGCACTCGGGGGAAAGAAAAGGAATTTTAAGTATCATGTTTTTATGTTTGAAATATGTCTAACAATTCAGATCAATCTGCCCAGCCATATGCTACCTATTTATTTGTTGTTCTAGTGTGTCAGACTTAAGGCACCTGGAGAATATACGCCCAAGAAATTACAATTATCAGTCAGAAAGGTTTACTCTGTTGGAACTGCCTCCTAAATAAGCCAGGCAGCATCTGAGTTGCAACAAAATTATTATCCACAGTAGGGAAAAGTGAGAGATCTGGCACTTGCTAGGAGCAAACCCCAAGGTGGCTCTCCTGGTAAGGCAGGTAGGATGAACTAAGCTTGCCAGCTCTTGTTTTGGTTCTTCTGGCTGCAGGATATGCTGGAGAAATATCACTCTCACAAGGTGAATGCAAAGCTACTGCACTGCATTTGTGTGGCAGTTTCAGCTACGCAGAATTGGCTTTGCACAGCAAAACCAGACACTGTTGAACAAGATGCAGTCCTGGTAGTGGTACCCTCTGAGTAGAGTGTGAAAATGAATGTGTTGGGGTGCACCATGCTTGGATGGTTCCAGCAGAATGGTTCCCCAACAGGGAATTTCGTTTGGCTCTTTAATTGCTTGAGATTCATTCACAACCCGCTCTGCTCCATTTCAGGCCTAACAAGGTTTCCAGCCAGAGCAGCGCTCCCAGCGACTACTCAAGTTTGAGCGATTCTCAGCTGCTATTTGGCTCCCAGTTCTGCCCAGAGAATGTGCAGTCAGCAGCAGTACCGCTGGAGCAGGGTATACAGCTGGCACAGCACAACTCCAAGGACGTGAGTCTCCCTCTCTTTAAAGCCTGTGCAGGCACACAGCCACCATTCAGAGTTAATGGGAAATGCTGAAACCAGGTGGTAATGTTTGCAAGTGTCAGTAACTGCTGAAATCATCTTAATATATACACATATTTACTGTGACTAGAGAAAGTAGCAGCCTGGTCAGGTGAAAACAGATTTATAACAGATTACTATAACGTATTAATGAGATAGGTATTCTTTAATCATATTTTTTTAACCTACTGCAGTAATGTGAAATGAGACTGAAGCTACTGCCTTTAGACTGTCTAGCAAAGGTGGAACATTACATCTATTCCTCTTTGAAAAACTCAAGTGTTGCTCTTCATTAGCTTCCTGCAGGAATGACAGAGGTGTTCAATGTTTAATTCCAATGACTGAATATTATCTTGCTGTGGCAGATGCTTGCATGGGTTTAGAGCCAACCTCATGAAGTGCAAGGTCCTGCACCTGGGTTGAGGCAATCCCAAGCATTTGTATAATCTGGGCAGTGACTGGCTTGAGAGCAGCCCTGGGGAGAGGGACTTGGGAGTGCTGGTAGATGAGAAGCTCGAGATGAACCAGTAGTGTACACTTGCAGCCCAGAAAGCCAACCGGATCCTGGGCTGCATCAAGAGAAGTGTGGCCAGCAGGGTGAGGGAGGTAATCCTCCCCCTCAACTCCACTCTGGTGAGACCCTACCTGGAGTACTGTGTCCAGTTACAGAGCCCCTATTATCTGGACATGCTGGAATGTGTCCAGAGAAGGGCCACAAGGATCATTAGAGGGCTGGAACCGCTCTGCTATGAAGACAGACTGAGAGAGTTTGGGTTGTTCAATCTGGAGAAGACTCCCAGGAGACCTTATTGTGGCCTTCCAGTATCTGAAAGTGGCCTACAGGAAAGCTGGTGAGAGACTTTTTAGGATGTCAGGTAGTGGTAGGACTGGGGAAAATGGAGCAAAACTAGAAGTGGGTAGATTCAGGTTGAATGTTAGGAAGAAGATCTTCACCACAAGGATACTGAGACACTGGAACAGGTTGCCCAGGGAGGCAGTGGAAGCCTCATCCCTCGAAGTCTTTAAGGCCAGGCTGGATGTGGCTCTGAGCAATCTGATCTAGTGTGAGGTGTCCCTGCCCATGGTAGAGGGGTTGGAACTAGATGATCCTTGAGGTCCCTTCCAACCCTGATAATTCTATGATTCTATGATTAAGAGTTTCTACACTCCAAATCTTTCTCCTGCAGCAGGTGGTTTCTGATGTTACCAGCCTCACCAAAAATGTTCCTGAAATGCTAAAGGGGAGCACAGATTAGCATAGAACAGTGGTGGCAGCTCTGTTGTACCTCAGTTCCAGATCCCATCTGCTGTCCTCTGCCTTTTGCCCAGGATCTTGTCCTGCAGCAGCTTTTCATCAGACACAAACCAAGACATTCTAATCTAACGAAATTTGCATTTTCCTGTGATTTAAAGCATTTCCATTTTTGTCATGCAATGTTTGGAAAGTTTGCATGATGAAGAAGATTTTTACAGCTTTTGTATTAGTATTACTTGTCTTGTTCTGAAATGTATTTTGAAGCATGTGAAAAAAAATAAAACAAAACAAAACCAACCCTCATCTACAGTCTTGTGATGTTGCTAGTTGGCAGCAAAATTATGTCATCCATCAAGAAATTCATCAGGGTTTTCTGCAGATTCCTGTGCTGGAAGCTCACACTGACATCTTTAACTCTTCTGCCGTTCCAGAAACGCTGGAATTAATTTCTAATCTCTGTGTTGAGCATACAGGAAAGAAATCTGCAGACTTGATGATTGAAACCAAATGAAAATTCTCAAGATGAGAGAAAAGCCTGAGTCTGGTGGAATTTGGGCTGGCCCTCAGTTCCACAGGGAGTCAATCTAACTGCTGAGTGAACCACAACCTCAGGAAACTCTTAATCTCCTCGTCCAATCTAATCTACCATGCCCAATCACTGTGATCTCTGCCTGCAAAGCATTTGGTGCACTAATAGTTTTCTGTCTTTTTCTACTTGATGTCCTGATTTGGTTTGGTTTGGTTTTGTTTTCGTGTGTGTGCAACAGAGCAAGCCCAGTATTTTCAGCAAATACCAGGCAAAACCACAGTTATTTGATGAAGATACAAGAGAAAAAGGTTCACTTAACTTTGGCTCTGGAAGAGTGAAAAGTGTGTTGGAAAGTTTTGAAGCGAATAAGAACACAATAAAGGACAAATATGATCGGTAGGTAGACATCCACTGGAATTTCTTTCTGTGCTGGTGATTATCACTCCCTGCAGCTCCTTCTTTCTCTCTTAAAAACTCATACATGACACAGCTGCATATTCCTCCAGGTTTTAAATAATCTCTGACTGGAAAGAGTCAGAAGGTAAGAGAAAAAGGTTTATTTGTGATGTGATTTACGCAACACACTCAGCCAATAAACCACAAGGAACAATAAAACTCTAACCTGAATTTGCATTTTTCGTTCTTCATCTAATCAGCAGGTTTTTTCCTGTGCTGATTATCTGCAGTTCTCAACAATTTATAGACTGAGTTGGAACTAATCTGAGGAACTCTGAGGACAGCCATCACATTTTTGCCAGATGAGGAGATAGCCAAGCATACCTGTGTGCGGTGGAAGATGTAATGATTGTACCTTTATAAATCTGCACATATCTCTAGAATTTTACCTATATCTATAAGATTTTTGTATCTTTTCTGTTAGCAGACAAATGTAATTTGCTACAGGAATTTGCATCTGCTCTTGTCAGATTTTAGGAATTAAATGTACTTGTAGGTCCTGAAGGACTTTAAGGAACAGGCTAACCATTTGAAGCTCGAAACAGAAAGATGTCAAACTCCCTAGTGCACCTATAAATAATTCTTAGTGCTGAACGTTTTGTAATATAACATCCAAAGTGAAACACATTTTTATTACAAGCCTTTGATCAAGTCAGGCTTTGTAATTCTTCCTTTTTTTCCAATGGGCACTCTAATACTGATAAGGCAAAGCTGGATTCTCTAATGCCTATTAGAGAAGAGGAGGATTTTTATAAGTGAATTATGAGGAATGAACAAACAGTTTTAAATGTTTAGGCAGAACTCTTAATTATTCTTTATTTCTTCTTTAAATTAATTCTGCTCCTTCCCACACTCCAGACTCACTCCCAGATTAGAAGCCTGTTTATAGCAGCAGCTATATTATCTTTACAAAGATAAACGTGTAATTTACCCATTCGTATCCCCCACAAGTTTGACTAAGAAAATTAATATCTTTCTTTCCATAAAGCTAGAAAGATTTCTGAGGCCCTGCCTAACACTCGTAGCCTAGGCTCTACCTGGCCTCCACTCTTTTGGTTGTTGCAACTTGGAGCACTAAATGATTGATATGAAATGATTCAAATCTTCAGAGAGGAAATAGGTTGTCATTTTACTTAGCAACCACCCTTGCATTTGGGTTTGATAGGACAATCATGAGTATAGGCTGGTTTCTAGTGGGCTTCCTGAGCTTAAAAGGAAAGATAACAGAAACCACAGGTGTAATCTCTGGAGAAAAAAGGTTTGTTCTTCTTGGCTTGGGCTTTGTGGATGCTGAAGCTTTTCCCATATTTCCCTGCAGTATTTTGCTCCAAATACAATACTCGTGTATCCCAGCAACAGGCACACTCACCTCAGCTGCCAAGGCTGAGTCCTTCCAGAGCAGATAGCATGGTGAGAGCATCCCAGCAGCTCATGGACAGTTGTGTAAATGCCAACCAAAGCTTTCAACAAAGACAAGAATGCTGAAAGGCATGAAGGTCAAAAATGGGAGAGCTGAAAGAAAGGAATGTCATGAATATGCTATACATGTCCATGTGTGTATATATTTTTTTCCTACTCCACATAGCAGAATCCATCCTTCCCTACAACAAGTAAGGTGACTTCAAAGGGTTATGCCCCCTGAAGCATTCTGCACTACAGTATATCACAGTATCACAGTATCACCAGGGTTGGAAGAGACCTCAAAGATCACCAAGTCCAACCCGTCACCACAGACCTCAAGACCAGATCATGGCACCAAGTGCCACGTCCAAACCCGCCTTGAACACCTCCAGGGACGCTGACACCACCACCTCCCTGGGCAGCCCATTCCAGTAGCCAATGACTCTCTCAGTCAAGAACTTTCTCCTCACCTCCAGCCTAAACTTCCCCTGGCACAGCTTGAGACTGTGTCCTCTTGTTCTGCTGCTGCTTGCCTGAGAGAAGAAGGTAACCTCCCCCTGGCTACAACCACCCTTCAGGTAGTTGTATCTTGCAGTGTTTCATGTCTCATGTCTCATGTTTACTGTGATTTTTTTTTCAATTCAATTTCTGCATCCTTCAGTAATTTACATGCTTGTTTTATACTTTTTTTTTTTTTTTTTTTTTTTTTTTTTTTTTTTTTTTCATTTTAGTGAGGTTTTAAGCACCTCTATTTCCAGTATCAAAGACAGGCTTCAAGAGGTAAGTTAATTCAAACTCAGAATGTAGAATAATGAAGAGTTAGAAATGCTGCAAAGTATAAACCTACTCTCATTTGTTGCGCTGATGCTTGAATTGACACTGTTCATCTTGAGTACTCAAATACTTTAAATCAACAGTTGTCAGGGTTTGTTTTTTTGGGTTTTTTTTTTTTTTTTTTGCATATATCATTGTCTTTATGGCCTGTCCTTAGGGTCAAGGCCTTTAGGGCCTTGGCTCTGAGTCAGCAGTGGAATTTCTCTGGGTCTCACAAGATAGAATAAGTTGTAACGGCTGCCTCCACATATCAATTACTTTTTCCTTCTGCCTGAAAAAAGTAGTCTGACCTTACTTACAGTCTTACTGTCTGAAGGTGAAAACCTTTCCCTCAACACTTTCAGAATGGATTTGATTAATGTCATTATGAGCACTGTTTTACAGATTGGTATCTCTGTTTTGAAATCTATTAAGATGGCTGTGAAGTTTCACGAGCTTCTTGAGCCACCGCAGAAGTCTTTTAGGTTTGCAAACCACAGCTGGACAAATTGTTCCAAGCAACAGACAAATAACCATTTTCAGGCTGTTCCATTCCACACGTTGCAGTCGTTGTTCTGTGTGGCCTGAGGCTTTGTTCTTTCACACAAAGAGAGGGCGATGTATTCACTTCTCATTTACTTTCGTTTTTCGCAGCTGCAAGCATGCTTGGACAAGTTGGAAGAAATGTTTGACTCAAGAAACAAATCCGTTTTGGTTCACCTAGAAACCATTTCCAAGACACGTAAGTCCTTTCCCTATTCCTGTTAACAGCAGAGGGCACAGTCAAACTGCTTTATGTCAGCCTCCTCTTCAAGCTGAGGTGAACTAGGCAAGTCAGACAGCTCACAGCTGCTCCTCGGCCGAGAGAAGAGCAAATAAGACTTAGGCATGCCATGGACATTTCTGTTTTTTTCCATTCTCACTCTGTTACATTCTCCTTTTCTCTGCTCTCATGTACTGTGTCAAAGAACTTGGGTATTGCGTGGTTAGACACCACAGATAAATGCGCCTCTGTGTTTTTGTGTTCTGCCTGGAGGGTGATCATTTTTAGACTATGTGGAGAACTAATGAAATACACAGTAAAAATAACTCAGACATTTATATCCTGAGCATCCAGTTGCAGTTTTTAGGGCTTTCTCAGATTTTTGCATGTTGGTTTGAAGTCTTCCATCACTCCTTTGTGCTTAAAGTGATAGTATTTTAGATACAAGCAGTTCTGCTAATTTCTTAAGAAGCCCATAGTGAAGTACACTATTGCCCTGATAAAAACCTTATGTCCAAAAATAACAGTAATGTAAAACACTTTTGGAGCTCTGTCTCTGAAGAGGCTACTCACAGCAGTCTTTACTAAGGAAGGTGCTTCAGAGAAGTTGTTTCTAATTTGGCTCAGATCTAGGCCTTTGAGAATATATTATTCTTTGATGCTGCCATGATTTTATGTCAACACCCTGTCGGGACTGCTCAGTGCTTACTCTGCTCCTTGCAAGAACAAGAGGCCAGTTTCAATACATGCAAGAAATTGAAAGTGAGTTATACCTTGTGAAATTAAGGTGGCAGACCTTTATGAAAGCATTGCAATATTTACTGTGTGAGAAAATGTGGCTTCCACAAAACACAGCTTTGACAGGTCCCCTTTCAGTCAGCACAGCCCTCTCAGGCAAAAAGCATGGAGCTTACTGCGTTCTGCTGGGAGCCATGATAGATAGCCCATAATTTTGAAATACCAATCTTGTTATATTAAGAACACTCCCTTGCTGTGCTTGGCAAGTGTTCTTGGTGGGACCTTGATATAAGCAAAAATCTGTCAGCCTTGGCCAGTACAACAAGTTCCCTATCACACATTTGCCCATCTCTTGATTACCTCAATGCCTCAATTTGTCCACTCTGCAGCAGGACTTTGTCTAATTTCATGTAACTCGTGCACAGAAACTGTTGTCATGGCACTGAAAATCAAATCTATTGTTCACTATTCCCCTTTATTCATTCCATACCATTTGCTCAGCTGTCCTGTTTCTTCTCCATACTCATTTTAAATAAATGTGCCTTGAATGAAATGAGAAAACCTCCCAGAGGTGCCTGCTGCTAGATTTTCAAAGCAATTGAAAAGAAAAATTGGCACTTTCTGTAATGCATCGCGCTGCAGAATCCTGAATATGTAATGAAAATCATCTTGCACTCCACAATGCTTTTCTTTCTGTGTTTCTGGGAGGTTCATCTATCACTGGCTAATTGCTGATAAATACTAACATTTGAGTGGCATCACAGTGATGGATAATTAAGTTCCCACTAAATAAATGCATGTACTATTGCCTTGAAAAGATTCCATTTGAGGCAATTCCCTTGGGAAAAAAGATGGTATAAAATTCATAAACTCAGGTGATGAAGAGCTCGAGTCAGAGCTTCTAAAGAACTGAATGCCAGTGGCTGATGACACAGTACCTTGGGACATCAGTGACATGATAGGGACCTGGTAAATCGTTGGCAGGGGAGTATTTCACATGTAGGAGAGGCATACAATGAGAAGATTCTCTTCTAGAAGAGAAGTAGTGCACCAAGGCATCCAGATAGCTCTGAAAAGCAAAGAAAGGTGTAACTTCAAATAAGGGTCTTCATTTAAGTCTTATAAGGAGCTTAATTTGTAGCAGTGGGTAGCAAGCACATTTGGCACAGTCTACATACCCAGTGTGAGAAAAACAAAAAGAAAAAGAAAAAAAGAAAAAGAAAAAGAAAAAAAGAAAAAGAAAAACGAAAAGAAAAAGAAAAAGAAAAAGAAAAAGAAAAAGAAAAAGAAAAAGAAAAAGAAAAAGGAAAAGGAAAAGAAAAATAAAAAGAAAAAGAAAAAGAAAAAAGAAAAAGAAAAAGACAAAAAAGAAAAAGGAAAAGGAAAAGAAAATGAAAAATAAAAAGAAAATATTATTCAAAATATATTTTCAAATACTGTTGGGCTGGCATGCTCTATGCAGTAAGACAAAAAAACTGCTCCCTTCTGAGTTTTTATCCATATGTGCTTGTACACAGGCCATAGAGCTGGCCTGTGTACAAGTCTGGCACCAGAGTTGAGGCAACATTTGCTTGAACAGCTTCCACAGGGGCACAGCTGCTTTATTGCTTGTTGACTTATCAGTGTGCTGTGCACAGAGATGGAAAGAGGGATCCAGACCCTGTGTCCCCAGTTCTTCCACCCTGTACAGTTTCTCTAGCTGAGTTGCGTACTCATCATTTGCTCTTTCCTTCTGGTTTCAGCTCTTGTAATTCATTCCTTTTTATATTGTTGTCATTTTTAGTTATATGCTCACACTTCCAGCAAAACTTTTTTTTTTTTTTTTTTTAAATACAAATCCAAATTTTCACAACTCAGCCTTCTCTGAAGTACTTTGCTTTTCCAGTAATTCCAGCTGTGGCATCTCATAACAGCCATATCCTCCACACAACCTTGACTTCAGTGCAATTGAGAAGCATATTCCCAGCCAGCACTCCACTTGCAATGCTCTGATGCTTCTGCCAGCAAGGCTGCCAAAATAATGTGCAGAATGTCCCTTATAGAGGCATGAGCTGATGCAATTCCCTGACAAAATCCAGTGCCTACTGGGCAATTTTCAAACATGACTTGCTTCAAGGCTCCCCAAGCCTAAGCAGGTTTCTAGGGGGATTTGCTGTATTTAAAACAGTTGGATTTGAGCTCATTTACTGTGAACAGTATGGTTCAGACTGGGACACTCTGTTCAGGCTCCCTCATATTATGTAAGGACTTCAAAGTCAAACGGTTTAAAACTGACCAAAGTGATGCCTTTTCTATGCAGCTGCTAACTAGCCATGAAGTGACTGGCAATGAAAGTTGAGATGTGTGACTCAATCAGGCTCCAAAAACCCTCAACATGGAATGGCATGAGGATGTGTGGTTGTCTTGGTGAATATTGCAATCCTCACTGTCATACTTCAGGGCTTGGGTCACTTCTGCCATAGAGCAGGCTGAGACTGGAGGCAGCTCATCCCACAGTCCCAGTGCAGGTCTGTTTGTCCATGCTGCAGAAGGGAACCCAGGCTAAGCAGACACAAACCTGCCAGCTGACTACTCTGACTATGTCCAAGCAAGATGCAGCTCTGGCAGCTCAGATGTCTTGCCTGCTGGTAACAGCTCAGATGCTGACCAGAGAGAAAATGCAGTGCTCTGCTGCACTCCATTGCTGTCTTACAGAATCATAGAATGGTAAGGTTGAAAGTGACCTCAAGGATCATCCAGTTCCAACTCCCTGCCATAGGCAGGGACACCTCCCACTAGCACAGGTTACTCAAGGCCTCATCCAACCTGGCCTCGAACACCTCCAGGGAGGGAGCAGCCACCACCTCCCTGGGCAACTCGTTCCAGTATTTCACCACCTTCACTGTAAAGAACTTCCTCCTAACATCCAGTCTAAATCTCCCCTCTGCCAGTTCAAACCCATTGCCCCTTGTCCTGTCATTACAAGACCTTGTAAATGGTGCCTCCTCAGCCTTCCTGTAGGCCCCCTTCAGGTACTGGAAGGCTACTACAAGGTCTCGAAGCCTTCTCTTCTCCAGGCTGAAGAGCCCAAACTCTTGTAGCCTGTCCTCATAGCAGAGCTGCTCTTTACTGCTCATGCCTCACCAGCTTAATGCCACCTCCTATTTCCCTACTGAACCTGAGCGTAGGGGTACCAATGTCCCTCCAAAGCATCATTTAAAGCCTCTGCACTGTCAGTGCTAGTCTCAGGATGAGCTGCGTCACGGATGGGCATCAGAAGCACTTGCTGTTTAATATTCTTAGGCTGGGTGGCTGATGCTCCCTCCCTTGTGGCTGCTCAGACTGTAGTTTTCAGATGTTGGGAGTGCACCTGAGTGCAGACAGGCATTTCTGGAGAACTCTGCAGCACAGGGGAGTAGATCTACCCTAAGCTCCTACGGTCTTTTGTCTCATGCCAGATCTCACATTCCATAAGTTATTAATGTAAACCAGAAGCATCTGAAGACAACGGTGCAGCAAATCAAAACAGAGTGATGTTCCAGCTTGTAAAAAATTGGTTTGTTTGGAGTAAAATACCTTAAGAGAGGCACTAGTCTGTGTAAAAGCCACCCACTGGGCAAAGATTTTTCCCTCTACCACCAAGATACTGAACAGCAATCTGCTGAGAGGGTTGTCTAAATAAACTTTCTCTGAAACAGCAGTTTCTGATGAATTTCAAAACTGAGAGACTCAACGAACAGGGTCCTTGAGCTGTTCTAATTTGGCCATCTCAATGCCTGTTTATGGTGGCTGCCATTTTAAAAGTCTAGGTTAACGCTCGGTTTTATTTTGTTTAATTGTGTTTGACAAGTCTGAACACCGCTCTGGTATGGAAGCCAGAGAGGGAAGGAGAGTGCCCCTCCTCTGGACTGAGGATTTTTTTCTGCAGAGTACTCCTACACGTACAAATGAAATGCACTCAAAAGATGAGCTGTCAGTTGCTTGCCTGCAGCACGCTGTGCTGAGTCAAACATATGTGCAGATCACAAGCCCAGTGGATGCAGAGCTATTTTTAGACTGAGGATACCATGTTGTGGAAGAACAGACAGACTAGGGAAATCAGAGAGTTTTAAAAATAATTCTGAACTAAAATTAAGCCTATGGGGAAGAGCACAAATCTGAGGCAAGCTTGCTCATGATGGCCTTCCTGTATCCTCACTGTGTAGAGATGGAAGGTGATAAAGTGACGTGAAAGGAGTTTCCTTTTTCAGTTACTGCTGCTTTCCTCTCTTTACAGGCTTGCAGGGTGGGAGGGGGCTGGCAGGCTCCCCAAACCCCTGCCTTTGGATTGCAAGTAGCCCTTGGGTCTAGCCATAGAGTTCTAAAAGGCCTACTCATGCACTCTGTTACAAACACATTCTGCAAGCCATAGCTTTCACCCAGCAGTTTGTAAAAAAAAAAAAAAAAAAAAAAAAAAGAATTTACACACAAATGCAACACTNGTCAGAGCAAAAGATGAAAAGCTTAAAAATGTCAGTGAGAGAATAGGGACAACCAAATTGCCTACAACAGCAGAGAGATGATTAGTTGAAATATGTGCAAATAATCCTCAGAAATAAGCCATTCTCCTACAGAGAACAGGCCAAGCCGTGTGGTAATGAGTATCCTGGCAAAATGGAGCCATTCCCTGTAGCCCAGGTCTGGGAGCTGGTTTAACTTGGTGGCCTTGAGGAAGACAGACACACAGACAAGACAACTGCAGGGTTCCTTCTCCCACATGACAGCAGGGTGCCATGTGCCCAAGCATTGCTTCTTTAGAGAAAGGCAAAGGCAGCTAAAAATACAGCCTGGCCCAAGGCTGCATCCTTGCTGCCAGGATGCAGCTTTCAGCACACTCCCCCCTGTCCCTCCATCAGCAGCCTTGACACTTCAGAGCAGCACCTCAGCCCCACGCTGCCAGACACCTCTGCTTTGCGTGGCCGAATAAGCCAAACGCTTTCAATCTCCTTTCATAAGAGGAGATTATCACCTAAGCACTTAATTGTCTTGCAGCTTGTCTCTGCACATGTCCCAGTTCAATCTCTTTTTGGCCAGACAGCCAGGGCCATTTGTGTGCTTCTGGACACCCTGGGGTGCACAGCTATTGCCACCAGCTGGAGCCTGCATACAACCACACACCACATTGCCCTGTCTCACCTGTAGCCCCTGGCATTTGCATGATTGTGTCACCTGCCAATTAGCTGAGTGCCCACTGGCTTTTGTAATGGAGTTACTACAATAGATTCTAAGATTTTATTTTTTGGCTCACAAGCAGACCTTGAGGAGCACTTTCCAGAGCCAACTTGTCCCTTCATGCCGTTCAAATGGAGGCCTGTAACTAATGGAGTCCCACAGGGGTCTGTACTGGGACCAGTACTGTTCAATATATATTCATCATTGACCTGGATGGGGGAATGGAGTGCACAGCAAGTTTGCTGATGATACAAAGCTGGGTGGAGTGGCTGACACAGCTGAAGGCTGTGGTGCCATTCAGTGAGAGTTAGACAAGCTGGAGAGCTGGGCAGGGAGAAATTTAACCAAATTCATCAAGGGCAGGTGCAGAGTCTTGCACCTGGGAAAGAACAACCCCAGGTATCAGTATAGGTTGGGGACTGACCTGGTGGAAGGCAATGATGGGGAAAAGGATCTGGGATCTCCCTAGTGGATGGGAGGTTGAGCATGTGCCAGCAATGTGCTCTTGTGGCCAGGAAGGCCAATGCCATTCTGGGGTGTATTAGAAGGGCTGTGGTTAGTAGGTCAAGAGAGGTTCTCCTTCCCCTCTACTTTGCCCTGGTGAGGCTATATATGGAGTACTGTGTCCAGTTCTGGGCCCCCCAATTCAAGAAGGACATAGAACTGCTTGAGAGAGTCCAGCACAGAGCCACAAAGATGATGAAGGGAATGGAACATGTCTCTTATGAGGAGAGCCTGAGGGAGCTGGGGCTCTGCAGCTTGGAGAGGAGGAGACTGAGAGGTGACCTCTTTCATGTTTATAAATACATAAAGGGTGAGTGCCAGAAGGCTGGAACCAGGCTCTGCTGGGTGATGCCCAATGACAAGACAAGGGGCAATGGGTGGAAGCTGAGGTATGGGAAGTTTCATGTTAACCTGAGGAGGAATTTCTTCCCTGTGAGGGTGGCAGAACACTGGAACAAGCTGCCCAGAGTGGTTGTGGAGTCTCCCTCTCTGGAGATATTCAAGACCTGCCTGGATGTGTTCCTGTGTGATCTGCTCTAGGTGATCCTGCTCTGCAGGGGGGTTGGACTGGATGAGCTTTGGACGTCACTTCCAGCTCCTGGTATTCTGTGGTGATTCTGTGATTCCCCTCAAGAGATGACGTTTTCCATTTAATTGTGGCTTATCCAACGGATTTCCCCCTTTTTTTTTTTTTTTTTTTTTTTTTTTTT
>VWZE01010259.1:103585-113638 GCA_013396675.1 Eubucco bourcierii
GGGGGGGGGGGCATGTATGGGGAGCCCCCAGAGCCTTGGGACTCAGCAGAGGGGCTGGGTGATGCCTGCCAACAGCAGTGGCCATTCATTTCACTTCACAGATTTTTCTGGGCAAAACCTGCTCGTGGGGCTTTCACTCCTCCCGTCGCCTTCTGAGGTGGAGGTAACAGACAGAGGCTCCTACGCAGCCCGGGCCTGGCCGCTCACCGCGGCTGCACGCAGCTCGGCAGGCATGGCTGAGCTTGGAGGGACCTCTGGAGGTGATGCTGCAAGCGCATGTTGAGCCGGAACCGGCCCTGTCTGACCGAGGATGAAACACCGGCGCCGTGGGGTCCAACGTCGAGCTGCCCTTGGGACCACGCAGCCTCCACCGCACACACACTATTACACACAGAAGGGTCCACAGGCAAAATCCCCAGAGAAAGCAGGTGGAACGGCAAGGGCAGCCAGCAGTGCTTCCCCCAGGCATCAGCGGAGGGAACCTCAGGGGTGCCACCCTGGCCGCCATACACCAACCCCGAACACACCTGTTCTTGCCTGAGGGCTCCACCACAGTTTTCACTGCCAGTAAGAATATTTGTCCCAATATGGCCATGGAGATGGTGAATCCTCTCCCAGCCTACCAGACAAAATACATGTGCTGATGGCTCTGCCTCATGCCCAGGGCTGGCAGCCCCAACCAGGAGTGGGTTCCCTTTCTCAGCATATGCAGCTGCCAAGCTCAGTGTCTCTGAGACAGAACCAGACATGCTGCCGGGCACACAGGGCCCTGCACATGCACATTCTCCTTTGCTTCCCGTGGAGCTGCCAACGCCTGTGCTTGTGGCACCTCAACCTGCCCTTTGCCAAACGTCCCTGGGGAAGATACCAGAGGTAATCCCTGCAGCAGCACAGCCAAGGGGGACTCCAGGCTGTTTGTGGGCACTTATTTGGGGCAATTTTCTTCTATACTGAGGTTCTGTCCTGCTTCCTTGAGGGAGAGCCTGGAAGAATGGGGAGGACAGTGGGCAAAAGTCAGTGACACCCAGGCATCCATGGGCACAGAGTGTGAGAGCGCAGATCACATCCTCTGCCCCACATCCCTAGCTGCACAGGCAGACAGGCAGCTGCTGTGGTGGCAGGGAGCAGACTGCTCATCTTTTCATCTGCTGGTGAGTCACTTGGCAGAGGAGGAAACCACTGATGGCACGGGGGATGTGGAGGTGGCTGCTGCACCCATGCCTTGTGCTCAAAGCACCCTGATGACTGCCGAATGTGGGGCGCAGCCACCTCCCTCCTCACAGCCCTGATGCATTCTCATCCACAGGATGAGACCAGTTGACTGTGGTGGACACCAGTGCTGGCAGTGCTCAGCACAGTGCAGGCTCATCAGCAGTCCCCTTGGGATCTGATGCTGCCCGTCTCTCCCTGCATGCAGTCTCCCCAGTGCTAATCCCTGGATTATCTGCCTGCTCTGACTGCTTTGTGGGGGCCTGTGTACCAGCATTGCCCGAATTCCCTGGCCTCTGCAGACTGAAGAGCCTAGTGGAGGCACCATGCCCCAGGGATGTTAAGTTGGCAAGGAGTGGGAACACAACACTTCCATGGGGACCTGAAGTGCCACGAGTCCTCACCCACCTGGGTGAGAAAAGAGCAATGGCAGTGAGCCATTGCTTAGCCAAGGCCAAGGCTGTAACAGCTGAGGGAGGCAGGGGTGCAAGCAAGGAGCTGTGGTGCAGGCAGGGAACCAGAAAGCAAGCAGAGAGCTGGTGTGCACGTCCTTGCAGGGCAGAGCCCTGAGACAGTAAGACTTCGTGGCGCTGTTGCCATGCCTATGCCAGCCCAAGCCCTGGCAGGGTGGGTAGCTCTCCAGTGGACCAATTACCTATTAGCTCATTACCTGCCTTGGCAGGGTCCCATAGCCCAGCAGCTGCCAGGCTGCTGCATGCTCTGGGCAGTGTGGGCAGGAACTGTGGGACAGGAGGGTGCCAAGGTCACCCACGGACCTTCTCAAGGACCCCGCCAAGAGGGTGCCTGCAGCCCACCCCGTCTGCTCCACGACTGCCATCGAACCAACCTCGACAACAGCCCTGCATTGGGGGCTGCCTGCTCTTGGAGTTGAGGTGTTGGAGGTTGTCCTGCCTGCACTGCCTGTCCCACGGGCAGTATCCCCTCTTCTGCCCCTCTGTGTCCCGTCTCATGGATACTCACAATGTCTTGTCCCGTGAGGACCTGTCCTAGTGCCCCACGGACCCATCCCACTGGAGATCTGCCCCACGGGGAACTCGCTACACGGGGGACTCAGCCCACGGGACCCACTCCGCACTCCTGGCCAGCCCCGGAGGGTGTCGTTCTCGCACACTGGCCCCCACCGTGCCCGGCCGCCCGGCTCCCCCCCTCCCGGTGCCAGGCGGGTTTCCGCGCGGGTGCCCGCGGCTCGGGGCGGCGCGTGACCGGCTGCTACCGCCGCCTGCTCCACCGCAGAGCCCGGCCCGCCCGCACCGCACCGGCACCGGCACCGGCACCGGCACCGGCACCGGCAGGTCAGCGGGGGGACTGCGGCCAGCACCGATACCGGGATCTCCCGGGCTGCGGCGGGCGACGGGCGGCGGGAGGGGGCTGGCCGCACCGCGGCCCTGGNCGCATGTGCAGCGGGGCGCACCGGGCCGGGCATCCCCGCCGGGATGTAGCCGGGGACGTGGCAAGGTGAACGGTGCGTGCCAGAGCGGGGCCGGCAGTGGGAACTATGTGGGGGCCACCGGAGCGGGGCCACTGAGGGATGGAGCACGGGGGGAGAGACACTGAGGAGGGGCACCTGGGAGGGGAACACGGGTAGTGGCACCGGGGATGTGGACACATAGGATGCTGGGTGTAAGGACCACTAAGCGCCAAGAACCACCAGCACAGGGACGTGCGATAGCGATCGGCAGCGCTGGGGACGCTGTGAAGGGGAAGGCCGGGTCTGGGGCCACTGGCAGCTGTGACACTGGGGATGGGGACAGCTGGGAACAGGGCCCATGGCCAGCCCAAGCAGGACTAGCCAAGTGGATGATTCTGTCCCCAGGCAGTGGGCTGCACTGGGTACAGCAGCCCCGTGGCCAGTGACAGAAGGCCTCTTGGGCAGCAGCCGTGGGTCCCAGCTCACCAAGCCCTCCCTCGCCATCCCCACAGGACCATCTGGTGCTCACCATGGCTGCAGCACGGCTCGTCACCTGGGCGCTGCTCCTAGCCGGCAGCGTTCTCACTGGGGCCCGGGAGATGCTGACAGTGGGGCTGTCCTCCAACGGGACCCTGATGCGGGGCAGGGACCCACTGCATAACCCTGCCTGGGGACAGCGATGGTCGGGCCTGTCCCTCGCCTGGGAGGCGTCGGGAGATCCGAGTGGTGCTGAGGTCCTCAGGAGTGAGCAGTGGAAGGGCAGCAGCCCTGTACGCTGGTCCTCATCTCTGCAGTCAGGGGATGCCACTGGGCGACCCCTGGAGACAAAAACCACCGTGGTTGGCACCACGGCCTGGCAGGACAGTGGCACAGCCCAAGGCATGGCAGAGAAGCCACTCATTGCCTGGCAAGGACATGAGGCTGGAGACCAGGACAGCCCCTGGGGGATAACCTGGATGCTGCACGGTTTTGCATCAGAGAGACCAGACTCCACGGGTCCCACAAACACTGAGTTGGGCTCCCCAGGGTCACCCTGGGCAGGTCAGGGGCCATCGCTGTCTGGAGAGAATGCTGCCAGGCCAGACAGCACCCTCAGCCCACAGGCAACTATCTCCACCCTTGTCCTGACCCCCAAGCCAGCAGCAGGGACAGAGACAGGGACAGTAGACACCCATGTAGGGGGACGGGCAGCTGGGGGGACACTCATGATAGACCCAGGTCTCCCTCATAGCACACTGCTCACTCCAGCCAGCAGCAAGGTGATCCCACCGGGCACTGTCCCCATCTCCCACCTCACTGGCATAGAGCCAGTTGAAGCTCCCCACACTAGCCCCGGTTCTGAGCAGCCAGCAGGCAGACTGGGGAACCCGGAGGGGTCCCCCAGTTCCTCTTTGGCTCTGTCCAGCTCTGCCCCTCAGCTGCCCCCGGCAGCTCCATCCTGGGGGCTGGCTGAGCCCTGGACCCGGGTAATCCCAGCCCACCAACGCAGCACCCGGAGAGCTCCACTCAGCCGTGCCACCGCCAGCCCTGGGTACATGACCCTTCATGCAGATCCTGGGATAACAGGCCAGCAGGGAGCCCAGCCTGCTCCAGGGGCTGCCCTCAGCACCAGGCCTGCACCACTGCCTGCCTCCAGCATGGACCTCCCCGGCACCCCTGGCACAGGTAGGAGCCATCATGGTATAAGGGACCCCTTGGTGTGGACTGAGCCCCTGTCAGTGCCAGCATCAAGCTGTGCCCTCTCTCACAGAGCTGCTGCCTGAGGAAGATGTCGGCTCCCCGCAGCGGGTTCGGGGTGCCGTGGGCCCTGTGAGCATCCCAAATGCTACTGAGGCCACCCCACGGCCAGCAGTGCGTTCTGCCACAAGGACACCCGGGACCAAGAGTTCAGGTGATGCGGGGCTGCGTCCAAGCCCACCCTCTGCGCGGATACCATGGGAACCCATCCCCAGGGTGCTGGGGCTGGCGGTGGGGATGTCAGCTATCTTGGGCCGTCTGGGCAGGACACAGTGACACCTTTAATCAGGATTGTGCCAGGCGACATCCTTAATCTACTCCTGCCCGCAGAGATTAGTGCTAAGTGCCCAGCAGGTGGTGGCTTCCCAGGGGTGTAGGGGCCCCTTGACTGGGGTCATGCCACCCCCAGCACCATGGGTCCTGCCGGAGACCTCTGGGAGGTGCCAGTCCCACAGTTGATGTATCCTGCAAGGGAATGAAGGTGGTGGCTGGGAGCCACCACCCACGTCACCACTCATGGCCCCTCTCATTCCTGCCCGCAGACACCCTGGGGACGCAGCCCCCTGCCTACGGCACCGTGACCCCCTCAGCTACCTGGCGTTGGGCAGGGTTGACGCCACAGCCAGCGCCTCGGCATCCACCCACACCGCAGCTGCAGCCTAGTCACGTCCCATCGGTGCCAGGTGCCAACGGGACGGAGCTGCGCTGGGCTGAGTTGCGGCACCGGTTGGGCTTTTCCTGGGAGGTCCACGTCTACGGAGCAGCTACCATCTTCATCCTGCTGGTACTAGGCTGTCTGGCTGGGCTGGCAGGGGCAGCTGCCCTGCATCCCACTCACCTGCCCCACATTTTAGGGGCCCACGGACAGCTGCTGGCCGCCTGCCTGCTGCGGGCCACCTTCCTGCTTCTGGATCCCTATGGAATACGGGGACGACTGCACCCCCGGGCTGTGCTGCTTCTCAGCACTGTCCCTTTCCCTTTACTGCTCAGCACCTTCGCTCTCCTGCTACAGCGGCTCCAGCGCCTGTCTCAGCTCCGACTGCTGCCAACAAGACTCCGGGGGCTGCCGGCACTGGGGGCTGCTGCTGCCCTGTACAGCTCAGTGCTGGGGGCTGCTGACCTACTCCCTCCGCGGCTGGGCCCCGGCGCCGCACTGGGGCTGCACGCACTGGGCTGCGGGGTTGGGGCCCTTCTACTACTGGGGGGACTCTGGGGGTGCTGGCGGGTGCTGCAAGAGCCCCAGGAAGAGGTAGAAGGTACTGGGGTGCCAGGGTTACAGTGGGGGGCCCGGGCACTGCTGGTGGCAGTGGCGATGGGGCTACCAGTGTGTGGGCTGCAGCTGTACAGTGCCCTGTGGCAGCGGGAGGTCTTGGGACCCCCTGGGCACTTCTCCCAGCCTGGTTGGGTGGCACAGCTCTGGCTGCGTGTCGGAGAACTGTGCATGGCGCTGGCACTGTTGTTGGCTGCTGCTGAGCCGCTGTGCCGTCGGTGCTGCCGCCGGAGCCCTGCCAGCCACTCCTGCTGGGCCAAGGCGCTGCAGTACTTCTGTGCGGGCCACAAAACGGAGGCACCTGAGTACCCCAACAACTGCTATGACTGGGCTGGCGCCAGCACCGACAGTGCTGGTGGCATCGGTCCGGAGCGAGTACCTGCCAATGATATCTCCAAGAGCCTCATTCGCAACCCAGCAGAACAGATGCCCCTGCGGGCACTGAAGGACAGCAATGAGGCCTGGGCAGCTGTTGCCAACACCACCGGGCTCAGTCCCAAGTGCCCCAACGTGCTAGCGGTCCGGTCCTGCGCCACCTTCGAGCAGGGCTCGTCCCCCTCGCTGGGAGAGCTGATCTTCCGCCCACCGTCCCCCATCGACCTGCGCCGCAGCATCGACCAGGCCCTCTGCCGCCGGCATCTCCTGCATGACAGCCTCTTCAGCCGGCCCCGCCGAGGCTCTGGCACCTCACTGCACAGCTCCCTGGCTCCTGCCGAGACCCCAGGCCTGGGGCGCATGGTACGCTGCAGCTCACTGACGGAGCTGCCTGGTGTCCGACAGCCCCCTGGTACTGTCACTATCACTGTCACAGCCTCAGCCAGCTCACTGGAGAGCAGTTCGCTGAAGATCAGTTGGAACCCCTGGCGCCATGGGCTCTCCTCACCCGACAGCCTACCCCTGGATGAGACACCCAGCCGGGCGCCCCTCCTAGTGCCCGCCGTGCCCCCCAGCTGGGAGCGTGAGGGCCCCCGCAGCTTCCCTGCCCTCGGCAAGGCAGTGGATAGCCGCAGCCTTTCCAGCGACACCATTGATCTCTGAGCCGGGGAGACACAAGGATAAGCAGAGACTGCGGGTGTCAGCGGGGATGAACTCAGAGTGGGTGGCCAGGGGTCAGATCCTGGGCCCCTGCAGCACTGGATGGGAGAGGAGGGGAGCTGGGCTGGGCCAGCTTCATTTGTGCCAAACGAGAAATAAAAGTTTATGCTGGGAGGAGGCAGCCCCGTTGGTGTGCAGAGGCAGCACGGGGCAGCAGCACCCACAGCTGTCCCCAGGCTCCTGCTCCGAGCAACCCAGTTAGGTGTGCAGAGCTTTATTTCCTGAGATATGAACACACGGACAGATGAGCACACCCTGACGGACAAACCACAGACAAATGCAACAGTTGCGCTCATGCATCTGGCAGAGCTCCCCTACCAGCACAGCACCCTGTGAGTGGCAGGAGACCCCCAGCTTCATGGGAGATCCTGGCCCCCTCAGAGCCTGTGAGGATAGAGATGGGCTCTGGCCGTGGATGGGGGGAGGAGGGATTGTGAGGGGGGCAGCCCACCCAGCTCCAAGGCTCAGGGCAGAGGGAAGGACCGAGGGGGGACCCAGCCCCTCATTGCTTCACGGTTATGGGTCTCCTGTGGGGAACCGCAACACAAGGTCCCATGGGGTTGGCAGCCTCTGGTCATGGTGACACTGGGCAGGCTGTAGGGCCAAGCTCTGCCAGTTGTCACTGCCGCAGCACCCAGCAGTGCCAGAGTACCCCCCCAAACTGCCCCCCACCTTCTCCCAACTGCCATGGGGCCAGAGCATGAGGGGCCAGGGGCAGCATGCTGTGCCCCCCTCACGGTGCCACACTGCCTGGCATCACCTCTTTGTCCAGATGTGACTGTGAGGGAGCCCTCGGGGTCATTCTGTTGGGAGGGGACAACACCCTACGCTAAGGAAGGGCTGGGAAATGCATGCAGGGCACAGCACTCTGCGCAGGATCTGGCCTCAGCACACCCCCTGCTGGGAGGAGTACCCTGCACTCCAGGCTGAGCCTGCCCCGCCTTGCCTGCATCTGGCAGCCCCAGAGCTATCTGCCCTTCATGAAGCCATCGAGCACACGGTCGCTGCGGTCAGAAAGCCAGTAGCCAGCCATGGCAGCCACAGCACCAATGAAGATGGCAGTGAAGACCATGTCGCCCTTGGCTGCCAGCGTTGCAAGGGCACAGATCATCACACCAAAGAACATCTGCTGCAGCACCACCACCTCGTCCTCTGTCACGTCATCAAAGAAGCCTTTCTCCGGGGCATCTGTGGGTAAAATCCTTGTGGTGGGACACTGCTGAGCAGGCAGAGCCCTTTGCCACTCCCTCCAGCCCCTGTCTGCAGTCCCTACACACATCCCTCCCCCCAAACCACCATGCCAGGCCATACCAGGGGGCTTGTCCTCCACACACTGTCCATCTCGCCGGATGTGACCGCGGGCACAGACACAGCGGTAGCTGCCCTCTGTGTTCTCACACACTTCCTGCACTCCTGTGCACACTGGCTCCTCGGTGCTTGCACATTCATCCACATCTGAAGGCAAGACAAGACTCAGGCAAGGCTGAGGCAGCAAGGAGGGGGCAAAGCTGCCCCCCCATCTGTGGGAGGCACTCACCTAGGCACTTGGCTCCATCTCGCCAGTAGCCTTTGTTGCATTTCTTGCAGCGAGCCGGTCCAGCACCCATGCAGCCAATGCAAGCTGTGGAGCAGTCTGTCATGGAGAAAAGAGCCACGGTCACTGTTGGAGCCTCCTCCAAGCACTGGAGAGGATGGCCCCAAGCAGTGGGGAGCAGCCCTTTGCCTCACCTCGGCACTCATAGGAGCCCTCCGTGTTGACGCAGAATTGGTTAGCTCGGCAGTGTGCCATCTCCGTGCCACACTCATCTATGTCTGCAAGAGAGGGAGGATGGTCCTGTTAAGCCCCAGCTCCCAAGACACAGTCCCCATGGCCCTCAGCTGCTGTCCCCGATCCCATCTGGCCCTCACCAATGCAGCGGTGGTCATGCAGCACCCAGCCCCTCTTGCAGCGAAGACAGCTGGAGTCCTCTGGCCCTGTGCAGTGTCCACATGCCCGGTAGCACTCTGCAGGCAGGGGAGCATAGGCATGGGCATGGGCAGGGAGGAGCTGCCTGCAGCCAGTACCAGGGATGCATCGAGGCAACTCCCTGGTCACACAGCCCCCCTCCCTGCCAGAACAAACCCCTACATACCAGCACATACCAGGTGGCTCTTGTTCCGTGAGGCCTCATAGTAGCCATCACCACACTCAGCACAGAAAGGGCCACCATAGCCTGGGCTGCAGACGCACAGGCCAGTGCCGTGACGTGTACCATCACCGTCGCATCGCCCATTGCCACTGCAGGGCTGCTGAGGTCCACCAGCACAGGCTGCACAGGGAGAGACCAACTGGCTCCAGCCCAGGTGGCACTGCCAGCACCCCACAGGCACCCTGTTCACACTGCAGCTACTCACGCTGGCAGTCGGGACCGTAGGTGCCAGGTGGGCAGCAGAGCGCCAGCCTGTCCATGCACAGCCATTGGAAGAAGTCGGGTTGTTGGTGCCGCCTGGAGAGGGGAGGACATTGTGCTCAGCTCTCTGCCACCCTCCTGACCCAGTCTGTCCCTGTCCCTAGACTCACTCATGGAACCACCACTGCTCCACATGCTCTTCACTCTGCTCTAGCAGCTGGTGGCAGGTGAAGTCTGAGGGGTTGCAGACGCTCTCCAACACTTCCAGTAGACGGGTCTCACTGTGGGGACAGAGAAATCGGTGTGGGATGTGTGTCCCTGGGGCAGCCAGGTTCCTCCAGAGGTCTACAGCTAGAGTCACTCACCTGTGCTGGTACTTGGCCAGCTTCTCCTCCTCCCAGGCTGTGTTGCCCCCACCAAAGCCCTCATGCTCTGTCCGTTCCAGACCCTGTGCAAATGGTGGAATGGAGGGTGGGTAGGGGTGGTGCAGGTATAGGAGTTCCCAGTAATCCCCCTCCCAGTAGGGTTATCCCCAGGCCATGACAACCTCTTGGCCCCAGGGGTGAGCCATGTCAGGGACCTGCCATTCCCTCCTCGCCCCAGAGCCTGGCTGCTGTGTCCCTTTCTACTTCTAGGGATACTGTGGAGAGTGCCCCCAGGCTACCGTCTTCTCTAGGGCCGTGTTACTTCCTTGTCCCCTTCCCCCAGACTGTACTCTCCTGCCTCCCATCAGCTACAAGACTCCACCCAAGACCCCCTCTGTCCCTGCTCGCCTGTCATCCCTAGAGTGGGTTACCCTGCACCACATCGGAGCTCATCCACCTCAGGCCACGTCCCCCACACCTGTTGCCCATGGGCCCCACCACCTCAATGTCCCCCATCCCTGCCACAGAAAGGGCTGTGTCACTTCATACCCCCTCCAT
>VWZE01010259.1:113917-131705 GCA_013396675.1 Eubucco bourcierii
GGCTCCCGCCCGCGGCCCCATCCTCCGCCCCGCCCGCACATGTGCCCCGCCCCAGCCGCTGACTCAGCGCCTGCCGCCTCTCCCAATGGCCGAGCTCCCGTCTCCGCCGACACCCCACTCCCAGCCAATCCACGCCGCCCGCTGGACCCCGCCTCCCCGCGTCTTAAAGGGGCCGCGGCCAAGGGCATCCCGATAGAAGGGACGTGACTGGAGACCCTCGCACGGAGCGGGAACGGCAACGGCTCCCCACGATGCAGTAGCTCCGCTCACATCATGCCTGGGCGAGGTGCTCAGCTTCCGACCTGATTGGGCCGTTCCCTGTCACCCAGTGCAGGTCACTGTCTCCCTCCAGCCAAAGTGGTTCAGTTTCCCCTCATCCACTCAAATTTGCCCAGTTCCCCCTTGTCCTCCCCTGAATTGGCCCAGTTCCCCCTCAGTCCCTATAGGCTGGTCCAGTTTTCCCACACCACTCCAAACTAGTCCAGGTCTCCCATCATCCCTTTTGAACCGGTCCAGTTCCACATCCACTCTCCCAACAACACAGTCCAGTTTCCCTTCATCGTCTCAAACAGCCTAGTACCTCTTCTGGCCCCCCAAACCCCTTTTACCTCCCCATTACCTGTCTCCAGACCATCTGAGTCCCCATTCTCTCTCCACATCACCAGGGCTGAACTCAGGGTTGGCAAAGTCACCATCAGTGCTTTATTCCCCCAAGGCCTGCTGCAGCCCCTTGGCCACCGCTGACACATAGGGCTCCAGGCGCCGGCCCTGCTGTTGACCTGGTCCTGCCAGTGCCCACAGGAACCGCCCCATCTCACTAGGCAGGGCAAAGGCAGGGGCTGCCTGCAGTGCTAGCGGCACCACCGGCACCAAAGCCTCCAGCCGGACCACCACATAGTGTCCGTTGCCTGATGCCAGTGCTGGCATGGCGCAGGACAGAGCTGCTGCAAATGCCTCACAGGGTGCTGCAGTGGGGACATCATTGAGGCCAGGGCCGTGCCAGGAGTTGGGGATGCTTTCAGCATCCCCAGTCCCTGACGTGGTCCTGGCCTCAGCATCCCACCGATGTGCAGCAGCCACAGCCGCCGGGGAGAGGAGGAAGACAATGGTGTCATCATCACGCAGTGCTCGTTGGTGCTGGGCATGCAGCCAAGGCAGCGGACCCAGTGCTGCTACCCCGCTGCCACCTCCTGGTGCTGCTGCCACCGCCAGCCCCAGCGAGTGAAGAGCTGCCATCAAGGCACACACTGCCCGCTCTGCCACTGGCTCCGCAGCATGCAGCAACAGTGCCCGCCGGCCTCGCAGTGGGCCTGAGAAGGGGACTTTCAGTACCCAAAATCCCATTTGGTGTTCAGTACCCACCCCACTGGGGTAGCCACAATGAGAAGCAGGCTGGGATCACCCACAAAGACTGGTCACATTCCCTAGCACTGTCCTGCAACCACAGCAACACTACCCATACCCAAGGACAGCCACGGTGGAAAGCAGGTTGGACCCACCACCAATGTGAGACTCACACCTTGCTCAGCCCCTCAGTCCCCCTACCTAAGGGACAGTCATACTGGAAGGTAGGTGGGACACCTCACAGCAGAGTTCCCACCCCCTGTTCTGTCTCACATGCCCCCACCCTCTCTATGGGACAGCTATGGTGGGAAGCAAGTAGGGAGCAGCCCTGATAGGACATACCCCTGCCCTGTCCCCTGTGAGAAGAGAACAAACATCTGTGTATGTCCCCCAGACCCCAGGCTCATCCCACACTCACCCTCAGAGCTGTAGCCAGCCCTCAGGGACTTCAGCCAGCCTGTGGGGAGAAGAGCAGAGAGAGGGGTCCTAAGGGCAGTCCCAGGCCAGGCACAACCCTCAGATGGGTGCTGCTCACCTTTCACATCCTCCTTCAACAGGAACAGAAGCAGAAGGCTGGTGGCCCCTAGCAACACTCCCATCCATGCCAGTGCCCAGCGAGTGTGCAGGTCTGCAAGGCAGGGGTCAATGTCTGTGGAGAACCCCTGGCACCCACCAAGGGTCCCCAGAACCCATAGATGGTCCTCAGCACCTGCATGGTGGTGCCACAGGGTGAGTGCCCTCCCTCAGTCCCACAGTGGTCCCAGGGACACTCACACTTGTGCAGTGGACAAGCCCAGAGTGTGATGCTGGTGCTGTTCTCAGAGTGCCAGATCTGTGGGCATGGAGACATGTCACATATTGCTTGGCCCTACCCGTTGCCTGATGGTTGCCTGCACTCACCTGTCTGCACTGGCCCTCTGCCATATCCCGCTGCAGCTCCTGCTCCAGCAACCCAGGATGCCCTGCTCCCTGCAACAGTGACAGGGGGTGAGCTGTCTGTGTCATTGATGCCACTCCTGCAGCGACATGTGGGTCTCTTCCCCTTACCGTGCTGGTGAAGCTGGAGAGCAGTGTACAGGTACCCTGCTCCAGGACACACAGTGAGGTGTTCCCACCATGCTCCAGCAGCAGCAGGTCATCAGGGTGGCCGGGTAGTGCTCCTGGGGATGTGTCAAGGGGAGGGAGGGGACAGAGAGAGGTGGAAACGGGACCTCATCCACCAGCCAGACCCCCAGGTTGCCCCTGCCCTCCCATCCCAGCAGTACTCACGGTCCCGCAGGCACTGGGTCAGCTGGACCTGCCCGCCACTCCATACCTGTCCCAGACTGTGGGTTAGCAGTGCCTAAGGCTGCCATAGGGCAGCCATGGGGCATCTGAGGGGTGTTCTACCTGTATGCAGAGGTTGGGGTGTGGCCGCAGCCCTCCAAACTCCTGAGGTTTCTGTGGACAGAAGAGATACTCCATCAGTGCCTTCTACACTGCCCCATGTGCCATGGGCAGCCTACAGAGCCCCACTTACCTGCCCAACAGCAGGCTTCTGCAAGCCAGGCAGGGCTTGGCAGGGCCCAGAAGGCACTGGCTGCCAGCAAGGCACCAGTTCAGCTGAGAGATCACAAGGGGATAAGAGGGAATAGGTCAGCTCCTGCCCAGTGGTGTGCAGGACCAGCAGGCTGCGTGCCCATAGACGCTCCCAGGCCTCAGCGTCTGCAGCAGAAGAGGGGTGTTACTCCATGCAGTGTTCCCTCAGGCTCCTCTGTGTCCTAGACCCCTGCACATCAGCCCATTCCAGCCCCATGTTGCTGGTACTGGTACCATGGGAAAATGGACACAGAGTGGTCCGCAGTGGGTCCTGGGTCTCTGGCCAGACCTAGAGAGTGGAGAGAGAGAAGAAAGGACCAAGGATGTCCATACTGTGACTATGACCCCATCACCCCCTCAGGGCGCTGGAGGGAATCCCATGATGCACAGAGCCCATCTTGTGCCCTGCCACCCCTGAATGCCCAGACAGGCACTCACCTGCAGGCAGAGGCAGGGCAGCACCTCACTGGTCGGCACGCTGTAGTTCATGGGGCTGCTCTGCCACCGGCAACCAGACATGGGTCACCTCATGGCAAATTACTGGGGTCACCCAGTTCGGCGGCCCTCTCACAGGAGACTCCCTCCCAGCACCCTGCCTATAACACAGACAAGGCTTCCCAAGGACTATGGGAAGCCAGTGGCCAGAGCTTGGCCCCACAGGGTAAGGGAAGAGGTTCATACTCACTGCGGTCACTGCATGACCTGTCCCACTGGTGCCATGGCTCTGGTTGTAGTAGAGCCAGAGGGTGTAGCTGTGTCCTGCTATGGCTCCCTGCACCATCACGACCACCTCCTTTGGCCCTGTGGAGACCTGCAGCCTTGGGGCTGCGCCAGAGTTAGGTCAAAGTACTTGGCACCACCTGCACAGCACTGTGGCACAAGGCATCACCTAGCTCCCCCCAGAGCATGGGCACCAAGGTGGGGGATCTTAGCACTGCCACAGCCATGGGATACCAACACCTACCTTGGCACTGAGGGACGGTATTCTGTGCAATGGACCACGAGCAGTCTGTGGGGACAGGGGGTCAGTAGGCAGAAGGAACAGAGCAACCATAGCAAAGCATGCTGGGGGCTTACCTGGCACCCGCTGCCGCTGGCTCAGCCTCTGGTGTGAGTTGGTGTATGCTATCACGTGGAGCTCAGAGCCCAGTGGTGCCTCAAAGCACCGGAAGGTCACCCAGCCCTGGGCAGGAAAACCAACACCACATTGCAGTGAGCTACCACAGGTACCCATCTCTATAGGGCATGGAGAACAGGACCACCATGCCACTGACATGCATCGGTGCCAACACTACATCCCAGGCACTGCTGAGGAGACTTACAATGCTACGGATACCCACCCCCATGACGTCCTTTATCTACGTACCAGGGGTCGTCCAGGCAGTGCAGGAGTCAGGGTCGCTTGTATCTCCACCATCACACAGCGGGAGGAGGTGTACGCGTGCCCGGAGAGCAGCAGTAGCCCAGTGACCTTGGGCTGATAAGAGGTGGCCCTGCCCATTGATGACCACTGTCCTGCTTCACCACTATCCTCTGCTCTAGGGATGCTGGATGGCACCGAGAGGGAGGGTTCACTGGTGCTGATGCCACTGCCAGACGGCAGTGCCAGGTGCAGGCGTGCCTCCAGGCAGGGCGAGCAGACCGCGGACCCGGTGCAGCGCAGCGCCGGCTCCAGCCGCAGCTGAGACAGGGCCAGGCCTCGGGGGGGTCCAGGGGGCTCCGTCCCACACAGTACGTCGGTGTCTAGCAAAGAGACGAAGGGTGGTTGTGGCTGTGGGATTCCACGCCCTAGGTGCTCTGGAGGCCATGGCAGTGGCACTTACCCAGGAGGCGACAGGTGAGGCCCTGGAGGGAGGCAGGAGTGAGGCCGGTGGCAGTGCCAGGGTGCCAGGCCGGTGGCGGTGCCGGGGTGCCAGTACCCGTGTGCCAGGGCGCCCGCGCGCTGGCGACACCGACCTACCTGGGAGCAGGCCAGGGTGTCGTGGGGGGCCGCACGTCCACCCGCCACCAGCATCAGCCCCAGGAGGAGCTGCCCCAGCAGCTGCATGGCGGGGCCGGGGGCGCGAGGCACCCCGGCCCCACGCCGTCCACTCCCCAGGGCCCCGCTCCCAGCTCGCCGGGCCCCACCGCAGCTGCCGGCTCCCGCTTCCTGCTCCGATCCCGGACACCCGGGTCCTAGCGCGGCGTCGGTGACCGCCCCGGGGTGGGGCCTCCCGCTCCTGCTCCCGCACCAAGTCAGGACAGGCTCGGCACTCCGGCACCACCAGGAACCTTTGTTCGAGCCCCAGCGGGAAACGGGGCAGCCCCATGGGAATCAGAGCAGCCCCATGGAGATCAGCGTGACCCTCTGGCTCGGACACAGAGCCTGCCCCTGCTCCACGGGCTGGGCACCGTGCCTAGGCTGGCCCTGACAGCAGGACGTAGTGGGGTGGCCGTGCCAGGATGCGCTGCGTCCCTTCACCTCCGGCACTGCAGTGGGGCACTGCGTGGTCCCTACCTCCCGCAGGCCACAAGCCGAGCGCTGGCACAGCTGACACACAGCAGGGAAGGGCGAAATGGTGCATTTATTGCTTAGACCCCAGACAAGCTCCTGCCGGAAGTGTGGGAGGCAGAAGCTGCGCCAGCCTGTGCCCAGCACCTGTCCCAACTGGCCACCCATGCCCTGAGCAGCACAGGGAGCTCCACCGCCGCCGGACTTCTTCCAGCTTTGCTCTGGCCTCTTGCCCAGTTCGGGTGTCCCTGAAATCTTGGCTCTCCTTTGGAGCAGGTCCCTGTGTAGAAATAAAGCTGCCCCTGCCTGGGACAGCACCTCCGCTCCCGGTTCCAGGGACTCGACCGGATTCTTAGCTCGGCGTCCACAGCACATCTCACGTCCGCGGCTAGCCCTGCCTGTGCCCCCACGATGCCTGTTTAGGTCACCGATGGGCACCCCACAGGAACCGCTCCTGTCACTGTGGTCAGCACGCTCAGTCGAGCACTGCACCTCCATGATGGGCTCCTACCCTCAAGTGGTAGGGGTACCCATAGCATAGATCAGCCCCAGTGTGGGCACTCAGGTGCCAGTGGCCACCTCTGGGGGCTGGGGGAGTGGTCTGTCCTCCCTGGCCCCTGCCTCCAGCAGCTGATGCAGGAGTCCCCTGACCCTGCCTCGTCGGCAGCGGCGCAGGGCTGGGGGGCTGCCCCGCAGGGCACCCAGCAGCCCGGGTAGCTGCCGGGGCAGACGATAGGTAGGCAGGGGTCGGAGGAGCCTGGGGACATCACGGGGGCTGCAAAGCCGGCTGAAATAGGCCAGCACCCAGCCACTGCCATGGCCCATGGCACTCATTTCCCCATGTAGGCAGGCCATGGCTGCCCCAAAAACATCATGGGCATCCCCGGGGATACTGCTGACCACCCCAACCTGCCACTGGTGGAAGAGCCGGGCACTGCCCTGGCTCCAGAGGAGGAGGACAGTGCCATGCTGGCGCCCCACATGGCCTCGCTGGGCATAAAGCCAGGGCAGGGCACCCACTCGTCCGACGCTGCCTGCTTCCCATAGGTCGAGGTGCACATCACAGCCCAGCCCAGCACGTAGCTGCTCAGCCAGGGTGCACACCAGCCCCAGGTGCTCCTCCGAGTCTGGCGAGTACAGCAACAGCACAGGGCGCCCACTCAGGGCACCTGCAAGACAGAGCGGACAGCAGTGTCAGCACTGTCTTAAGTGCCACTGGCATCCCCTGGGGACAGTCTGGCAACCCCTAGGGCATTTGCCGTACTGCTCCAGGACTCTGCAACCCAGAAGCCAGCAGCCCAACCCCATAGCCACTGTGGACAGTGCCTCCCCAACCCCACAGGTCCCCCTAGTGCCTCTCACCTTCAGCTGGTCTCCAAGTGCTACGACAGTTGAGAAGCAGCACGACCATCACCAGTCCCACTGCTAGTGCCAGCCCCAGCAGCCCAAAGTGCCTGCGGGAGACTGAGAAAGGGGTAGTGAAGGGAGGGTGTCTGCCTGCCCCTGCCACACCCCCAAGAACCTCCACTCACCGTCCGGACACAGCAGCTGCTTCCCAGCAAAGCGCACATCCGAGCGCCACACCTGGGGAAGGGGCTGGGTAAGGTGGGCCAGGTTAGGGTCTCCCCCAGGGTGTGGGTAGCAGTGTAGGGGTCACCTTACCAACACACAGCTGCCCAGGACCTGTACTGGCAGCAGCAATGTCAGCTCCACTGGGGCAGAGCCTTCTCTCTGCAAAGCAAAATGGCAGTGTCAGCACAGGTCAAGACCCTCTATGTACCCCTCCACCCAGCCCCACTCTGCTCACCCCGGTGACGGTGTAGAAGGGTGCTTCAGGCTGGCACCGCCCATCCTGGTGCTGGCATAGGGCTGCACTGAAGGCCGCAGGGACACTGGAGGTGAGGTGCAGGCATAGCTGCAGCCCTTGGATGCTCACTGAGACATTCCAGGCAGTCTCTGGCAGCCAGCAGAAAGAGGAAGGTGGGGAATATTCAGGATGCCCAACTGGGTGATGGAGTGCTAGGGACCCCTGTGAAGAGCTGTGTGCAGCTCAAGGGTGCCCCCTGTTTATGAGACTCACCTGTCCGGTGGGGACACTCCACGTGGCTACTGTTCCCATAGGAGAACTGAGGGGAGCAGGAATCAGTGGAGGGGCTGGGTGAGCCACCATAGCCTGCCACTGCCCCCTGGTCCCTTCCCTGGGTGGTGCCCACCTGTCCACAGGAGCTTACCCGAAAGCAGAGCTGAGGGTGCACATCCACCTCATCCAGTGTGTATGCCTGGAACCAGCAGAGAGTGTGTGACTGTCCCCGGTCTGCATAGCCCATAGGCACCCTGGTGCCAACTCGCTGCCCTCAGGGGGACCCTGGGGTCTGGTGGGTGCTCCAGTCAGAAGCATGGCCCACACCCCTCTAGCCTGGTGCCCCATGGCACCCCAAGACTGAGACCCTTCACCTGCTCCTCCTCACTGGCTGTAGAGTTGGGGATGTCATAGCAAGGTGAGACTTCAGCTGCCATCTCCCTCCAGCACAGGGTAGCCCGAGGGTGCAGGGGGCAGCTGGTGCTCAGCACCATTGCCATCTGATCCTTGCTGCTGGTACTGTAGTCATGGAAGCGCACCGAGGACCACAGCTCAGGGCCATCTGCAGAGCATAGCAGCAGTGGGTTGAGTGGGACAGCTGAGGGGACCCCTGGGACCTGACTCTTATTCACACAGACACTCACAGGCAGCTGGTTGGTCACGGAAGGGGCAGCGCTTGTTGCGCGGACTGTCGTGGTCTGGATAGGAGGCCTGGAGTAGCAGAGAAGGGCAGTCAAGAATGTGCCTGCCCTCCCTGCAGGGGCAGAGATGGACACAGAGAAGGGCCCAAGCAGCTGCAGGAGTGAGTGACACACCTCAATGCACAAGCAGGGCACTAGAAACTCATATGGCAGTGAGACATGGTGGCCCCCACGCACGAGTACCTGTGGGCAAAGAGGCAGCTTCAGCTGGTGGGGGGTATAGTCCCCAGCCTGGGATGGGGGTGGCAGAGGTAGGGTCAGAGCTGTTACCTGCTGGTGAAAGGGCAGGGGCAGCTCCTCACACTCCAGAGCCAGTTGGTGGCACAGCCGCACCACCACAGCAGGGCCTTCAGGCACCCATACCTCGATGGCACGAGACTCAGGAACCCAAGTGTGGGTGAAGGCTGGCCCTATGGAGCAGGTGGGGGGGTCAGCTGGTGCTAGTGTTCCCATGGGATAGCCCCCGGGGTCCTTCCCAGCCTCACCGCGAAGCTCAGCAGCAACCAAGTGGCTGCGACTGATGGCCAAGCCTCTGTCGGGGATGGTGTGGAGGGAGACGAGGATCTGCTGCCCACTCTCGGCTGGGAAGCAGTCGAACTGCACCTGCCACTGTGGGGAGCAGAGGGTCAGCAGGACGGGACACCAGCGGCTCCAGCGTCCAGCCCCATGCTGCACCCTGAACTCACTGGCTTGCTGCCCGGCGCCTGGTGCCGCCACCACACCTGCAGCCAGCTGGCCCGGTTGGAGCCCAGCTCCAGGAAGTTGAGCTGCAGCCCACGGACACCATCGAGCTCTGCGAGAAACCACCGTGGGGTGCTGACACGGGTGGGAGGACAAGCCTCCCCCACCCACACAGCCAGGGGTGCCGGCTCCCACTCCCCTGCCCGTACCTGCGCCAGGGAGGGCCAGGCGCACCCGCACGCAAGGCTGGCAGGGTTCCGCGGGCAGGCACAGCCGGGCCCGGCTCAGCGACAGCGCCGGCGGCTTCAGCGGGGGCCCGGGCTGAGCCGGGCGGCGGCAGCGAGGGCGGTTTAGCGTCCTGTCGGCTGCAGAGGAAAGAGAAAAAAGAGGGGCGGCCGTGCGCCGCGCCGGAGGTCCCGCCGACCACCGTGGGAGTCCTTGAACGGGGGAGCCCCGACAACCTGGGAGCCCTAGGAGCCCTCGAAAGAAAGCCCTTGGGACTGGGAGTTGTGTACATCGGGAGTCCCAGCTTTAAGGAGGGAGACAGAGTCCCGGGCAGGGGGAGCTCGCTGCAGGGCCAGAGCCTCTTCATAAGGGGACTGGGAGTCTGCATAAGCGGGGAGCTGTGCGCTGGGAGCTTGCTACACCGACAGTCCCGGCGGCCGCGACTGTTGGGCGGGGGGTAGCCCTTCACACCGTAAACCCGGGCGGGGACAGCCCCAGGAACCAGGAATCTTAGCAAGACAGCAGTTCCGAGAAGGGGTTACCCCAGGAGCTTCAAAGATCTGAAACCCCTTCAGGTTCCGGTATCCGCGGGGAGGGTGAGCCCCTCCATCCCGCCGCCGCACCCTGCAAGGGTTTTCGAGCCCCAGACAGGAGCCCCGGGCTCGCAGTCCTGCTGAGCTCCCGCCGCTACTCACCGGTGGCCCGGCACTCCTGAAAGCAAAGTAAACGATTGTGAGAGCGACATCGCCCACCCCGCGCCCGGTCCCCACCGCCCCTCCCCACAGGCGCTCACGAAGTTGGCGGAGACCCGGAGGCGGGTGACGGCAGTCCCGGACCCGAGCAGCAGAAGCGTAGCGCCGAGCACCACCGCGAGCCTCATGGCTGAGCCGCCGTCGCGCCCAGCCACGCCCCGAGCCGGCCCCGCTGCATTCCTCCGCTGGCACGTGTGGCCCCACGGCCCCCCTCCCCCCGGCAGGCGGTGCTTCCTGCGGCGCGGACACGCGTGGGAGCGCGGAGGGAACTTTATTTCCACAGAACAACACGCGGAGAAGGGGTCACCGCACTCCGAAGACCCCTCCTCATCCCTGGGGTTTCTTCCCTGCATGCGAGCCTGGAACCATGACATAGCTCGGACACCTCCGTTGGTCCCCGGGGATCCCCCCCACCTGCCGGAGCTGCACCATCGCCACCCTACGGGGCCCAGCTGTGGAACTCCAGCAGTCACAAAGCCCACCCATCCCTCTCTCATTTCTTCTTCTTCTCTTGTGTACTGGTGAACCAGGAGTCCAGCAGCTTTTTGCTGTAGTAGAGCTGCCAGCCATGCACCTGGGCAGCCACCACCACCACCAGGTACATGACAGAGACGGCTGAGAAGCCAAAGATGAAGCGATAAGCTTTGCCGTGACGGTAGAGCTGCTGTGCCATGGGGAACATCTCCATGGCCCCATAAATGAGGGGAGCCATGGAGAAGAGGCCAGTGCTAATCATGGAGAGCACCAGGTAGCTGATGTTGTTGCGGGGAAAGGAGAGGAGGCCCAGGAGGGAGGGCAGGATGCTGAGCAGGTAGGGGTATTCCCACTGGTAGGGCATGGCCACCTGGTCGTGGGGCAGCAGCTTGAGGTGCCCCACGCACATCTGGGCCAGCAGCAGTAGCCAGATGCACACGTGGGTGTAGATCAGCTTCTTGATCTCCGACTTGAGGGTCACACTGGGGAGAGAGCGCGGGGCCGTCAGTATTTCCAAGCAGGGTCGTGGTTCCGTTTCCCTCTCCCCAGAGTCCCAGGGGAGGCTGCCACATCCTTGCAGCGACAGGACACTCACCTCATCTGGTAGTGAGAGGCCACCCGTTCTCGGTGCTGGAAGTCGCTGCCATCGGTGCCCGTGGCGCGGGGACCCCCGCGAGAGGCCATCGTGCTATCCTAGGAAGGCAAGGCCTGAGGAGTGAGCGGAGTCCTCCGGTAGCTCCTCCGCGGCAGCCCCGGCCCCGCAGCTGAAGGCTATAATTGCGCTCCCGGGCCTCCCTCCCGCAGTGGCAGTCCCAGGACCCCTTTACCCCTCGCCTTGCCTCCGCCTGACACTCCCGGGACAGCCCCCCCCGAGCGCCCCCACAGATGACACCCCCGGGAACCCACAGACCCGGTGCGGCGCACCGAACCTGCTAGCGGGCCGCTCTGTCCCCACTTCCGCCCTTCTATGGCCGCGGTCGCAGGTTGTGGTTGCCCGGGCGGTCGCTCTGCGCGCCCGGAGGCCCAACTCTATGGCCTTGGCGGGACGCTCCCGGCGCAGGCGCAGTTCCGCCATGGTGGCCGGGGATGTTGCTGTTCGCGTGCTGGCGCGCGGGGCACACAGGGCTACCGGCGCCAGGTCATCGGGGAGCAGGTGGGCTCGGGGGGGCGTGGGGTGTGGAAACATGGTTGGGGGCAGAGCCGTTATGGGGGAGTGGGGAACACGCGTGGATGAGAACGGAGGGGCTGGGCGAGTGCGAGGGCGAGTGGGGGTACGCAGATGAGTGTACAGTGGCTGTAGGTGCAGGGGCGTGCGTGGGAGGGCAGGTCGGTGGGTGTGTAGTGGGATTTGAGGACACGCGTTAGGCTGTGGAGACGCGAAGGGTAGGTGGCTGTGGAGGAGCCAGCTGCCGGGAGAGGGCTGCTCCATGTACTGCATCCTTTGCAGGTGGGGACGGCCGCTGAGCTCCGAGGAGGCACTGAGGCTGTTGGAGGCCTCCGTGGTGCACCGCGAAGGTACTGGGGAAGGCAGAGGGCGGTGTGGAGGGCGGACGGCAGGGAGGGCCACATCCTAATCAGACGTCCCCTCACCAGGAGCCCTGTTGGCGCTGAACAAGCCCCCTGGTCTGCCCATCTTGGGTGAGTGTCGGATGAGGCTGTAGCGAGCTGTCTCGGGGAAGTGGGGGACTTAGTGGGTGCTGACCCCATCTCTCCCCAGGGATTTCTGGGGAGCTAAGCCTGTCAGTGCTGCTGCCATCACTGAAGCGACGCCTGAGCCTTGCTGCTGACCTCCACGTGGTGAAAGCCCCCACCAGGTATGGTTGGGGTGTCATGTGGGAGAGGAATCAAAGGGTACCAGCCTCCCCACACTTTCCAGGAATCAGAGCTATTGCACTCTGCAGGGAGTGTTCTGGACTCATCCTCCTATCCAGCTGCCACCGCACCACTGAGCAGCTCCAGCGGTTCTTCACTGATGCCCGTCGGAGAGGCCAGTACCCTGTCACGTACCAGTGAGTCCCTGAGGCCCCACTGTACCAGCCTGGCTGGTGCATTGCCTATCCCCTTATTTCACCCTCTCCCCACAGTGCTGTCACTGTGGGAGTCCCAGCAGAGGCAGAGGGTGAGATCCGCACTGGGCTGCGCTGGCAGCAACAAGGTGACACTATCACGGTAAGGGGGTGCTGGAGTGCTGGGGGTACAGAGAGGTGAAACGGGGGAGCTGAGAGCAGTGCTGCTGCAGGTGGTGCCAGTGTCAGTCCCAGGGCCCCGCAGCCTGGCCAAGAAGGAGGTGAAGAGCACCCTGACACGCTACCAAGTGCTGGGTGCTGCGTCTGGCTGTGCCCTCCTCCAGCTCCAGCCCAAGACAGGTGAATGCCCTCCCAAATACCTCCCCATCTTCTGCCCCTCACCAGCACAATCCCACTGTCCAACCCATTTCTTTCTAGCCTTTCCAGAGCAGCTCTTGGTACACCTGACACTGCTGCTTTGCCCAGCACTGGGTGACCACCAGTACTCGTCCCGTGTGGGAAGGGTGTTGGGGGTGCCCTTTCTCCTACCACCAGAGGCCACCCACACCCGCACACAGGTACATGGTGATGGGGTGGATGCTGGGTGGGGCTCAGCATGCCCCCTGTGGGCCCTACTGAGATTTCCACTTCTATTGCAGGTGCTGGATGAGGAGCTGCTGGGCCGGCTGGGGCTCTCCCCATGGCAGCTCCGTCATCTCCCAGTCCACCTCCACCTGCAGCAACTGGTGCTGCCCCAGGGCCCACTCTCTGCAGCCCCCCCACCCTATTTTCTGCACACCCTGCGCTGCCTGGGGCTGCCTGGGTATAAGGACGCTTAGCATTCGTAGTGGGGGACTTGCCAACCCACTCCTCTCTGCCACCCCATTAAATCCCCACCTGCCACTGGGGTGGCTTAGTGCTGGTTTCTTTTCTTGGCACACATGAGACATGTTCTCCCTGTCCCTCAGGTATTTCTGGGACCACCAAACCTTCAAGCAGAGGTGGTGCAGGGAGCCCTGCTACCACCTCCATCCCCAGCATGGTTCCCAGTGCTGGGATATGGTGGTGTCACCACCACCACCATGGCTCTGTCTGCCAGGTGCAAGCACAGGCAGGAGCAGAGGCATCTTTTCCTGCCCACTGTCTGCCCCCGGATAAGACACTACCACAGTGGACTCAGTTCCTGCACACAGCCACATCCTGTGTGCAGCCCCCACTGTGCTCACACCCTCCACCCCCCAACAAGGACAGAGCCAGGCTGCCTGTCACAGACATGTTTTGCAGCCCTTCTGGTGGGTAGCTGGATGTTGCCATTTTAGCCCAGCTGAGACAGGGTGATGTCCCCTCCTGTCTTCTGTGTATGCCTTGGAGCTGCTGTGTGCCTTCTTCCTGCAATGGGGCTCAGCTGCACTGGGATCCAGGTGCTGGGTGCCAGCCTAGGTAGGTGCAGCACCCTGGCAGGAGAGGATGGCAGCCAGTCTGTGGGGCTTCTGGGGGTGGTGGAGCAGGCACTGCGGCCCGAAGACATACAGTAAACTGGGACAGAACTGCCTGAAGGAGCACTTAGCTGCTGCAGTACTCCATGGCGCTCAGCAGAGCAGTCTGGGTGCTGTAGTGGTGCTGGGGTGGCAGAGCTGGGGAGGCAGTGGTGGTTACGTTGTCCCAGAGGAACTAGTTTGCCCTGCACTGGTCCTGGCTGAGGGCCGTAGATAACTCTGCCTTGGGGGCTGGAGTGCATAGGGGGCAGGAGGAAAGTGGGGACAGCACTGGGGAGCTTGCCCTGGTGTTGGTGCTGAACCAGTTGACGCTTCCTCAGGGAGTGGCCTTCCACCATCAGCTTCAGCCCAACAGGCAGGGGCATGTGCACGGGCACAGCTGCCTATGGGGGAAAGACAGATTCAGTGGCGGCTCAGGGTGCCTAGCTGGTGCTTGTCCTGCAGCTCCACCCGCACACTGCTCACCTCCTTGTAGATGAGCTCGAAGGCACCAGTGGGGCAGGCAGGGTCATTCTTGCGGTCGATGATCATGCGGAGCGTGTCGCGCTGGACTCTGGCACACAGTCGGCTGGTCACCACTGAGGAGGGGGCCATGGTGGGGCTGGTATTTATCTCCAGCAGCCAGGGCTGGTAATCCTCCCCAAAGAGAAAGTCAGCCCCGTAAAGCTCAAAGCTGCTCTTGCGGGCCCCCACCAGGTGCTGGGTGCTGCGCAGGGCACCCACCACTGCCGCCTTCATGCCAGGCACCATCACGTCATGCCAGGCACTTGCCTGCCCCACCTGTTCCAGGTATGACTGGAACTGGTGGCAGGACCAGATCAGGTCAGGGGGTATCTGTTGGTGCTGCTGGCCTTGTGCTGTCCTGAACCGCTTCTGGATGGAGACGTTGCAGAGGTGCCCAGAACTGAGGCAGGGAGAGCAGGGCCAGATCAGTGGAGTGCCAGGGTGCTGGGGTGGAGGGTACTGGGGTGGGGCACACTCACGGTTCCAGGCAGCGCAGGGAGAAGGGTCGGGAGCAGAAGCGCAGGTAGCTGTCTTGGTAGAACCAGATGGTTAGTGGGTTCCAGTTGGTCACCAGGAACCATTGCCGAACATCAAATTTGGTGCCAAAGACAAGCAGCGGCCGCTCCATGTACTTCTGCACCACCCACTTGTTCACCTGTGCTGAAGGGGCTGTGCAGCCCCCTGCCAGCTGCAACACCTCCTCCAGCCGGTCTGTGCAGACTATACCTGGGGGACACGGTGATGGTGGGACCCCTCCTCAGCAAGAAACCTGCACTCCCACTGTCCCCAGCCTTACCCCTGCCACGGGATTTGGCCCCAGGCTTGAGGATCCAGATGTTGTGGTCACCCTCCATGCCAAGCTGGGGCAGCTGCTCTGCCAGGCACTGCAGCACTCTCCGGCACTCCTCTGTCTGTGCTCCACTCAGTGCCAGCCCAGCCCCCTCACTGCAGGGAAGCACGGGGGCTGGTCAGCATTTGCCCTGCTGTGGTGTCCCCTTCCATCTTGCTTGGCACTCACTGTGTCATGCGGTAGTAGTCTTGCATGAAGTGGTCCCAGTTGGTGCCCATCATACAGGGGAATACGAAGTCTCCATCAATGTCTTGGTGCCTTAGGCTGGCCAGGTGCTGCCCACAGATCTGTAGGGCCTCCTCCACCAGCTGGGGTGGGAGGAGGGACACTGGCCCTGCTGTAGGTGATATGGAGTAGGGAATCTGACTCATGGGCACTTGCTTTGCCATCTTTGGGCCCACAGCAGAGCCTCCCTCTGAGATGGGTAGCAGAGCACCCATAAGGAGCCTGGCGGGAGGGAGCTGGAGGTCCCAAGCCACAGTCCCAGTCAGACGTCCTTGAACTCCTCATTGTCCCTCCCAAGCTGAGCTCCACACACTCACCTGGCTCCTTGATGGGTTTCAGGGGCTGCTGCTCTAGCCCTGCCAGTGTGCCCCCAGCCCTTTCCAGGGCCAATTTGAGCAGGCTGCGAGCTGCTGTTAAGCGGAAATCCTCTGCAAAGGAGAAGGCATCATCCCTGCTTGGTCCCAAGCAGGACACAGAGGAATACTTGGAGCACAGTAGCCCAAGCTCACCAATGAGCTTGGAGCACCAAGCCCAAGCTCACCAATGAAGGCTTGCCGCTCATCTGCATCCCCCAGCCGGTAGCACCGAGGGAAGAATGTGTCAGGGTCAGCTTGGGCAAACCAGGGCAGGTTTCGAAGGTTTTGGCACAGCCCTTCCTGTTTGGAAAAAGGTGGCAGACCCTGCTGGACCCCTGCAACCCATTGTTTTCCCTCCCACCCAGGGGTCTCCAGGGTCCCACCTTGGTGGCAAAAGCATCTACTCGGGTGTAGTGGTTCAGGACCTGGTCCTGCCGCAACAGCTGCACGTTGACAGCGCTACAGTGGTTGGTCCAGATGAAGTATGGCACCTGGTCCTGCACTAGGCGAGACTGGAAGGGAGAGGGGGGGAGGTGGTGAGAGATGGATTCCCTACATCCTATGCACACCGCCTGACCCAGGCTGCTCCCTGCATCTGGGAGTCCTGGGTGAAGGGTGCTGGGACCTGTGACAGGGCTCAGCTTTGGCCTTTTCAGCTAACCATGAGGTCATGGTCCTCAGCACATTGCTCTTGCTCTTCCTCCTGAGGTGGCCATGGGGCATCCAGGGTCTCCAGGGTCCCCAGAGAAGGTTGTCCCCCACAGCATGCTGATCCTGGATGTATGTCCGACACTGCCTCCCACTGCTTAGCAGTGGCACCATTGCCTCCTTTCTCCTCCTGCAGTTGCTTCTCCTGCATGCCATGCTGCTGCTGGGGCTGGCTGCTCACCCTGTGGAGCTTCCTCTCCACCCAGCCCCGGGCCCGCAGGAGGCTGCGGATGACAGGGTAGGGGCCCTGCACGCTGAAGATCTTCTTCTCCTAGGGAGGGACCCGAGAGCTCAGCCTGACCCACCCCTGATTCCTTCAGCTCAACTCTCACCCCTGAACCATAAATGTGATAAATGGAGGTGCCATGGCTTGTTGGGTGTGTGAAGCTGGGCCCCTCACCTCGATGGCCCTCTTCACATGCAGCTTAGCCCTCCTGATCCGCTCAGAGTCGAGCGAGGGATGTTGGCCACCATGGTGGCTAGGGGTGGCAGGTGCTGCTTGCCCTGCAAGAACAGCCTCAGATGAGTTTGTTGGTCTCATGTCCTCACAGCAGGCAGGGAGGGGGAAGGTGCCTACCTACCTGCCTGCCTCTGCCTGAATGAGCCCGCAGGCCCTGGCACAGTGTTCACCGACCCACCAAGCTTCATGCCAGTGCTCTGTATGCCCCTTGCTGTGTCCTTGTTCCCAGCACAGCAGGCTGAGGGACAGCCAGGATGTCTCTAGCAGCAGGGTCCCAAATCCAACCAGGAATCACTGTGGCCACAGTGTTGCTCTCCCTGTGACACCTTCCCACAGCAGTCTAGGGGCAAAAGGAGCTGCAGGGGTGCTCTGCCACTCCAGGTGCCAAGCAGATGCCATGTATCCTTGCACCAATGGGGACTGAGTTGGGGGAGCAGTGTAGGAAATAGCCTCCAAAGCCTGACACCATTGTGAAAGCAGTGCTTCAGGCCTGGTCACCATGCTGGCTCCACTGTCCTTAAGTGAGGACAAACACCAGATCCCCAATGCCAGGGGTGCCCACACGCCCTTGTCTACAACCCCCCCAGCCAAATCGCCCCCCAGCCCCAGCCCCGCACAGCCTTTTGTGACTCACAGGCACCCTCCCAACCACTTTGGTGCCCACCAGCCCCCTTTCAAGACCTTCTATACTCCTCTAAATCCCTTCCTGCTCCCGGGCCTGCCCGCACCGTCAGGGCTATTCTCGGTGTTTGCCGTTGCCATGGCGCCCGCGCCCGCCCCGCTCCTGCCAGGCCCCGCCCACCCCCGGTGCCGCAGGCCCCGCCATAGCGGCGGGAGGGGGGAGGGAGAGGCAGGAG
>VWZE01010259.1:131766-155803 GCA_013396675.1 Eubucco bourcierii
ACGAGACTGCAGCAGCGGCTGGGGCCGCTCTGCCACAAGCAGAGGCTGCTCCCGGTCCGGCAAGGGGCAGTGAGGCCCGGTCTGGCCTCCTGGCCATGGAGGGAGCAAGCACAGGCACGGTGCCCGACGGGCACAAGCATCAGGGAGCCACGGGGTCCTGCACCACGGCCTAAAACTGTAAAGTGAGAGAAGACACATAGCTGTCAGTTCCTGCACTCATGGAGATCCACAGCTCAGCTTCTCCCACCACCTGACCCAGTCACTGGGCAGTCCATCACAGCACACACCAAAAGGGCTGCATCTCCCATGACTGCTGCCTGCCCCCAAGGGCATCCTCCCCTCCCACATCCTCAAGGGGTACCTTGAGTGCACCACCACCACCATCCCTACAGACAGCATAGTGGGGTTCTGGCCGTGACGGCCACGAAGGCTTTGAGGCCTACACCCCGCTCCTGAAATAAAGGACTCCTCTCTTCTCAGTCCAAAACCTCACATTCTTGAGGAATTCCTCTGCCACAATGCGGGCCCTGGCATTGACAGAGAGCTTCATCTCACTGATCTCCTTGTCAATCTCCTCCATGAAGTGGATGACAAAGTCCACCAGCTTGTGTTTGTACATCTGCTCCGTGTGAAAATTTGTGATCAAAAAGCTGATATCGTAGCCCTGGGGAAGAAAGAAATGCCTTGAGGATGAGCACCCACACCACCAACCACATGATCCTGCATCACAGTCCTGCACTGGAGACCCTCCCATTGCCAAGAACAGAGTCTGAAGCTGCTCTGCCCCTCTCCACCACCTCACCTCCACAGGCTTCCTGCGAAGAATGAAGAAGTTCTCAGCCCTCATCATCATGAAGCGCATGAATTTGTGGCATAAAATCTTCTCGATCTCATCAGCCTGGAAAGAGGAAAGGGAAGTGAGATTTCCCCTGTGCCAGGCATGAGCTGCCAGGTCGCTGCCCACATCCCCCACCTCACCTGCTTCACTGCAATGCTGACACGCACAGAGTTAATGGAGCCCTCAATGAGGACTTTCTCCTTCTCATTCCTGCTGATGATCACCGGCTGCAACAGCAGCTCTTTGCTGCTCCTGTGAGCAGAGAAAAGGCAAGGCTGACTCAGAAAGAAGCATTTACCAGTCAGAAAACAGGATAGGGAGCACACAAACAGGGAGCTGCTGAGATCACAGGGATGCAGAGGGTTTGCTTCATGCTGCCACAAGATGTTCTTTGGCTCCTGGAGGCGCCCACCCCCAAGGCGGATCACAGAATATTTTGGGTTGAAAGAGATCTTTAAAGGTCATCTAGTCCAACCCCTCTCCAGTGAGCAGAGGTATCTATGACTACACCAAGTTGCTCAGAGCCCTGTGCAACCTGACCTTGAATGTTTCCAGGGATGGGGCATCTGCACCTCTCTAGGCAACCTGTGCCAGTGTTTCACTGTCTTCAGTACAAAAAGATTATTCTTTCCACCTAGTCTGAACCTCCCCTGTTTTGTTTTTAAACCATCGCTCCTTGTCCTGTTGCAACAAGCCCTGATAAAAAGACTGTCCCATTCTTTCTGACAGACACCCTTTAAGTACTGAAAGGATGCCACTAGGTATTCCTGGAAGCCTCTCCAGGTTGAACAAACCCAGCTCTCTCAACCTGCCACACAAGAATATCCATCACAGGAGATCCACTCTCAGTCCCCAGTGAGATCCCCCTACTCTCTGTAGCTTCTCGTCTTCCTGACGACACTAGCTCAGTGACTAAGGGGCAGTAGCCTGTGGGTGTGGACTCCCGCCCGGCTGCGTCCGTGCTGCCTAGAGAACCCGCAGGGACCGGCAACAGCGCCAGGAATCAGCCAACGCATCCCCAAGGGCAGGCAACCCGGACAGAGTAGGGCCTCATCAGTGTCCGCCGCCCCACAACTCCCGTACCTGACTTCCACCTCAGGTTTGTTGTGTCGCTCCACCACCTGTGAGGAGAAGTTCTCCAGGCACAGCGCGGCCTGCAGCGTGGCGCGCACCGCGTTCAGGTACGGGCGCAGCGTGGCAGTCTGCAGGGACACAGTGGCATCAGCCCCTGGATCGGGATCCGCACCCCCTCCCCCTCCCCTCGACTCACGGCCCCAGGCTCTGCTCATCCCGCCGCGGCCGCGGTCCCGGTCCCCAGCCCACTCGCCCCCAAGCCCTTCATCTTCACCCACTCCCGAACCGACCCGGGCCGCGCCCGGCTCCCCCCACCCTACCATGGTGGCTGCTGTGGTCCAGTCCCGGTAGGCGGAAGTGGCCAGTCCCCTCTTCCAGGATGCACAGGAACTCCCACTGCGATGGGAGGGGGGGCCGCGGGAGACTCCCGCCCCGCGTTCAGGGCCCGGACAGCGGCAGAGAGGCCGGGCCGAGCCACAGAAAGGGGATACGGAGGATCTGAGGAGTGACTGCGATGGTAGCGGCCCTTGGCGACAGGATCCCGCACAGCCGCCACCCCCCCGCGCCCCGCCAAGCTTGGTACGCGCTCGTCAGCCCTTCCATATTAGGAAAGGGCGACGGAGGGCGGGCCGAACCAATGAGCGGGGGGTGCCAGGCGCGGCTGGGCCAATGGGAGGAGCGCGAGGCGGGGCGCCCGCCGCCTATAGAGGCCGGAAGGGGCGAGCGGCCTAGGCCCGGCCCGGGTCCGCGGCCATCCTGCGGTGTGCTGGCTTCCACACACCCATCCCCTTCCAACCTCCCTCCGCGGCCCCACCACTCCCTGGTGACCCTTTCCCCACTTCCGGCTCCCTTCAGCGCTCCGGTGCCTCCTCCCTGCCTCGTTCCTCTCAGATCCCCGGTGATTCCCCGCCTCGGCTTCCCTTCACATCCCCATGCACCCCAGCTCCCCGTAGCCCGTCGCTCCGCTCCCTTTCCTCACACCGTCCTCGGTTCCCCTATAGCCGCCCGGATTCCCCGTAATACCCCACGCGTACCTCGGTTCCCCCATAGACCCCAGTGCCCGATCTCCGCCGCCATGAGCGAACTGAAGGATTGCCCGCTGCAGTTTCACGACTTCAAATCGGTGGACCACGTAAAGGTGTGTCCCCGGTACACAGCCGTGCTGGCCCGCTCTGAGGACGACGGCATCGGCATCGAAGAGCTGGACACTCTGCAGCTGGAGCTGGAGACACTGCTCTCCTCTGCCAGCCGCCGCCTCCGTGTCCTGGAGGCTGAAACCCAGGTGCGGGACCACAGCTGTGTGGTGGCTCTTCATATGGCGGCTTCTCGTCCCACTCCTTCCTGCCAAAGGGGCTGCCTCCAGTCTGTCACTGCCCAGCTCTGGGTGCAGGACTCAAAGAGGCATTGCTCTCTTCCAGATCCTGACGGACTGGCAAGACAAGAAGGGTGACCGGCGGTTCCTGAAGCTGAGCAAGGACCACGATGTGAGCACATCTGTCAAACATGGGAAGCCCAAGAAGCAGAAACTAGAGGGCAAAGGGGGCCATGGGACTGGGCCTGGCCCTGGCCGGCCGAAGTCCAAGAACCTGCAGCCCAAGATCCAGGAATATGAGTTCCAAGATGACCCCATTGATGTGCCCCGCATTCCCAAAAACGATGCTCCCAACAGGTGTGTGGGTGTTTGGGGGGTTGTTGGGATCACCTGTCTCCCTTGCAGCACCCAGCCCAAAGGCTGCCGCCAGCCTGAGGGAAGTGATACCCTGGTATGGGGGAGGGGGGTGCTGGAGATGCCAGCTTCTGTCGGTTGGGTTACTGTGCAGCTATCCTTCACAAGTCATCCATCCTCACAGATTCTGGGCATCAGTGGAGCCATACTGTGCTGATCTTACCAATGAGGAGGTCAGAGTCTTGGAAGAGTTGCTCAAGCCACCAGACGATGAGGCTGAGCATTACAAGGTGAACAAATCCCATACCCACTCAGTGCTTCTCTTGCATGTCCTCAATCTTCTCTCCCCCTCCCAATCCATGGCTCACAGTGAGCATTCCTGCCTGGGGATGATGCTGTGGCACTGTGTGGAAGGCAAGGGAGGGAGCTCTGGAAGTGGTATTGAGACTTGCTCTTGCAGATCCCACCCCTGGGGAAGCATTATTCCCAGCGCTGGGCCCAGGAGGACCTGCTGGAGGAGCAGAAGGATGGAGCCCGGGCAGCGGCTGCTGCTGACAAAAAGAAAGGTGTCCTGGGGCCATTGACTGAGCTGGACACCAAAGGTACCCCTGTCTTCCACCTCTGACCAAAGGGCCTGTGGGCACATGTACCCCAGCCCTAATCCTGTGCCTCCAGGGTAGCAGCTGCCCTGTCTTGCTGCTCACCTCTGTGTGTTTGTGGTTCTGTTCCCCTTCTTGCATTCTCCCAGATGTTGATGCCCTGTTGAAGAAGTCAGAAGCCCAGCATGAGCAGCCAGAAGATGGCTGTCCCTTCGGACCCCTGACGCAGCGTCTCCTGCAGGCCCTCGTTGAGGTGAAACAGCTCCATGAGGCTGTGCTGTGGCCTGGCTTCATGGGCCAGTGCCACAGCCTGGCATGGGGGAGCAGTGGCACCATGGCCCAATGCAGTAACCCTTCTTTTGCACTCTCACACCTAGGAGAACATCATCTCCCCCGTTGAGGACTCTCCTATCCCTGAGATCGCTGGCAAGGACTCCGGAGCTGATGGTGCTGGCACATCTCCCCGCAGCCAGAACAAGCCCTTCAGGTGAGCAGCTGAGGTAGGCCCAGAGCTTGGTGCCGCTAGCACCGGTGACTTCCCTGCCCCGGTGTTTGGCAGGGAGTAAAGGAGGTGCAGTAGGCAGTAGCTGCTTCCCACCCTGGCAGTGTTCCCCACACAAAGTCGTTGGAGGGGCGGATCAAGGAGGAGCTGGTGGCTCAGGGCTTGCTGGAGTCAGAGGACAGGCCAGCTGAGGATTCAGAGGATGAGGTGCTGGCAGAGCTGCGCAAGAGGCAGGCCGAGCTGAAGGCACTCAGCGCGCACAACCGTGCCAAGAAGCATGAACTGCTGCGGTGAGAATGGGCAGCAATGGGCACAGACAGGAGGCTGCCCAGTGCAGGCTGCCACACTTGTGTCCCCCCATCCTGTGTTTCCTCCCAGGCTGGCCAAAGAGGAGCTGCACCGTCAGGAGCTGCGGCAGCGTGTCCGCATGGCTGACAACGAGGTGATGGATGCCTTCCGCAAGATCATGGCTGCCCGACAGAAGAAGCGCACGCCCACCAAGAAAGAGAAAGACCAGGCCTGGAAGACCCTAAAGGAGCGGGAGAGCATCCTTAAGCTGTTGGATGGGTAGCTGAGGACCCCTTCCTCTGCTGTGGACATTGGTAGCCGGGGGTGGTGGCTGTGCCCCTGTCACTCACAGGGTGCTGGCAGGGAAGGGGTTGGAGGGTCCACTCCTGGGTGAGAGGTCTCAGCTCTGCATGGACCTGGGGCCTCTACAGAAGCGCAAGGGTCCCTCCTGGGAACAGCTTCCCTGCTCTGTGGCCAGAGGCTTCTGCTTTTACTTCCCCTGGTTATTCTAGGAGGATGACATCAGCCTGGCCACTGCACAGGGGGTGGATGTGGTGGCTGCTGCCGTGCAGCTCCCACGGTCCCCTGCTCCTCCCCGTGGCCCCAGAGCGGGATCCCAGCTCCCAAAGGGAGTGTGGGGAGGGAAAAGGAGAGGCAGGGCTTGGAGGGGGGAGTACAGCAGTGGGTTTGTGGGCAATAAAGACAGAGTGCAAACAATTGTCTTGTCTAGTTGGCAACGCTGTGGGGTGGGGGGGTGGGTCCTGCTGCTGCTGGGCCCAGGATGGGGTGGTCCTAGGGTCTGGCTCGTTTGTAGCCCAGTGTGGGACGCCGCATTTGTGTGTCCCCCCAGGGCAGCTACTCATATCTACTCGAGGGACCCATTTGTGCCCCCACAGGTTCCACTCCTATCCTCCAAGGCACCCACTGGTGTTTACTCAAGGGTGCTCTTAGTGTCCACTGGGCCCCCAGTCGGGGCTCACATCCTCCAAAACAGACCATTACTCTGTACCCCAGTCCCACTGCTCCCCGAGTGTCTTCTCTACTTCCCCGCCCTGTGGTCACGCGTGTCCCCCCCTCCCCAGCCTACCCCCCATTGGCCGTCGCTGGCTATGGCCCCGCCCCTCCCCGTGACGTCAAGGCCGCCTGGTGCGCCGGGAGGAGTCGCCGCTGCTCCGCGCGGGGCCGGGGCCGCAGCCGGTAAGGGCGGGGCAGGGCGGGGCGGGGGTAACCCACGGGTGAAGCACCTCCCAGGGCTTCCCAACCCCGTACCCACGCATGTTCCGCTGTCCCTCCCCTTGCCCACTTGCCCCGCGCCCGTCCCTACGGGCGTGAGGTGGGTGGGCAACGGGCGGGACCCCACAGCGTGTGATTTTCACCCCCCTCCTCACTCTTGTTGCAAGTGGGAGTGGGTGCCCCACCACCCTGGGGCATCATGCCGCTGGGGCAGGATGGACCCAGCTGGAAGAAGAGGACCGAGGACATTCGGGGCATCTACGACTTCCGAGAGGTCCTGGGCACGTGAGTTGCAGGGATTCGGGATGGGGGGGTGCTGAGGGGGCACATGACATGGCTGACAACCCACTCGTGGCGGCCGATAGTGGGTCCCCTCTGGCTGGCAGAGGGATGCTCAATGCTCTTAGGCTCTTAGGCAGGATTATCAGGTTAAACTGTCCAGGGCTTACGGCCCGGTGGATACCAGCATGCTGCCTGCCACCTGCCCGACCTGGGGACCCACGATGGCTCAGCCGGGCACCAGTGGCTCTGTTAGCCGTGGGTGCCACTGGGGCTGCTGGTACTCCCCCATCCCCAGTATGGCTTAGCCCTGGTTGCTGGCGTTGCCATGGCCTTATCCTGCCTGGTAAGGGGACGGTGCAGCTGCACCAGGGTATGCTGGGCACAGTACATCCCTAGCAGGGCCCATGTCCGTCCGACCCGCTTGTTTCGCGCCTATAAATAGCTCGACTTTCTGCCCGTTCCCATGGCAACAGTGGCATGGCAGCGTTGCCTCGAGTTGCTGGTCCCTCCTGCCTGCTCACCCCTCGTCTTTCCCCGACACCCCAGGGGAGCCTTCTCTGAGGTGGTCCTGGCAGAGGAGAAAGCAACACGGAAACTGGTGGCCATCAAATGCATCGCTAAGAAGGCGCTGGAGGGGAAGGAGACCAGCATTGAGAACGAGATCGCTGTCCTCCACAAGTAGGGGCAGTCCCAGCACCAGGGACAGGGCGGGTGCCTTGCTCTGTGGCCCTCGCCCCAGCACAGCTTCCCCCGACAGCCTACAGCCAACAGCACGTGATGCCCCAAGGGTCTGAGTCTGGCTGTGCCCTGTCTGGTGGGCACAGGCAGGAGTCTCTCCTTATTCTCTTGTGCTTCCTCCCTCCAGAATCAAGCACCCCAACATTGTGGCCTTGGATGACATTTACGAGAGCAGCACCCACCTCTACCTCATCATGCAGCTGTTAGTGATGTTGTGGGAGAGAGTCTAGAGGGGTCTGGGGAGTTGGGAGGGGCCGCGCTGAACGGTGCTGCCCATCCATACAGAGTGTCGGGGGGGGAGCTCTTTGACCGCATCGTGGAGAAAGGCTTTTACACTGAGCGGGATGCCAGCGCCCTGATCCGGCAGATCCTCGATGCTGTCAAGTACCTGCATGACTTGGGGATCGTCCACCGTGACCTGAAGGTGAGCAGGAGGACACGCTGAGACACGAGCAGCCTCCTGTTGCTGTGATGGGGAGGGGACACGCAGCATCACCGCTCCCTGACCCCGTGCTCCTCGCAGCCCGAGAACCTGCTCTATTACAGCCTGGACGAGGACTCAAAGATCATGATCAGTGACTTCGGGTTGTCAAAGATTGAGGGCTGTGGCAGCGTCATGTCCACAGCCTGTGGCACGCCTGGCTACGTGGGTGAGCACCTGCTGTGGGCTATCACTGTCCTGGGTGCTGGGTCGGGGTCCTCGTCTCGGGTTGGGTTCCCCTCTCACACACCTGCCATTGTCCCTAGCTCCGGAGGTGCTGGCACAGAAGCCCTACAGTAAGGCAGTGGATTGCTGGTCCATCGGGGTCATCGCCTACATCCTGTATGTACCTTCCACTCCAAGCCCCATCTTCTCCATGGGGTCTGGCCCCTGGGGCTGCCTAGGGCCAGCATCCCCCTCCCTGCCAACCCCCAGGCTCTGTGGTTACCCACCTTTCTATGACGAGAATGATGCCAAGCTCTTCGAGCAGATCCTGCGAGCCGAGTATGAGTTTGACTCACCCTACTGGGATGACATCTCAGACTCAGGTGAGCTGGGGCCACCGAGGTGGGGTGGGATGCTGCACAGTGTCAGAGGAGCTGCGGGGCAGTGGTAGGCAAAGTGCTCATGGCTGGCCTGCACCCTGTCCCAGCCAAGGACTTCATCCAGCACCTGATGGAGAAGGACCCCAGCAAGCGCTTCACCTGCGAGCAAGCCCTGCAACACCCTTGGTAAGGGGGGGGTCCTGCCCCTGGTCACCTCACAGCAGGTGTGAGGTAAGGGAGACTCTGCTGACCCCTCTCTTGTCCCAGGATTGCTGGCGACACAGCCCTGGACAAGAACATCCACCAGTCAGTGAGTGAGCAGATCAAAAAGAACTTTGCAAAGAGCAAGTGGAAGGTGAGAATGGGGTGCTAGGAGACTGTGGGTGCCAGGGGTGTCAGGGTCGTGCAGGGGGCCTCCCTGGGCACCTTGTGCCAGGTGAGGGACTCTGTTGGGTTGGCAGCAAGCCTTCAATGCCACGGCGGTAGTGAGACACATGCGGAAGTTGCAGCTGGGAACCAGCCAGGAAGGCCCTGGACAGACAACTCCCACCAGCCCCAGTGAGAGGCTGGGGGGGGACACCAGCAATGGTGAGCCCTGACACCACCTGTCCCCATCTCCTACCTTCTGGGGCTGCTGTCAGGCTCTCACCTGGCTCCTCCTCACAGGGTCGGACTGCAGACGCTCACCCACGAGCAGAGCTCAGCGCCTCTCACCAGACTGAGCACAGCCCCACATGGCCACGTCCTGGGGGTGCTGAGAAAGGGGCTGGGGGTCCTAGCCCTGCCGGGGGCACAGCATGGGCTGGGACCTCTGCAGTGCTGGAGCCGAGGGGATAGTGAAGGGCTCCCTGCCCTACACTCCTGGGAGTATATGACTGTCCCCCACCACAGGCTTGTAGCAGAGCTCTGCACTGGGGCAAGGACAGCCCCCTGGGAACTCTCATGCAGCTTGGGGCTGCGTCCTGGGCTCCCTTCCTGCCCTCCACGCCTGCCGTGGCACACCACTGACCCCCACCCACCTATCCACAGCATGTTGTTCAAGGAGAATTTTCAAAATAGATGTTTCTATTTTATTGCTTGTAATAAAGCCAAGAGAACCAACACTGCTGGGCTGGGCTTGACTCTGCCCTGGGGCCAGCTGGGCACAGTCCTGGCCTCCTCAGCCTAACTGCTTAGGGGCAGCATCTCTCTCAGACACACAGTGAGCAAGAGGCAGGCACCTGCCCGCACTTCTGTGCTTCCCAGACTTTGAAGCAGGTGCAGCAATTCCCTCTCAGAGGGGCTGTGTCTCTTCTGGAATGCCTCTAGTAGGTCATATCCCCAGGGCTGTCTTGGCCTTGGCTTCCCCGAGCCCGATACTGGTTCCTGGCTAGCTCCTGATCCTTGTGGAGGTCGGCACAAAAGAGGACCTGACAGGGGGAGAGATGGTGGAGTGGGCACAGCCAGAGTGCATAGCAAGGGCTGTGCCCCAAGGGGCCCAGGAGAGTACTCACTGCCTGTGCCCAACCAGCATGGGGGCCCCACAGCCCCCGAAAGAAGTCACCTGTGGAGAGAGGACGAGTACCAGTACTGGGGGCACTTGCGCATTCCCCAGGGGGTCCCATGTCAGGGCCTAGCCCTGCCCTCACCGATCTCCTGGTGGGCCCGGGGGGTCAGGCTCCTGCCACCCAGCACAGCACCGTAGCGCTGCCGTGCGATGCGCCAAACGTGGGTGTCCACCGGCACTGCCTCCGCCTTGTCCAGGGCCATCAGGCAGACGCAGTCGGCAACCTGCCACCAGGCAGCACCGTCAGCCCCTGCTGCTGGTTCCTACTCCCCCTTACCCACCTCGACCCAGCACCCACTTTTGCACCCACGCCTGGCAGGGTGCACAGCACCCTCTTGGCCTCAGCATAGGGCACAGCACGCAGCCCACGCAGCCCCTCAGCACCGAGTCCCTCAGCTATGGCTCGTGCAGTCCCGCTGACGAACTTGGCTCGGTAGCCAAAGCCCAGCGCGCGCAGACGGTCCTCAGTATCGGCACCTGCAGGGGGAGAGCAAGGGGATGTGGGTGGGCACAGGTGAGGCCATGGTGGGCTGGCAGTGGCAGGGTGGTGGCAGACCTGTGAGTGCCGAGAGGGAGGGAAAGGCATGGAACGCCCTGGCACCGAGGTAGCAGAGGCGACGGCCAAAGGCCTGGCAGAGGCGTTCGATCATGGCAGTGATGCGGGAAATGTGGTTGTTGGAGGTGCAGATGAAGGAGAGGAGGCACTCGACGGGATCCTGCCGCAGCACTCGCACGCCTGCCAGCAAGATGTGGTGAGGGTTGTGCCTGACAAGTGCCACGGCACGACGCCGTGGCCACCCAGCGCTACCTCACCTGGGAAGTCTTTGGCCACCTTGCAGAAAAGGGGGTCAGCCGCACCCCAGGCGCGGTACAGGGCCGGGAGCCCGACGTCCAACTGGAAGTAGTCACGCAGGATCCGCTCCATCTCGGCACCATCCAGCATAGCTGCCTCGGCAGGATGCCCATCTTCCTCTTTGCCGTACACCGTGTACCAGAGGCGGTCCCGGTCCTGCCTCAGCGTCCAGACGTGCTCCCCAAGCACGCCCGTCCAGGCCCCCGGGCTGCTCTCCCACCACCTACCGCACATGGAGACGTCAGGGATTGGCTTGGTCCCGCCAAGCTGGGCTGTGGGGTACCTGGTGCCCTGAGCCTGCTCACCGGAACGTCTGCCCCGACGACAGCACCAGGTCCAGACGCAGTTCGGCCGGCGGGCAAGGCAGGGAGCGCCACAAGGATGGGGAGGCCGAGGGGGTTTCCCGCAGCTTCATGGAGGGGGGGGCGCCACCACTTCTGCTCCCAGAACTGTGCTGCAAGGCCCCACCATTCCCTGCACCCCGGGCTGCCTACAGCCACCCCACAGCACCCCTGACCCACAGCCCCAGCCTGGGTTCCCCAGCCCCTCCTCAGCCCAGGTATTCCCTTTAACCGGCCCCGGTTCCACACGGCCGCCCAGCCACTGCCCACCGTGGAGCTCCCCTCGCTCCCGGCGCGGGCAGAGCGTCCCCCAGCCGCCGCTCTATGGCGACTTCCGCCCGCAGTCCGCCCGGCGCCGGAAGCGCGTCCCGGCGGTGCGTGTAGGTGCCAGCCCCGCTCCCCCCCGCGCGGCTTCGCAGCGCAAGTTTGTTTCCTAAGAATCAATAGATTTTTTTTTTTCTTCCTTCAAAATAAATACAAACAACGTCCGAGCGCGGGGCCGGCGGATCCGGCCTGGGGGCAGCACGGGGGGCCGCCAGGACACCATCCCGGGAAGCCGCGGGCAGGAGAGCGGACACCGGGAGCGTGAGAGCGAAGCGGGGACGAGGGAGGCGCCCCCTCTTCCCGACCCCCTCTGTGTCCCCCGGTGGGTGCAGACCAGCTGCACGGGGGTTCCCCAACCCCGTTTGCCCTGAGATACGGCGGGGAATGGAGGTGGCGGCGAGGGGTGGGCAGGGGAGCAGCCGGTGGCAGCAGCAGGGCCAGGGGTCAGGGGCTCAGTCGCTCTCGCTGGAGTCGCTGCTCTGCTCGCCCTGCACCTTGTTGCGGTGCTGCATGGCGCGGTGGTAGGCAATCTGCACCGACTTGCGGATGTTGGACTTGCGTCCCTCCAGCATCTTCTCCTTGTCCAGGTCCTGGTTCACCCCCAACGGCACCAGCTTCGTCCGTGGCAGCCACTGCCTGCAGGGAGCAGGGGGCCGCCTCGTTTGAGGGTGACAATCGTCTCCCAGATACCCTCCCGCCCAAAGCCCCTGCAGGGTGCCCCGGCCTTACCAAGTGCGCTTGTTGTCAAAGAAGAGGACAAGGTAGAGGTGCTCGCGTGCTTCCTGAGTCATCTGTTCCCCCAGCTTCAGCACCTCCAGGGGGGGCACGGGGATAGGGACACCATGGTGGAACATGCCTTCCCGCGGCATCTTGGGGTCAATGATCTGCCCAGAGAGCAGGGGAGGGATGAGAGGCAAATGGGGGACACCAGGCACTGCTCTGTGGGATTTCAGAGACCCCATGGCAGGCAGGAGTGCACAGCCAGAGTGGGGGACAGATTTTGGGGGCCTCAACAGCAGGTGGGAGCATGCAGGTACAGCAGGGAACATGGATTTTGAGGCCATGAGCAGGTGATGGTACTCACCAGTGCCGGGTAGGAGGGGTATCCCCGGCACTTAGCCCACACCAGGTCCAGGGCATCCAGGGAGGAATCCTCATCTTCGGACAGCCACCCTGCACCACGCCCCATGCCCTTGCGCACCACTGTGCCAGAGGAGAGGGGAGTCAGACGCGTTCCCTGCCATGCAGTTGCATCACCACTTGGCTGCTGTACTTACTGCCATGCCCCACGCCTCGCCCTGTGCTCACGGAGTAGGACTCATTCTCTGTCCCTGAGGTGTCCTCACTGCTGTCCTCCGGGAAGTTCACTCGGGAGAAGGAGGGCTTCCCTCTGCCCTGCTTTGAGGGCGTTGTGCTGTGGGGAGAGAGAGCAATCTTAAGCCTTTGAGGGGACACCAGGGCTCGTGAGCTCCAGCTGCCAGCCTTAGCCTCAGGAAAGGTTTGGTAGAGGGGTACCAAGAAGAAGGGTGGGATGGTGCTTCTGCTGGGGCAATGGCTGGACTCTCAACTCGTTTTACTTAGGAGGACCCAAAAGACAGGCACAGATTGGAACTAGAGGCAGAGGCAGAAACCTGCTTGGAGGCCCAATGTAGGGCAGCTTCTGTGCCAGGAGGAAGTTCCCTGGTTCACTCTCCCTCTGAGCCCTTTGCTGCACACTCACACCTTGGGGTTTTACATTAAAAGCACAAAACCTGCTGCTTTCTGGGGTTTAGCCAAGAGTAGCTGGGCTGGGTACCAGAGCACCACCACGCAGGCTCTTTTAAAGCCATGTGCTGCCAGCCTGTTCAGCAACAGGCACAGTCAGACCTGTGCTGCGCCTAGTACCTGGTACGGTCTGAGGCAGCGCTGCTGCTGCTGCTGCTGCTGGACTCCGAGTCGGAGCTGCTCCGGGGAAGATTGCAGTCATTGCGGTACACCAGGAAGCTCTTCTTCACTGGCTGGTTACTGCTGCTGAAACCGTTAGCTGGCAGGTCTGCAAAACACCCCACCAGGAGAGCATTATCACTGTGCAGGACCCCTGCTGCTGCCCACACCGCAGCCACCCAGCTGCACAAGGGCAGCTGCTGCACCCACCCATGGGAGCATCTTCGTTAGATTTGTCACTGTCACTGTCCGAGCTGGAGCTGGGGCGTGGGCTTCGCCCTCGCTTCCTCTGCCGCTGGGAGGACCCCATGATCGGGAGCTGGGGTGGGCCAATGGGGCTGTTCCCATGCCCTGGAGTGATCTGGCTGTCACGATTCTTCGGGGGGCGTCCTGGGCGTTTTGGAGGGCCTGCAGTTTTAGGGTTCTTCTTGGAGAAGAGTACTGAGGTCCTCCTCCCAACTTCATGTGCTGGTGTGGAAGAAGAATTAGGACCCAGACCTGCAAGAGGGAGAAGGTGTCAGCTGCAGACTGTGGGACCACATGGCAGCAGCATGAACGCACAGCTTTAGTTCTCAAGAACATTCTCTCAGAAGATGCTCTATCCTGAGCTTTGCCGTGCCTAGGCCCTCAGGGTCAAATTATCCAGTTGGCTGTCAGTAAAAGCTAGATGGGGACACCAGAGAACTCTCAGCCAGTCAGGGTTGCCCTCCTTTCTCCCTAGCAGCAGCCTCACAAACACAGAAGTCAAGAACAGGAAGCAAACAAGAATAAAACCCCATGACGTGCAGCCGCTGAGAAGCTCCACTGCACCCTTGACAAAGCCACTAAGGCAGTCCCTGCTTGCAGAGGAGTTTGCTTTTCCTGGTGCCTAAGGTGATGCAGAGGTGGCAAACCTTCAGTGACACCTGGCAGCTCTGCCAGGAACTGGTGGTTAGCCCAGAAGGGTGTTCGGAGCTTGGCAGTCAGTGCTGCTGCAACTCCCTCCTGTGTCGCACACAGGGACACTGAAGGCAGCCTGCTCTGTAATGCCCCTAGAGAGACCAGGCAGTGTGGCAGAGCTGGCAGAACCTGGCAAGGTGAAACGATCCATCTCATCATCCACATCATACAGCCACAACTCTCAAGTCTCTGAGATGATATCCAGCTCCTCAGCCACACAGGAATTGAGCTCACTGGGTGAACACTGCTGACCCTCCCCCGAGGCAAACAAAGATCAGGCTGCAGCTGTTCCAGATGCAGGAGGCAGTCCCCTTCTGCTGCCAAACCCCCCTTGGCTTGGGTGGCATGGCTTGCTGCAAACTACTCTGCTGGCTGCTGTCCTCAGATGGGAACACTGGGAGTTAGACTGGAAAGGTGCAGGCTTTGTACTCTGCACCTATCCCTATTGGATGCACTATGGAAAAGGAGATCCCTGCTGGGCAGTGGAAGCCCCCAAGAGGCTGCCCATCCTGCTCCCGAGAAGGAACAAGGCATGTGTGGAGAGCTGCCCTCCTGCCACAGGAACACCTGGCAGGGTGGCTTCTTCCTCAGCCAAGCCTGTCCAGAGATGGTCTTCCACCATGGTCCCCCAAAACAGCGGTAGTCTTCTGGAGAGACCAGTACCTTTACCAGTCTCCTGGCTGCTGCTCTCTTCTGCAGCACTGTCTGTCTGCAGGTCCTTCTCGCAGGGGTTGTGTGACTGCAGGACTCCCCTGGCAGAGGAGCTGTGCCGCTCCAGTCCGTCTCGGCCCAGGTCCCGTGGATGAGCCAGTTTCCGCCGCAGGACTGTGATCTCCTTCTTGATCATCTTGGCCCGGCGGGACCGTCCTATGCTTTGCTTGCCAGCATTAACCTCATCCAGCCGCTCCAGCAGGATCTTTAGCTGCTCCTCCAAGGGCAGGTGCTTCTGGTTCTCTGAGAGCAGTAGCCGTACATCTTCTGGGAGAACAAAGAGGAGCAGGTCAATGCAAGAAACTGGGAACTCCTTGGAGTTCTGCTACCTGAAAGGGCATGAGGCAATGCAGGTTCCCTGCTTGAGGGAAGCAGATGACGATATTGAACACATGTGAACATGGGAAGCTACCCTAAAAGACCTGGAGAAAGAGGTCTGTGGGAAGCAAGCTAGTTGTGGCTGCTGGAGAAAGCAGGCTGATGGGCAGCTTGAAGAATACCAGGGTTCACACCACCAAGGGCACAGACACCACAGGAAAAATAAAGAGAATGTTAACAGGAAAAACAAGAGTCAGAGGGATCACGAAACATTACAGAGCAGGGAAGTTCCTCTGAGCCTGTCCTGTGCTGGAGCAGGGAGAGGGAAAATCTAAAAGGAGCATTCTCTGACAAACTATTCCTGGCCGTGCTCCCCACTGTCCAGAGACGAGCAGAACTGCAACCACAGAGCCACTGAGACTTGGCTGAGGAGTACTGGAAGCTGTGTGCGAGCCAGCAAAGCCCCAGCTCTGCCAGAGCTTTACCTCTGAGCAGCCCTTGTACCCTGGGACAGGGGATGAGTACCCACCATCCTCGATGTCTTGGACTGGAGCCTCTTCCACTGTCACACAGTGGGGGAAGTGCATGCCTGTCTCAAAGTCAATGCCCATCTTCTCTGCCTGCCGGCGAGCCTGCCGAAGAACAGCACCTCCCTGCTCCCGCAGGCGGATGGCTGCCCGGTAGAATATTGTGTCTTTGGCATTGTATTTCAAACAGTTGTTGATAATCAGGTTGAAATCCTCCTCAAAGTCATCGAAATTCAGATAGCGATAGGCTTCCAGGTTTTGTTTCATTGTCTGAAAATCCATTGGTTTCTTGATGTGATCCAAGTAGTCTGGGACCTGCATGAGGAGAGAACCAGAGCTAAGAGGCCTGGAAGCCATCAGTTAGCATCATCTGCTCCAAGAAAACAGTCGTTAGAAGAAACAGGTATTGCTCCCTGTGTTCTGCCCAAATGCACATCGGGGAATGCCGTCTGCTTCTCCAGCTTGAGGAACAGCAACGCCTCCAGACTAGAGAGCCCATGTGCTGTGCTCCACCTGTCAGAGCAGATACACACTCAGAGAGTTTTTATGGCTCCGGTGCACCCATCCTCTCCTCCTGTCTGTGGGCAGCTGGGATCCAGTATGCTGCATGGCATTTTCCCAGGGAAGGAAAACACAAGTGCAGCCCTGAGGGGTGAGGGTGAGTGCAGACAGGTAGAACAGGGCAGCAGCAGTGGCTGCAGACAAAACTACGTAGCTTCCTCCTCAGCTCTGCCAGGGCATCTCTGCGCCAAGCTGCTGCCAGAGCCAGAAAGAGCCAGAATAGCCTTTCCCCACTTCCCTAGGCCGGGACTTGACCACGGTTGCAGAAATTGTTTCTCTTGTCCCCTGCAGTGACAGTCTGGGCAGTCAAACGTGTTTCTGTGCAATGCTCAGTCTGTCACCTAGCAGAGGCCTTCTCCAGAGGACAGGTAAGAGTCAAGGGACAGCATTCTGCCTTCCCCTGCAGGAATCCCCAGCTGCTCACAGACACAGGGCAGTCACCAGCAATATGCACAGAGGAACTGCTGAGTGCTTCACTCCCAACTCAGCTGTTCTGCATTCAGCTTACACAGGAGGGGCACTGCTGCACAACCCACCATGGGTGAGTGGTGCTGGGACGCAGGAGACAGCACCAGGTTGCCTGGGAATGCCTCCAGACCAGACAGCACCCTAGGCAGTCCTTGGCACCAGCAAGGGACAAATTTGAGTGAAGTAGAAATCTGGGGAAGGGGGTTCTTACTTCGTAGATTTCTGTTACCTCAGACAGAGGGACCGGCTCGCTGAAGATGTTGCCTGTGTCTTTCTCCTGGAGCTGCTCAAGAGTCTTGCGGAGCAGGATGAGGAAGGGCGTCAGCTGCATTTCCAGTGCCACCTGCTGCACTTTGATCTGAAATGAAGAAATGGAGCAGGGCTGAGCCACTGCCCAGCAGCCAGGACAGTCTCTGAAAAGTAGCAGTGCTGACACCTCTCTTCATGCAAAGGGCAGGGGTCACACACCTCACTGCCACTGTCTCTGGGGAGTGGAGATACAACAATGCTCCAGCACCTGCATGTCCCACTCAGCCTCACAGCACAGCCCCTTTGCTCAGAACCACCAGGGCAGGGCGCAGCACAGCACATGCACCCTGGCACGCACCCAGCAGCACTCCAAAGAGCTCATGCTCATGCCCACCCCAGCAGCACCCCAAAGAGGGGCAAACAAATGTTACCGTCTCTCTCTTGAGCTTCTCCCGCTTGCGTATCAGCTCCACCAGCAAGCGTGCACGCTCTAGGTCATGGCGGAGGCGCTGCCATGACTTCAGCTGCTCCTTCAGGGCCCAGTTCTTATCCTCAGTGTCTCTCTGCAGGAACATCAGAGATCATGAGCTGACAGGAGATGTATTCCCATCTCCACCTTCCTGACCGTGTGCTAGGACTCTCCTCCGGCAAGAGAAGCAGCATGTTTGACCCACTGCTTCAGCAAAGGTCCTGGTTCCTTTGTTGTGACCCAGGCGGATGACTCAGAAACAGTCTGACTTCCGAGCAGAGGTGAATATTCCTTGGTCACCAAGCCCTCAGGATGCCAGGAGGCAGACATCCAGCATCTCTGGAATTACTCCTCCTAACATGACCAACAGTGAGCAGCTGCCCAAGAGCACACAGATCAACAATATCAGGGGCTGTGCTACTGCTCAGAGCTCTGGCAAAGTGCAACAGGGCAAAAAGGGAATCCAGTTCTGGTTGTTTTCACTTCTAGAGCACATAAAAATGCTTACTTCTATTCTGCCATAGCCAAAGATGCACAGAAGCAGTCTCAGCTTTTCCACAGCAAATGAAAATGAGAGGGGCCAAAAGCAGGAGAAACCCTCGTCTAGGCACAGCCTTCAAAGGGCGCAGAAATAATGATTTAAGGCCCAGACAGGGAGCCAGAAGAAAAGTCATCCTCTCTGGCACCAGAGACCTCACATCTGTGAAGCACTGACTGAAGGCAAAGGCAGACAGTAGACTGGAAGCAGCATCCACAAGGAGTGCTCCTGGAGCAGTTTCAGGGACTGGAAGCAAGGCTTTCTTTCCTTCTAGACTGTTTCTGGAGATCTCTGGCCTTCCCTCTCAACGCTAGCTGACAGAGTAGCCTCTAGACTAGAGCTGTTTCTGACAGGTCTGCCGTTGCCGTCAGCAAAAGGCATGCACAAAGAAGGAGCTAATGTCTGCTCAGCAGCAGGAGGTGGCAGGATTCCCTTCCCATGGCAAACTGCCAGTGGCACCGCTGCCTGGCAAATCTCTGAATGCCAAGAGCAGAGAAGGTGAAGCAGCAAAAGCAGCTGGGGCTGTCCTTTCTTCACCCAGGACCTTGTATCTCTAGCCAGCCTTCTGCACCTGCAGGCACCACATGCAGCAAAGGCTCTAAGCCCACCACTCCAAAGGCGCAGGAAGCACCCGCACGCAGCCCCACAGCATCCCAGCAAGCTGCCCTTACCTGGTCACAGTTTCTTTGTGACTGCAGGTGTGTCTGAAGGCGGCGGAGCAGAGGGACACCGTTGCGGGACTGTCTCTTCAGAGTCCAGTAGCTGTGCAGCCTCTGCATGAACTGGCTCTTCCTCTGGATGGTTAAACGGTTTGTGATCTTACTGAGCCTGAAGAATGGAAAAGAACCCCCGACCACATCAACAAAGGGAGCGTGGTCATAGCAGGAGAAGCTCTGGATGTGGGGACATTTCTGCAAGGCGAATTGAGAGCAGCCAAGAAGCTCCTCAGGCAGAGAAGAACCCTTCCTGTGGCACGAATTTCTGTAATGTCATGTCATGCAACCACCTCCCTGAGTCAGCTGCAATGGAGGGTGCCAGGAAACATCTAGTTTTGCCTCTCTAAACCACATTTTTCATTTCTACCTTTTGCCAACTTTGGGGAAAAAGCCTGAGGCAGTTTGGACCAGGTCATGGTTCAACACAGCTTCATCAGGTGCCAGGCCTTTAACAACTCCCATGGTCTCTGAAACTGCTTGCACTACAGCACCACTATCCCAAATCATTATTTACTTGAGGGGACACTCAGGGGTACAAAGGCCCTGGCCAAATGCTACCAGACAAACTGGAGCCCCAGAAAGTCCATAACTTGACCAAACCTAGCAAAGTGCGAGGAGGGAACAGGAGACATGAGCACAATCAAGTTCGTCTCCTAGCTAATGAAGAACTAACCTAAATACCACAAAAGGGATTTTCCTGCTCTTCACAACAGCAGAAAGCCTAGAGGAGCTGGGACAGCCTTGCTCAGCAAAACTGCAGAGAGATGCCTTGCTAGCAGGGGGTAAAAGAGATGAACCTTTGGTGGCTCCATGTCTTGCTGGGACAGGTCTCCACAGGGGATAGTCCAACCTGCATCAGACTCAGCTGGAGACCCTGAAGAGAGCAGCCCCATGTGCCTCCACCAGCCAAGCACAGCTCCCACAGGAAGGCATTTGGCATTCTGGCAACAGCCCTTGAAGAATAATTAATCCCAACAGGAAGGCCTAGGGAGAGGTTAACAGCTTCTAGCTCAGTGTGGGTGTCACTGCGAGGGCAGTGAAAGTAGCAAGACCCTACGAACTGCCTGCCAGTGCATGCACGTGTAAGGAAAGAAACTCCAGCCACAGAGCAAGCCCTGAGTGAGCAGAAACATGGTCAAGATGCAGATCATGACAAAAGGCTGGTAGCCTCATGGCAGTTCTGCCTCCCCAAGCCAACAGAATGCTGCCCACAGAGCAAAGCCCATGACTTCCACATGCTCCCCTCTTCCTACACAGGAGACAGCCTTGAGGATCCTTAGGGAAGTGGCACTGCCACTTCCCTGCTCTGTCACAGTCATGATCAGGGGACAGCAGGTACAGCATCACAGGGTTACACCCCACCACAGCTCCTGCTGCAGGGAGGGAAGCTCAGCAGTTCGAGGGGGTGGTTCACAACCACGAAAGCAAACACTTTGGTCCCCAACCTGCGCTTCAACTGCGTCATGCCTGCTGCAGGGTAATGGCAAGATCTGAAGCCACCCTAAGATGCTTCTTTGTGGTTTTACACACTGCTGTGGACACCCAGAACTATAAACTACGTTGACAAATTCCAGGGAGGCTCTTACATGCTTGTTTCAGGATTTGCACATCAGCCCAAGAATCATACCAGAGATATGCAGTGGTTACACCTGTAGTGTCCCATTAAGCCCAAGGGGTCCTGAAGCAACAGAATCACAACTCTGGCAACACCTCGAGTACTGCCCTGAGAGCACCACGCTGCCCTCATGTTGTGAAGCCAGTCTCAAGACAGCTGTGCCCCAGGGCAGGCAGGAACCCCAGCTCTCTCTGGCCTCCCCTGGCAGGCAGCTGCGCAAGACTGCTGCCGAGCTTCACTCCCATAGGCAGCACTGAGCAGAGCTGCTGCCTATGCTTAGCATGAAAAAAAACAAGGAAGCCTAGCAAGGGGTAAGCAGCTGCTGGTATGGAAGAGCTGGGTTCAGCAGAGCAGAGAGATCCCTGATACGAGACTTCTCGGTTCCAGAGCCAAGACAGCTCCTACAGTTCACCCATTTCCCAGGCGTGAATCATTTCCACATTTCCATCTTCTCCCGACAGAGAGGAAACCTTGGCAGAAAGGAAAGCAGCCCTCTCCTCCCACCCCAGTTTACTCTAGCATGTGAGGTCAGCACAACAGAAAAGGAGTACTGGGAACCCCCATCTGCTTCCTGACATGCCTGGCCAAAGTTGTTCTCTGTTGCTGAACTAACAGCAGTTATTTCCTGTCCCACAAGGGCCTGGACACCTCTGTGGGCTGTGCATCATCCTGCCTCTCTGCAGGACTCCCAGAGGAAACCACAGTCCTCAGCGAGAACAAAGCAGAAAGTACCTGTGCAAAAAGCTACAGTGAGGAACAAGGTAACACTCACATGGAAAGCAGGACACAAGGCACAGAGAAAGGGAGAAATTTCTCCACAGCCAAGGGAGGGCAGTGGGTTGTACCTGTGGGGGGGGATGCAGGGCACAGAAACCACGGGTGCTGCAGCTCGTTTCTCAGCCAGGATCTTCCGTGCCTTCTTCATCTTGATCCTAGACTTAGCCTTTGCTTTTTTGACTTTCTCAGAGCTCCAGCTCTTGCCTTCCTCCTCCTCCTCCTCATCTTCCTCTTCCCCCTCGCTGTGGGAGAGGGCGGGAAGCCTGCGCACAGAGCCCGGTGGAGTGTGGATGTCGCAGTAGGCAGTCTTGCGCACACTGAAGGAGGTACCATTGGCCCCCGTCTCCCGGACAGGCTCCATCTTCATGTAGAGCCCGGCCTGCTGAGCACAGGTCACGTGGAAGGCAGTATAGCAGTTGGCTTTGTGACACTGGATGCAAGCCCCGGAGCCACGCTGCTTGCAGATGTAACAGGTCAGCTTCCAGCGCGCGGGTGGAATGTGCTCAATGCTGTCAATGGGCTCCAAGAAGACAGTGTTGGCAAAGCACACCTCTGGGATCCAGAGGGCACAGACCACATGTGCCCAGCGTCCATCATCTGTCTGCTTGAAGGCCCCCCCCTTGTTCGGGCAGAGGGCGCAGTCCACAGCTCTTGAGGGTGACTGCAGGCACCGTCGGCAGAGCCACTGTCCCTCTGGGATGTAGGGCACTCCGTAGCACTCTTGGTGCACAGCCAGGTTGCACATGTCACAGAAGAGGATGACATTGCTGTTCTGACACTCCCCATCATTACAGATGCAGCAGACAGCATCCTCATCCACCAAGGCGTTGGGATCCCCCTTGTTGTGGCTCTCAAAGTAAGACTCCTTCTCCAGCCGGTCCATCAGGTACTCAAAGATCTCCTGGGGAATGGGACTCACACCTTCAGTCTTCCGCCGCTCGTTCATGATGTCCAACCAGATGTAATCTTCCTCGTCCATGTCGTACTCCACCTCCTCATCCAGCTCCTCTGCTGACTTCTCAATGTACCTGGAAGGATGGACAGTATGGGAAGGTGAGGGCACAGTTGGTGAGGGCTTGGAGCTGCTGAACTCCAGCTCCTGCAGGCCATAGCTGAAGGAAGGTCATAGACAGCATAAGGCATGAGGCAGGAAGGTGCAGAAGCAGGAGGTGTTGCTGCACCCTGAGCAGTGCAACAGCACAACACCATGTTGGGCACGACACAAACAAAACACTCATCTAAGGGGCCTCAGGACACATCAGTGCAAACTGGGAGCCTGCATCAGCACCAAGCAGGTGTCAGATGCTCTGGAGAGCCTCAAGACCAAGACACAACAGTAACTAGGCACGGTAGCACTGCACTGTCAATGCTAACTGTGCCCTCCTCTCTTTCACTCTAAGCAGCAAGGGGATGTTATTTAGAGGAAAGAACTGAAACGCTGAGGCACCTGCCCCAATGACTAACAGTAACCACCCCTACCAATGTAGGGAGCAACACCACAGACACCTTGGAGAGGGTTTTTTTTCCTAACACCCTGCCACAAAATGATGTCATTATCCCATCCCTGAGATGCAGTGTGAGTTTCTCAGGGCACGTGGTGACAGGGACAGCTTGGGTAGCTTCATGAGCATTACTTTGGTTCGGCATTAACTCCTTGCTGAAAGTATTCTTTTGGATAACTGCACTACCAAACCACTTACGGAAAACTGTAAGACAACAAAGAGAACTAGGCCCACAAACAGACACATCTTAAAAGACACATTGTGGTCCTAGGGAGCTCTACAGCTGTCTCTGCACACCCCCAAAGGTGGTATGGAAGGCAGGAGGACACATTTGTTTTTTGTTACAATTACACAGGTTGTCCCAGGAAGGAAGTACAACAATCCATCTGTCAGCAATGACCTAAGCACCAGCTGAGAACTCTGCAGGCACATGGACCTGTCAAAGCTGGAAAGGGATGCCAGACAGAGCTCTGAGAGCCTGAAGCCATGAGCTGGCCAGCTCTGTGGGCCTGGAAGAGGCAGACAGAGGCCACTTCCACCAGCTGTAGACAAGCTGCATGTACAGAGCAGAGCCAATGCCACCTCCAGACCCTGGGCATGAACTAGAGATGCTCAGGAGCCTCCCTGTGCCCTGGTCACAGACAATACCTGTAGTAGGAGGTGGGGCGAGGTGGGGCATCTGGGGTGTCCTGCTCCAGCTCCCGGTACACCACCTCAGGGAGCTTGGGGGTGGTGCCAGCTGAAGCGTTGTGGTGATGGTGGTTGGAGTCCTTGCGCTTCTCCTTGTTCTTGTGCTTGCCAGATTTGGGTGGGACGCTCGGGGTCTCTGTGTTCTCTTTATTGCTCCCATTCTCGGGCATCTCCTCGGGAGCCTCCTCATCCTCTGACACCACATCGAGGTTATCGAAGATGCTGATACGGTGGACGCGGCCGTGCAAGTCCACCTCCACCATGCGTTGGGCCTGGGCATAGGTCATCACCTCGCGTCCCGGTGACTGAGAGGTCTCAGAGGGGCTAGGTGACTGCTTGTTGGCAGCACGGGCCTGTCGGCCTTTCTTCTTGTGCTTGCGCAGGGGTGTGTGCTGGGGTGGGGGGGGGTTGTCGTGGTCATAGTGGTAGAGATGATACTCGATCCCGCTGTAGCTCTTGTAGATCTTGCGGCAGGTGCCCACCGGACACTCGTAGGGGGGTTTGGTGGCCCGCAGGTTGTGGCAGAAGGTTTTCACATCAAAGTCTACGCCCATGGCGTCACCCACCCCAAAGGGGCTGAGAGGGGCTGAAGAGAGCTAAGGGAGCCTGAGAGGGGCTAAGGGGCCGAGGTGGGCTGAGAGGCACAAAAGGGGATTGAGAGTGGATGAGGGAGCGTGAGGGCTGAGGAGTCGAAGAGCTGGGGGAGGCTGAGGGGTTGGGGGAG